>JAUCMT010000039.1:471104-481627 GCA_032357475.1 Enteromius thamalakanensis
CCCTTCCGTCATTGGATTCATCATTTTTATTGGTAACAAACAAACCACATTCATCCCCCACACTTTTAAAAAGCTTGCTACGCCCCTGCTCTCAGAAAAGCTTCCAGTTTTGTGGACATTGACACAAAGACCAGTCACTGGTCAGATATGCAGCATTTAACTTATGACTATTAGTAACTACATTTATATAAATTTGGAGGGCTTATGTCTTTTAAACTCATTAAAAGGCACAAATTACCATTTTATTTTCTTTACTTATCATGCAGGCATTCCCAAACTCTTATTATCCCAACATCTTTCACCTAATTTATTTACTTATAAATATTTTAATACTTACTGTAAGTGTCACATTTGCATGTTCAAAGTTCTCTGTTGGTTAATGGTCATGTGACATGCAAAATATGCAAACTATACAAACATAACATTTAATCTTTAATGCACTTCATGTTACAATGAATTAAATATATTTCCTTAGTCTTTTTATTTTCATGTCAGTCTGGTACACAATTATGCTATATAAATCAAGTGATGACTTGGTCCTGATCTATCCTATTTAATAAAGGCCAAAACACCAAAAAGTAAATCTTTAAGAGTAATTAAATTACCTGAAATGTAACAAATTACAATTGACAACTATACATTTATTTTTTCATGTAATATGGATTCAGTAATTGAATATAATTTAGTAATTGTAACCTACCCGGCTCTGTTAATATAATGTGGAATTTCAACCTGTCCTCCAACTAATACGCCCAGGTCATTTGTACAATAGCGGTAAAATGCGACCCATCAGCGCGTATACTGTTAACGTTAAATGATGAGATGTGATCATGTGATCGTGGGTTCAAACCCAGAGAATTCATGTGCTCATAAAAGCTTATAAATCATAATTTTGTACAATTTTTGTAATGGGTAGATTTAGGGGTGGGTCAGTGTGGTCAATCTTACAAATTTCCATTTGTTGTAAGTTGTACGACTCTACACACTGCAACAAAACAAAACACGCATATTGATTTGTAATCACAGTCATACGTAATTTTATGACGACAGACGCAATACGACACTATCGTTATTTTTTAAACGTAAATATAGGTCCTAATAAAGTACTTGCACAACCGACCTATAGAGTCGTTTTTTGTTGGCGTACAGGCTCAAATGTTACTGTTCATTTGAAATAAGTACATAGTAAAACATTTAAATAATTGGTGTGTTAAATTTTATTAGAGCGGAGGCTGGGGTTAGTTGTCTTTTTTTCTTTTTTTTACCAGTATGGGTCCATTTTGGAAAGTCAGTTTCTGCTTAGAACTTGACTACATAAAATAAAGTTAATTTTTAACACAATAAAGAATTTTGCCTCCTGTTGAGTTAATTGAAATGTAGCATTAAACAGTCTAGTGTATGTTCATTTAAAAAGTAAAACAATTATGAAACACAAAACAAATATTGAAACAGCAAAAGAGTGTTCATTATTGAATGCCGTAATTACATATCATTTCAATTTTGTCCTCTGGTAGCATACATTTTATGATATCAAAAACTAGCATTAAGAATGAAACTAACACTTCTTAACACAAGCCGTTGAGTTTCATTCCTATATATACTGTATAGATATCAGAAAGTTGAGACCAGCAGGAAATACCTTCAATACCGCCTGTGGTTTTACATTACACATGCACCCAAACAAAGCCTGTAAACAAAGTTTGATAGATTTGCCTACACAACAGAAATACATGAAGTATATGCAGTTCAATTTCCTGTTTTCTTTCATATTCATCAGGGGAATGCAGCAACAATAGGAATGTTCTGGGCCAATCCCTCCTGATTAAGCAGAGATGGCACGGTTTCAGGGGCTTAAAGGAGAGGAAAAAAGATAATGAATTCCAAAGATCATATGCATCCTTTCTTTATGCACCTCACTGATGTTCATCCATGAGCCAGGCCTTCATAAACTATTAACATATGCTTTACATCTCTGACTTCTGTTTGCTTCAAATCATCAGGTAAGACCAAAGGTTTCTCACAGCTGCACTCTATGATATGAATTATTATTATATAATAATATAAGTTGGCATCAAAGAAGAGTTAATCACAAAGTGATGTTTGTTTTAAAGTTAATGATGCAGAAAGTTAAATTAATAAAAATACTGACAAACCAATTTGGTCTTAGCACTACATTGTCATAGTACAGTTCAACTCATTTTAAATATTTGAGGAAGACATTACATCCAAAAAGGACTTATTTTAACACTGTCATGAGATTTAACACACATTTATCAACACATATGAATCTTCAAAGGCTATTGTAAGTTCCCATATTGTGAGATGCAATAAAACTTAAGCCCATAATAGCAATATTTTATTAAACCCTTTCTGATAACCCCATTGCCTTTTATGCCAGGGAGTTTCCAGGGCCTGTTTTATATCAACATGCTTTGTTTAATCTGGAGCAAAGGCAGATGGTGCCTCTTAATTCATATTTAATCAACACATTAACATTCATTGGTATCTGTATTCTGAAGGAATTAAGATTACGACTTCATCCTTGTCTGCAGAAGTGAGACAAGAACATTATATTTTTTTTTACCTTCATGCAAGCTTCTATTGATTTTTTAACTAATAGGAGCAGATTGAACACATACATCCGTATTTGAGTACTTTGTGTATGTATTTGTAAAGAATATGATTTTACACCTATCAATGTGTATGTAAGTCAGTAATGGAAGCTTTATCAGTTTCATGTGGAAAGATTCGCTCATCCTTTCATCTTCTTTCAACTCAAAAGATGAATATAAATTAGTGTCACATGCGTATACAAATTTTGTAAACTGAATGAACCATTATCAGTCAAAAATGATAATAGAGAGATAGATACTTGAACCAACCCCCATTATCTGCCGGCATTTTGAAATCTATTTATACTGTAATTTCTGTTTGAAAAAGGTTTGAATCTGTTATTTTTTAGATCTTTACAGACAGATGGTGGCTTGTCCATTGGCTGTAATCTCTTGCAGCAGAGTGGAAGAGCTGCAGGATTGGGATGACACAGGTTTAATACTGTGAAATCCAAAGGTTTTAGTTCATTTAGCGATGTTGCACATATGGTTAAACATCTGGGGTGAGTGGTGAGCAAAACAAATGAACACAGTGTGCTTTGAAGTCTTACTCTTCAGAAACCGACCAGACTATATACACAAACAGAGAGGTAATGTAGATGACCCCAGTTATGACATTGCATGTAAATCACCCTGATTCATTTTCTGCCAAATATGTAAATTATCACATGAGAAACTGGCCTATAATACAGTGGAATGTACAGCTATAATGTAAATAAACATGTTAATGTCAGAGGCAATTTGAAAGTGACATTGTATCATAAGTAGCAACCCAATTTTAAGCATTCAGATGCATAATTGTGCAAAACAAAACATGAATACATGCTTGTGTTTTATTGTCTGCCATTTGAACAGCTTATACAACAAACCTGCCCTGTTCGAAATCTCCATTTTTTTAGAACGAGAAAAAATTCTTAAGATGATTACAAAATAAAAACCTTATGCTTTATGTTGGATTTTAATATTACCATGATAAGTTTATGAGTGACGCATCGCTTTGCAAAAAGATCATATTTGTTGTCATGCTCAATAAATAATGTTTCTGTTGTTGTTAAAGGTTTTCTTTGCAAACTCTTGTGAATACAGCAGAAGCGTAGTCTGTCATTTAAACGTATGGACTCTATAAATGTGTCTGATAGATGTTTGTTATTCTTACTAAGGCTGCTTTTATGTGATCAAAACAGTAAAAAAACAATATATAATGTTATTTTAAAAATGCTATTTATTCCTGTGATAAACATTACTCATGTACTTAGTGTCACATCATCCTTTATAATATTTGTTTTGTAAAAGTAGGTAACATATAAAGTGGATTTCAACTCAGGTCAACACATATAAACATCATACTGTTGTATGCCACAGGTTTTTATCATATTTATCTGGTCACTACAAATCATGCATATACACAGCCCACCATCAAAGGCCAGACGCCTTCATATTTGCCATTACCTTTGATATTATCTTGATGAAACTCATGAAAAGGTCATGTTGTAATATGCTAAAGCCTAAAGGCAAAAATCAGCACAGCTGGCATGTACACAGTGGTTAAAAATAGATAAAAGTTCACGACCCAACAAAGCAAACAACAAATTATCAAATTTATTGGTATTATCATGGAAATGCATTAAGCAAAACCTGCATATTTAGCACTTGTGACTGAAAAGAGCGAATGAACAATCTATTAAGTGACAGCTCCTTTTAAATAAGTAAATAAAAAGATAATGTAGATATAAAATTACTATTTTTTACTGTAAAGGTTACTCTGAGAATCACAATTGATATTTAGATTACATTAGATGTGAGCAATCATAATCATTAAATTATCTAGCTATTTTTATTAAAAACTGCTAAATAAAGTTTGCTTTACTAGATGCGTGATTCTACAGAAATTGCTCACAAAACAGCTTTTTGGAATATTTTTCAAAATAGACAAATCTATTAAATATCTATAGAGAAAATTGGGCAATTTTAACCCATCGATTTTCCCCAATTCCTGTTTCTATGGTATTTTTTTATTTTATTTTTATTATCATTTTATTTTGTTTCAGGATTGTGATGTAGGGCTTCAGCAGTTAAAATTGCACAAAAATTCTTTTTAAAAACTCTTATTACCACTTGAATGATTAAACGACATTCCTATATTTAATCCACTAAGCAGACACTGTAATCATGCTTAGGGGCAGGGGGGCTTTATAATTTTTTTCAGTTTTGGATTCAGCAGAATATTGGCATTGGAAAACATGAAGAGAGATAACACGATTGTGTATTTTTTTTTATAAAGGCTGATATTTCGGGGAGCTGAAATGAAACAGGGAAATGAAGCCCCCCTACACAGACCCACAATATGCCTCCTATTCAGAGCAACTTACAAAAAGTGCTTTAGCTTCACATATGCGACTGCCGTGATCAACAGATGGTAAGCACACCATTAACATAAAAATAATTATATCTGCATGGAAAGTGCTTACTGTACAAACACAAACAAGTGCTACTAATAAACAAAGCACAGCTACAATAAAAGCTCAGTGCAAATAAACAAAAAAGCATATTTTTTTTTTATTATACACTTTTGAAAGATGTTTTCAAGTTTAGGTCTGAAGATACGTATGTGTTCAGAAAAATCAGCTAGTCCACATTCTTTACAGCCAATGTCTTGGTGTGTAATACATGTGTGTTACCAAACTTGTATTCTTGCCAGTTTCATGTCAAAGCAGCTTGTTAATGCTGAATATCGTTCCCTGAGGACACAGCAAGAGGGCAAATTGGTGGCATAATGACATTATGAAATGTTGACGAGCTTAAAAGTAAGTCTGGAGGTGCATACAGCACAATAGATTCAATTTTGTGTTGTTTTCTTTTGCTAAGAAGCCCTCGCTTTGTATGCTGTTACCCATGGGTGCCACACATAAACATCCCTCCATTTATTTCAGAAAAGACATTATTATTATTTCTGAAAACTGTACATCTTCATCAGCGTGCTTCCATTTATTAGATCTTAGGAGAAGAACACAGGCTTTATTCGACCCATTCAAAACATTTGAAACCCATAACAAGTACAGGTTTAATTATCAGCTGCACATCAAAACTAAAACCTTGATGTTAGACCAGACGTTTGTTCAGACCGTTAAATTGCCACATAAAAAATACAAACTCAAGCTACACATTCCCCTCATATGACCTGCTTTATCTTCCTTTTTGAACATCTAATTATTCTCTCATGCCTGGTGAGCACATTATTCATTGTTGTTGTTTATATTGTTAGATATGCAAATTGGAGTCAGACATCAAAAACACATTTGGATCCATGAACCGAAACGCTGTAGGAAGCTAACAACGCAATCTTTATTCTATAGGCAGGTAACTAATACCTTATTCAGACTTAGACGTTATTTCAGACTCCATCTACACGCATGTATTTATTTAGTTTAGAATAAAAAATAGCTGCATACAGTTACTCTGATGTCACAAGATCATATTTATGGACATATCGATTCAGCGCAAAGATGGGTGAACCGCAAGGTGCAATGCATTCTTTCACTTTTATTCAAAGGCCTTCATAACTGCTCTTGTTAACTGACTCCCCTTTTCAGAGCCAGCAGCTCCCAGGAATATTGATATTCATCTGTGCAGGCTGTCTGTAATGGTACAATGCAAATAGCTCAAAAAGAAAAGGAGGAGGGACAAGTGCTTGGATTAGTGGGGGAGGAAGATTTAAGGTGTTTAAAAGCTGCATCAAATCAATAAAAGCTGAAATTTAGACGTTGTAGTCTTTGAGCAGTTTGATTTTTAATATTGATCTGCTGTGTTTGTTTAACTAAACTGTATGTCATTATTTGTTCTTATCACAGGTAATTGAACATTGTGGTATCAAGAATTTAATATATTTGATTGCCTTGTCAGATTTTGAAAAAAGTGTAGTGAATTTGTTTATTCATTAGCAGTATCTAGGACACATCTCAAACAAATTTGGCATACTGTAGCAGATTTGAAAGAAAATAACAACATTTTGCCACCGAAAGTAAATATGAAATAGGCTTACTAATTAAAGAAATCAAGCTCCAGACTATTGCAAAACAAAGGAAACAAGAACAAAGAACAGAAATTGAATGATAGTGACATTAAAATGAAAATAATTATAGTTTGTGTTGTAGTAATATAAGGGTTTGATGCAGTTCACGTTTTAACAGCAAACCATAAACCAAAACTGTAAGCAAGATACAAAGGCTTGTAGTGAAGTGCCAAATGAATTATTGAGGAAGACAGAGGAAGCGGAAAGAAGATGCCATTTATGACCCCGTTATGGAAATTTCGCTATTTACTGCCCAGAATGCGGCTGTTGTATGTTCAGCAATGACATCTGAGCAAAATTGATTGAGGTCTCAAGTGCAGAGAATTCTGATTGGTTCAGTTTTTCCTGACTGCAAGAAAAATAATGTGCGCCACTTAATATGACCTTATAATGAGCACCACATTATTATCATCTCTCCTGAAACTTTTTGTAAACACTTAGGGCAAAATGGATATTTTAATATTTACAATTTGGTTGCCTGTATTAAAAAGTGATGTTTGTATTTTCCAACACAGTCCCATGTCACAAAGATATAGCTATTTTATGAAGTGATGTTTTTCGATTAATTTGTACAATGTTATTTACATATAATTTGATAAAAAGAGCCAAGCAGATGAAAATGTACAAATAAATTTGCATTTAAACAGATTAGACACCATACAGTTACTGTGAAACTGTCATGAAAATGTTTCATCTTTTAATAAGTATCATAAAACGGTCTCAACAGGAGATGAGGAGAGTAACTTAACACAGGTAATATTCAACAGGTAACATTTACATTGATCAACAAACTGAGTCTCTGGAGGCCATTGCTGGTCTGGGGCCTTGGGCGCCACAGGGGTCCAATCCCAAACTCCCCGGCCGCCCATCCTTTCCAGCACCATGGCCATACTGCCGTCTGGCTGTATCAACATCGCAGAAGGTCCGTGCGGCTGCTTAGAAGTGGTGGCGTCTGGTGGGCATTCAGGAGGGGGTGGCTCTAGAGGGCGCAGGCTCAGGAACTGGCCTCGGGATTGGCCCTCCTGGCCGAGATTTAGGAACTGGAATTGGGATTGGCCCTCCTGGCCTCAAATCAGAAACTAGATCCGGGATTGGCCCTCCTGGCCGTAAATCAGGAACTGGATCCGGAATCGGCTCTCCTGGCCGTAAAACAGGAACTGGATTTGGGATTCCTAGCCGTGACGGTGGAACAGAGTCCACGGGGGAACTGGACTGGCTCTCCCTGCTAAAGATCCAGAACGTGCTCTGTCACCCGCGCACCGTAATTCGCATAGTCTTGGAGCTCCTCTGGCCACACCTTGTGATCTGTGTCAGGGGATGGCACTCCTGGCCGTAAATGCGAAGCGGAATCCACGGAGAGCTGGATCTCAAGGAGCTGGCACTGGATGCTCTCATGATGCGGTATCTGGTGGATGCTTTTACTGCGCAGTGATAGGATGGCGTTCTTGAGCCGTGCTCTCAAACTGGGACTCTAAGCTGAAGTCAGAAACGGCGCTGGGTAGGGGTGAGTGTCCGAATTAATTGAACTGATATGTGGCAGATTCAGGTGGTAGGTGAACCGGCAAATCCCAGTGGTTTTCGGGAAGGAATGGACAAGATGTGACGGAATATCTTCCCGCTAAAGACAACTTGGAACCACTTACATCTAGAACATGAAAAATTAACTCGATCAAAGAAAAAGCACATTTAGGAATTTTGAGGCTAATAAAATCTTTGTCCAGTCCCAGTGGAAAACACACTGCTAGTAGATGATTGGGCCAGCTCACCTGGGCTTGCTCTAAAAATTCCTCCACATACCACTCCAATGTCCTTTCAGACGCCAAAGCCTATCCTCAGCTATGATGTTCACTTTGCTGTCCACTCTGTTGTAGTTTGGTCGATCAATCTGTTACAGTTGGTGCAGGGAAAGCAGTGCCAACAAATAATATTAAAGATAAAGGTCTTAACAGGAGACGAGAAGAGTAGCTTTACACAGGTAACACTCAACAGGTAATATTTACATTGATCGACAAACTGAGAACTCAAAAGACAGGGTATAAATGCACACGGGACTAATGACAAGCTGGAGGACAACCGGGGAAACACAGGTGGGAGCAAATTAACTAATGATTACATACAGACCAAATATGGGCAGACAGGAACTAAAACAGGAAGACATGAAACCGAAAATAACACAATAACACATGAAACTGAATCTAAGAACAGACAGAATGTAACCATAGCACGCTCCAGCCGACGGGAGATCCGACCTCAGACGGTTAATATGCAAGTTGTGCTCAGAATTTTTTTTGGTAGTACAGTTGCTGTATGATTTCAGCTTATAATAAATAATTATAATAAATAATTTATGACACAGAATGCTATATAATATTAATAACAATATTGATTATAATAACATGCACAAATATACTGAAATGTCTAAGTGGGCAACTTCATGCCATCTGTGTCCTCTCTATCATGTAGGAGGTAAAGTATATCCTACTGTAAACTTCTTCGTTCACATCGTACATCTTAGCCAAGGTAGACAAATTTGACTTCAAACAATCCCATCAATCAACTAAGAGAGCCAGAAAAAAAATATGGCTCTGTCCCTTCAGAGGAGAATGCCAGGCAGGCAGATGGATCTGGCTGTCTGACATGCCATGAGGGAGATGGAGACCCTCACTCAGAAGAAACAGAAAAAAGCTCTTAGCTCGGTGGCTTAAACCATATTACGCTCAAGGGTCATAGTAGACTCCATTATTACGCAATTGCACTGCTCTAAATCACAAACCCATCTGGAGAAGACCACAAGAGAGTGTGAGTGGCCATGGTGCGATCACAACATCAGAACCTTTCAGCACTCTTTCCAAAGATGGTCAGAAACAGTGCGATTCAGTCTCGCTGAGGCTTTAACGGAAAGCAAAGTCCTTAAATGAGCACTCAGAATGAGGATGAACTTAAAGCCTCTCCAAAAGTGTGACATTTCAGTAGAGTAGAGCTAGCACAGAACCCTGGGCAGCCTAATAACCAAATAGGATTTAATGTCAGGTAGGCTTAAGGGCTGTTTTCAGTGGGAGGTTTGCCAGTATTCCTGCTTGACCTGCTGCTACTTTTGCACTGACTGGTTTTACGTATCTAGCCATCTCTCTAGTGTCCGGCTATGCAGCTCAGCATTCTGTGTCAACTGTTGTTTTCTAAGCAGAAAATATTGATTTAGTGGCAACTTTGCAGAAAGAGCATCTGTCTGCTATTGTATTCCCTTGATCGCAAGTCTGTCTCAACTTCACCCTCTATTCGTTGCCTCTGTGATATGTGACTCCACAGTAAGTGACCTATGTGTCTAGAAATTCACTTTTTAGACACAGCGGTCACTCGCTCGATAAAATATTGAAACAGTCCTGTCACGTCCTCTGAAATTATAGTTATAGATTGCAAAATATTTCTGGTGAGTACAGAGAAATCAAATGAAAAGCATGTTTCAGCCACAATTAGCAACGTTCCAAACCTGCAAGGTTTTCTTTAACATCATGGGTCACAAGAGACGAAATTTAGAAGAATGTACTGACTGCTCTTGAATGAATGAATGAATGAATGAGTCACTTGGAAACTTCGCATATTTTGAATCCTGTAAACCACATTTATGATTCTGATACTTTCATATTGTCAATTAATCATATTAATAAACCCATTTTTCTATTAATTTTCAATAGAGTGGCAAGTAATTACTCAACATACTGTATTAACGGTATTACAAAACTCAATCATACAAAAAGAAAGCTGAAATATCACATTGCATAAGTATTATCAGCACCTTTGGCAGAAGCCTCAAGTCTATTTGGGTACGACAAGTACCCCTGAAT
>JAUCMT010000039.1:543629-556586 GCA_032357475.1 Enteromius thamalakanensis
ATAATGTTTTTCTATCATGGTAAAGGGTAGGTGTTAGGGTTGGGGTAGGTGTAGACGTTAAATAAACACAATCTAATTGCTAGAATAATTAATTTAATTTTACATTTTACCAGTAGGTGCAGCAGGCCCATACTGACCCATACGAATTTGAGGTATATCTAACGAATACATACGAATTGGTGCTGTGACTGTGCTGACTATTCACATTTAGCAATATAAATCATACTGTATTTAGGGCATGACTCTCAGTAATTTGTGAACTGCATCTGCTTTAAAATGGCAACCATTGTTAATTGCTAATGTCTTTATATAACACTTTAAAATAGGGAACACTTTACTCTATTAACTAGACATTTTCCCTAAACAAACTCCTTATTTGCTGCTTATTAGCAGTTGATAAGGTAGTCGTTGAGTTTAGGTATGGGGTAGGAGAATAAGGCATTAATACTCCGCCCCGCTCATTAGTGTTAACTCCCTGCCAGCCATGTGTGTCTAGGTGTTCCCCTTTATCCTTTGATTGTGTCTTGTATTTAAACTGTGTCTTGTTCAATGCCCAGTTGTCTGTCATTAACGTTACATATACGCTCTTGTTTGTCTGCGTTGTTCATGCACCTTCATCAGCCCTTCATGTATCTTTTTTGCCTTATTTAATGTTCTCTCACTGGAACTTCTGTCTCTGTGTTTCTCAGGATCCGCTGAGAAGCACACCCGCAACATCATCAGCGCACATCCATACGAATATAGGCTAATGCAAAAATATGATTAAGCACATCCTTTTCTGTCATCTTCCTTAGAAGTCTTTTACTTTTAACTTAATTAAAGCCAAAAGCCTCACTTACAGGGAGGGCAAAACCGCGGCTTCTGAGACTATCTCCACAGTATTTTTACATTTTCAGAAGGAAACATGCGGCCTGCCAATATAGAACGCACCTTCACGAACCAAAGGTGTTCTGAGTTGTTGTAACATGCAGTTGCAAGGGTGTTTTTGGCAGATGCTTGCAGATTCATGTCAAAAACGCCTGCTATAGATAGTCTGTATGTGGCTGGAGCTTCTCTAATAGTATAAGCCTGTTGGATTTTTTTGTCCCCAATTCACATGAAGTTTAATACTTAAAGGCCCGGTTTCACAAATGGGGCTTAGCTTAAGCCAAGACTAGGCATTAGTTAAGCAACTTTTACAAAAATGCCTTGTAAGAAAATATTACAGGTGTGCATCTTAACAGACAACAATGACACTTACATGTTTTAAGATATGCTCAAACATGCAATTTAGTCTGGAACTAGCTTAAGCCTTGTCTGTGAAACTGGGGAAAAGAGTTTTGAAACAGTGAAGTGAATTCTATCTGTTTGCTCTAAAAATAAAGATGAAGTCATTCTAACTCTAATTCTAACACTTCTACAATCTTCCTGTCCAGAGATGTCAACTCAGGTTGAGAAGGATGCAAATTTCACATGCCATTATTCCTTATTCACGAATAGTCTTGAATAGATAACAGGCCTGCTGAATTTGAGCCGTTGAATGTGACTGGAAAAATAAACCCCAGATCTCCTACCGAGAGTTAGAGGAGCTTGTCAGAGTTTTATTTATTTATTTTTTCTCTCCTCGTCTTTTCTTTCTCTAGGCATAGTTCTCAGCAGAACCACGTCGAAAATATGTGTGACTATTGTAAATATTCTCTGTGAAATTGGTTTAGATGCTGATAGGCTGGCAGCTCAACAATGGCCCAAAAGAAATCTGCAAAATGTTATATTACAATTAAAATGGCTTTTGTTTCTACAATTGCTTTATACTTTTCTCCCTGTTAATTTTGAAAAAACACTAACAACCTAGAACAGCTACACACATATATCAAGTTTGTATTTTATTACTATTTTATAATTAAAAGAGGGTCAGTGCGGTTTAACTAATTAAAAATAAATCTGTTTTGAAGTGTGCACTCTGCAAATTAAGCATATTGTGATTTTTAAAGATGTTTGGTACAAGATTAAAACATCAAGACATTTTTTTTCGTCAAGTCTTGTTCTGCCATATGCGAATTTTAGATACTGTCAGTTCTGAAATGCAAATGCAGATTGGATGTGAATGTACAATCAGTTTGTTTATGCTAAACGGGCGCGGTTGCTGAAAGATCTTAAAAGGCTTCTCAATGCTGACCCTCTTTGAATTTCAATATGAATCGTGATATAATGATACGCAACCACAGAGGACCGGTCCGTTTGTTTCACTGCGTATCATGCTTGAACAAACTCTTGTTGAAGGGTGGCAGAACTTTGAACTTTTGTGCTACTTTCAAGGACAGCCATATGCTTTCACATGAATATTAATCATTTCTCTGTGGGGTTTCACATTCTACTGCTCTGACATAGTTGTCACCAGCCGTATTCATCCCCACCCCTGATATCCCCTGTTAACTAAAGAAGGAAAAGCCTTCAGGAGGCCAGCGGGCATTGCTGATAGCGGCTTGAGGGTGAGTACAGATGGCTGGACCATGACGGGTCCACGGGCGAGGCCTGAGACAGCCCTGTTACACTTCTTGCCCTCAGATAATTCCAAGACATCTGACTTTAGAGCGGATTTCACAGCTGAAGTGTAGATTGGCTTACGCTTATAAAAGCATGGCAATCTCCAGCTCTTTTTTTTTTCACTGCAGCCAAGGCTGTGATTTGCCTTAACAATGGTTTCCCTTCACAGGTTTGGGCACATGAATCCCAATATCACTTGAAAATATATTCTTAAAACAGAAACAGACAATGCAGCGGGCATGTGTGCTATAAAAACTATATATATATTTTTCTCTTGAGCCTAACATAAAATCTTATAACTTTTAATAAACGACTTTACATATTCTTGTCATTCAATCTGAAAACTGACATTTAGTCAAACTAAAAGAAATTAAGGTTCAATTATCTAACTTGTGCTGGAAATTGCCCCTGGAAAAAGTGATCTAGGGCAATGTATGTTGAATACCAGTGTTTTTGTGTATATGTTAATAAGGAATTTGTGGACAGCATAGCATTATATTTGTGGAATAAAGGTTTTATTTATTTATTGTTTGTCTTTCTTTATTATGTTTTTTCATGGTTAAAACCAGTGTACAAGTAACGCGGGTTACGTAATAATATTACTCTTTCCAAGTAACTAGTAAAGTAACGCATTACTTTTTAATTTTAGAGTAATATAAATGAGTTACTATTTATTGACTTAAGTCTCCTGACCCCACGTTGGGACAAATCAGAAATACAGAGGCATTGTGCGCTGTGTGTGAATACAGTGTAGTTCTAGAATAAATGTGAATGCGCATCAATTTATCTCAAAAAACAGATTCAAAATGAATTAAAATAAGCTCTGAATATGACGCAAACCTGCAATAATTAAATTACACAAATGTATCTTATCTCATTTTATTAACCAATGTCTTTTCTGCTGACTTTTGTTGATCCAGTTCAACCATACTTACAAGCAAAAATGACTTCTAAAACTAACTATTGTGCTTCATTGTTTTTTTTTCCTTTATTGCTGAAGAGTATTGAAATTTCTACAGTATTCTACTTTACAGATGTGATTTACATTTGCTATAAATAGAACTTCTTTTATTAAAAAGTAACACTGAAGCTATCCCCATGTTTAAAAAGTAACACAAAAGTAATGTACAAAATTACTTTCCATAAAAAGTAACTAAGTAACGTAATTATTTACTTTTTTTAGGGAGTAACACAATATTGTAATGCATTTCTTTTAAAAGTTACTTTCCTCAACACTGGTTAAAACTTTTATTAACTAATTATGGTTTTCCCCTCATAATTAGTAGGCCCCACGTTGCATGTTATTGTTGTTATTACCTTTTTAATTTAATACTGTAATTCATGTGGTTATTATTTAGTAATTCCATGAATTAGATGAACATGTCAGACATCTTCTCTTTTCATTACCACCCATATAGGCTAATTGAGTGAAATTATCTGATCTAAATTCATACTGTCTATTAAAATATGGACAATTAAACATTGAAATATAAGTCTTAATTACTGAATAAATTTACCTTTCATACAAACCTCTTTTAATATGATTCAGTTTTGTATGTCATTGGTTATTTATTATTCTACTATCTGTCAAACACAATTTTAAATAGAAGAGTTAGTATTTTACATATAAATTATAATAAATATATAATTTTATATGTAATTTATAATTATGCATTTCTTAAAAATTGATCCGAGGGGGCATTTTGCCCTAGTTGTGGGGGCCATCTTTTCCTAGTAGTGAATAAATAGCAACTAATTTAGCAAATGCTTTTATTTATTTAAACACATTGGCTGATGCATCATCATACATACTACACTTTAAAAAAATCTGTGCTTGTCAATATGTTACAATTCAAAAGTAAACGCACATTGCTCTTAAGGGAGGGGCACCTTCCCCTATCTCACCCTATACTTATTATCAGCATACTGTCCCATGGAGCATGCAATCAATTTTACCACTCACAGTTTTGCATTTGCAATGCATCATTAGATGCACCCTGACTGTTTACATGACACTCCACACTAACACGCCTGCAATATGGAGCTCATAGTGCAGCCGTTTTAGTGTAGACTGTCATGTAAATAGTGGTCATTAGATTGGGATCATGCATGTTCCTGTTGGTGTGATTTATGATGGTGCTGTTTGTGTCATTTTATTTGCCTACATGATGGAGCTGTCTGAGTCAGGCATGTTGAAGAGCATGCAGTAAGTTGGATCTGCTGGGATTTTCCACTGTCATGTTAAAAGAGCTTGTCTCTCTCAGAAACTGCTCGCTGGTATATTGCCTGCCTGTGAGATTAAATGCAGGGCAAAGACATACTCTTTCTGAACATAAGGCCGACAGGAGTTTCCAAACACTGACTCAGACACTTATTGATACTGTTTGAGCTGCCAAAAGTTGATAAAAAACAGTGGCACTCCAGTATGTAAAAAAAATAAATAAATCAAATATGTACATATCGATAAGGGCAATTTAAAAAAAAAATTAAAGCATCAATGACAATAAGGAACCTTTATGTTTAAGATTGCATGAAAACATACAAATACAGTTTAGCACACAAACATTGTAATAAAATTGCAGAAATATTAATATTAAAGATATCTGAGGTAGTCTAAACTAAAATCAATAACTGAGCTAGATGGCGCCAGACATTTGGAAACAAGAGAAAATTAAAATTTCTCCATTTGCGCTATTTTATGTGAACAGCCATTTGTAGTGGCGTCCAAAGCCAAAGTGGACATTATTGAGCATTACAATCTCATAATGCATTTCAAAAAGTACAACCGAAACACACTTGATGGCTAGCCGCTAGGGAATAGAGTGCTGCAGGCATGATGCATTTTTGTAGGTCAAACCCCAGAAAGCAGTCAGCATTTTAGCACTTCCAGTTTCATGGTTCTTCCAGGTCTAGGGTTTTTGTTTAAGTGCTTGAAATAAGGTCTGTGGTTAACACTAACTCTAGATATTCTCACTTTTTATACAACATAATATACATCTGTTATACCCCCTTTGGGGTTTTTAAAAAGTAAAAGTGTCTAACAAGTGGATGTAAAAGGTGAAGCAAAGGAAGACAGAGGATGTATATGCAGGAGTATTTGATGAACAAAACAAAGGACCAGGGAACGCACAGGGCAGAAACGACAGTCAAAATAAAAAAGGAAATACAAGACTATTATACATATAAACTGGATTAAAGGGTTAATACTTTCGTAACCTATACGTTACCTATTCAGTCGAATCACTTCGACATTACAGACATCAAAGAAATTTCTAACATGGAATTTTTTTAAGGAATGCACTATATCGATAAGATATGGATATAAGTAAGGGGAAACACAGCCTTTTGGCTGACTGTGGAAGAATTTTGAAGCTACAACCTCTGGTGAAGGAAGTCCAGAGGAACACAGTCAGAACTGACTCCGCTCTAAGTCCAACTGTGGGGCAGGAGGAAGAGGTTCATCTTGGCATCAAGGAACCTTTAAGTGCACAGCAGCAAGCCGACACCAGCCGGTCTTCCTGCTACCTGCTTGTCTGGTTTAAGACACAGGAAGACACGGCCTCTTCGAGGAGTTAGGTTAGGTTTTAGGTGTTGCCCAGCCCGCAGCTTTACAGATATCTGCTAATGAGGCACCGTGCACCAACGCAGAGGTGGAGTCAACATTCCTTGTGGAGTGAGCCCTCAGATCTAAGGGGCACGGCTTTCCCTGGTATAAGAAGGACAGGGAGACGGCTTCCACCACCCAATGGGCCAGCCTTTCTTTGGAGACAGCATCCCTTTTCTGCTGACCTCCAAAGCAGACAAAGAGCTGCTGAGAGCATCTGAAGCTCTGAGTGCGGTCAACGTAGAGGCACAAGGCGCGTAGAGGACACAGCACATGCAGGGCCGGGTCTGCCTCCTCCAGGGGCAGAGCTTGCAGGTTCACTACCTGACTTCGGAAAGGTGTGGTAGGAAGTAGACTCATAGTAAGTGTTACGTGAGAGTCAGCAGGGCCAAAGTCTAGGCACTCTTCGTCAACAGAGAAAGCTTGGAGATCCCCGACGATCTTGATGGAGGCCAAAGCAATCAGGAGTGCTGTCTTCAATGACAGGTATTTTATCTGGACTGATGCTAAGGGCTCAAAAAGAGCTTGCTGCAGGCCAGTTAGGGCAATGACAAGGTCCCAAGAGGGTACCGAGGGCGGTCTCGGGGGATTAACCCGACGCGCACCTCTAAGGAACCTAACGATGAGTTGGTGCTTACCTAGGGACTGGCCTACCACTGCATCATGATATGCTTTGATGGCAACAACATATACCTTAATAGTTGAAGGTGACAGCATGTGCTCCAACTTTTCCTACAGAAAGGCAAGCATCGAACATCTCTGAGGGTCCTTTTGGCGTGAGGAACACCAGTCCACGAACAGACCCCAACTCTGAGCATAGGCCTGCCTCATTGAGGGGGCCCTAGACTGAGAGATAGTGCTGATCACGGCTGCTGGCAAGCCGGAAAGGTCTGCCGCCTCCCATCCAGGAACTAAACGTGCAAGTTCCAGTGGACGAGGTTCTGTGCAAGGAGGCTCACTGGGAAGAAGGTGTACTTGGGCCCCGGAGACCAACTGAGTGTCAGAGTGTTCCTGTCGAGGGGCACCTCGGTCAGGGAGTGAAGCAGGTGGCAAAGGGAGGCCCCAGGGAAGGCGAAGAAGCGTATCTTGGCCTCGCCAAGGCGGCTCCCGCTCTGTTGGATTACCTTGGGGTGGAGTCATCATTCTCCAGGGTGGGTGGATTACCAAAGAAGGTGTTTTCCGGGAATCTGAACAACGCGCAGCGAATACAGCCATGTCTGACTCCACAGAAGTGGATGGAGAGCGGGTAGCAAGCAGAGGCGTCGACCAACCTGGCGTACGATGAATGCGATGGCTGCAATCCGACCCTAGCATGCAGCACCCAAACCCATGAAGGCATTCGTGTGCACACCGAAATGCCGGAACTCTTAACCTAGAGCCCCTGCCGCCTGAAGGGAGCCTAATCATGGGTTAAAAAGGTTGCAACACTGCGGGAAAATGCTGATCCGGAGTGTGCCATGGTGCGATGCCCATCTCATGAACCGATCGCAAAACCTGTGCTGAAGCAGTGTCATATGGGGAAGCCCCAGCCGCGTCACTGCTGCCAAGGCTGCCATATGTGCCAGGACCCTCTGAAAAGAATTGAGAGAAACCACCTTGTGTCTGAATGGGTTCAGACATGTCAGCACGGCCTGCTCGCTCTCCCCCGCGAGGCGGGCAGTCACGATCAAGTTCAGCTCCGAATTCAGGCGAAGCAGAAACGAGGCGTGACAATACGCATACTTCAGGTTGACGGCTGCAAACCTGACCTGGAGTCTGAGAGACGGTGTGAGCACTCTAAACAGCAGCTTGAAAAGAGACTGGTCCAAGACTCGCGTGGGCAGAGATGCACCGCAACAGCACGCTCAACCTGGGGGACCACCACATACCCGTTGGCTGCACCTCCTTCGAGGGTGGAGAGGGGAGAGGAGCTGGAGGCCAAGCATGGCAAGTACAGGGCTCGCCACGACTTGGTCAGCTCCTCAGAAAGGAACTGAGGGGAGCCGAGGCGGTGCGACAGTCCTAGAACCCAAGAACCAGTCGTCCAGCCGAGATGGGTCGGCCGAAGGCGCACGTGGCACTCAGTGGGCGAGGTCTCACACTGGCGAGCAAACGACTGGCGCTCTTTAAAGGGTCACAACATCCCCCTGTTTCAGAAGTGCTTTTTCACACCTCTGGTTTGAAAAACTTTCTGAAAAGGGGCATTTTTCACTGGGGGTAAGGGTGGGGGTAGAGTGTGGAGACAAAAATATCTTCATTTGTGTTCAGAAGATGGACGAAGGTCTTACAAGTTGGAAACGACATGAGGGTGAATACTAAAATGACAGAATTTTCATATTTGGGTAAACTAATTCTTTGACAAGGCAACACGCAACACATGGGGAGATAATTAAAGATGCTGTATGCAGGATTGTAGTTGAAGCAGGTATTGCAGTCTAAATTCAAAGTATTAGTTAGAGGCCGACGTTCCGCCCCGGAATACACAAATTCAAAGAGAGTACCTGACTGTAGCATTGTTTTTCAGATAAACAAGTTTGTTAACTAAGCAACGTAGCATTTTTAAATGCCTGCGAACATATTATGATATTTTTATGCTTTATTGGAGTCAAAAACCAATCAACAAAGAAAATACGAAACTAGACATAGAAAAACAGGAAAGCACAATAACAACATAAAACTCCAAACACTACAGGGGACATATAGCACTGAGAGTAAATTGATTTTTAGGGACATCAGCCAACCCTGAACACTTTGACAGCCTCATTGTGTTTATAATCACACTCACAAATGCTTAGTGATGTTGATGTTAAAGTCATTCTGGAAACCAGAGCGATACTAACTCACCAGCTACAATACATCCTCACCACAGTGCTCTTAACCCATTTACTGTGGTTCTGTTCCAAATACTAAACACACCCTGAACGCTAGCAGACATCCTTCATGATGCAATGCTCCTTTGGCTGTCTGGTGAATTCTGCTGCAGCATGAGCCTCAGAACGAGCCGAGCAGAAGTGTGGATGGAAGGGGGAACTCATGAGCACCCTTCTAAAATCTATAATGATAAATGAGACACCTTACGGTCTTGTGGACTTACCATACATGCACCAGCCATTGTAATTTTGTTAAGTTCACATAAAGTGTGCCATTTGGGAGAGGACCTATAAGTCGTGTACCAAAAAAATGAAGTTCAGTCCCAGAGAGTGCCTTCAGTCTTTTATTCACATAGTCAGTGCACTATATTAGAGGAATAATGGAGGATTTTCAGACACATTTGTGGACCCATCGATTGTTCACAACACCAATTTACCTGCACAATCTTAGAGCTGCAATGGACAGTGGCGAATATTAGAAATCTCACCACTGAATAGCACTATTGACCAGTCTGAATCTAGTATTCCAGAGAGCCAATTAATAACAGACTAACAACAACATCAAATTCAATTTGATCTCAAGCTGGAAAAAAAGAGAGAGACAATTACATTACATGAAACAAAAATACGTACTCCATTAAATCACTTTAGCTATGAAGGAGCAACCACTGAGCAATAACACTGTCCTCTGGGTGCTTCCCCCAATGTGTTTTTAAAATGTTCTTCTCTCCTAAATCATGTTAATTATACCTACAAAGCCTTCAGCTCTCCAAATACCTGTCGGCATGATGAAACAGCTTAGCAATTCTTACAAAGTTTCAAAGCAATTACAGATTCACACCTTCACAGGAAGTCTTAAAGGAGTGTTCCTTTAGAAACACAAGCATGGACTAATTTAAGAAAGCAGTCTCTCCTCTCCTCTCCTCTCCTCATTAAGGGTTGCACTCAATTAAGGCTATATGGGTGACGGTAAAACTGCAACAACAAAATCTTCCTCATCTGTCCAGACTAAAAGAGAAAGAGGTGAAAGCAGAGCATTTAATGTATTGTGAGGACTACTACATCTCTATTTTAATGGTACTGCTGTGCAGCACCATGGGGCTCTCTCATCCACACATTTTACTGTCATTCGAGCTCCCCCTGCTGATCAGGAGTCTAACTGCAGCTAACAGATCAACCACCAACAAGCATCTATCTTTGTACCACATCCAGCTTGATTTTCTCCGCTCTATAACTCACCATGTGCTCCTGCAGTTTTAATGCATTCCATCTTTGCTATTTAGACAATGCTTTATTTTATTAATGCCAGCCCCATGTTTTATGTTTGAAAGCACTGAATCATTTAACATTAGCTTGGTACTTTGCCATCCATTGAGGCACTGGGAAATTAACAAAATAATAATAATCTGACTTTATTATTAGAATGACCTGAATAGGCCATACTGACAGGATTTCACATAAAAACCTATTAGTTGTTTTCAGGTTTAAATTCGCATTCGGTCATAAGGAAAAATTGCTGTGACTTTTCAGGACACAACTCTGGGTAATTGAATATAAAATGCATCACAGCAGATGCAAAGGGCATAGGCTGTGTTTAAAAATTATTTAATTAGCAATGCTTGTCCTCCGAGAAGAACATGCAGTGAATCTCAGGTTGACATCTGCAATGGAGATAACAGTGACTAAGCGATGCATATAATTAAATTCTGCCCAATTAATGAGATTTTTGCTGTGAAGGAACACAGTGTCATTGTCAGTCCAATTCAGTGCTGATGTCTAAAGAGTTTTATTCATCTCTTTTTTGTGTATTTTGTTTTTATACATATTTTTAATCTGCACTTTTATGATTCTTCCTTTGGAAGATAAAAGGCAAGCCAATGTGGAGTGAACATGTGAGTTTGTAGAGTTTACTGCCTGAATCAAATGATTTCTACTTTCATCAGTGATCCAGATTTCTGAAAATAAAAATGTGCAAGAATTCTATAAGGTATCGCAGCAAAGACATATTTTCCAATATTTATTTTTTTTAGCAGAAAAGAATATTACAGGAATCTATTTAATTTATTTTCATGCATTAGATGAAAACTGACAGAGTAAAAAAAATGTAAACTGACAGTTGTCAGATGTCTCTGTACCAGCAAATTTATTAATGATGCTAACATGAAATTTATTATGCATAGGTGTGAAAATATATCGCTCCTTAGGTGCTGGTCAGTTATAAGACAGTTTGTCAGATTAATGTATATGTCTTCAATCTCAAGACGAACCGAGCTGACGATCAAGAAACTGGCAGTTGTCCAAGTACACAGTTCATGTGCATCTTAAAGCCATCTAATAGATCAGCATGCTCGTGTTAAAATTCAGGACTCGTGCTCTCTCGGCCGTGTCTTGATTTATAATGCTTTAGGACTCAATTAAAACGCTAATGGTCATTACGACTGCTCGCTTTGCATTTATATTTTCTTCTCAAGTCATTCTTTCTCTCACCTTCAACCTGTCATCACTATCCATTATAAAAGGGGCACAGTAAAATAAATAAGTCCCAACTAGAAAGTTACTAGTAATTTATCAAATATGGTATGAGCTAGTTAGTTTTTACCAGGTTTACTAGTCAGAGTGAAAAACAAAACAAGAAAAGCTCTGTAGATTATATATTAAAACAAAAAAAAAACATAACATATTTTATTTCAAAAACTGCTGAAATTAACATACAATGTTATAAAAGAATATTTAAAAGAATATTAATATCAGGTTTTAAGTAAATGTAAATGATAAACTAAAATTCTGCTAAATGTTTTATTGTCCCCTTTATATATGCATATACTGTATATATATATATAAATCATGCTGTCACATGATTATTTTGTGATTAATCGCATCCAAAAGTTTTTTTGTTTACATATGTGTACTGTGTATATCTAACATATACATATATATACACATACGTACATGCATGTTGATATATTTAATATATCTATATATTATATATAGAAGTAAAAAGTTAGAACACTGTACATAATTATTTTATTTTAATGGTTTAAGCATCTCTATATAATGCATGGAAATACATTCATATAGAATAAAATACATGTTCAATGTATTTTGCAACAATGCAATTCCTGCTCTGTCCTTGTATCGACCAACGGGTCCTTGCCCTGAAAAAGCTGAAAGGATAAAACACAAGATGCAGTAATATCAGAACAAAAAGGAAATAATACATTGTTTCAAAATCATACTTTTAAAAAGAAGGATAAGTGCTGAGGGTGCTTCCTTTATAACAAATAAGACCACTAGACCTTGAATAAATGTTTCTCCCCTAAACTATGCTAGTGTGCAAAACATCTCCATTAACTGAAGTCCTAAGCACAGCATTTTCGTTTAATATAAAAGCAACTGCCTTTTTCAGTGCGCTTCAACTTCCTCTAATGACCTAATTATCCAGTAATGACTTCATTGACCATTTAAAACCCCTGTTTCTTCATCCCTTCCCGCTGGGTTTTTAACTAGCTGATTGATCAAAATATTTTCTGCTCTCTCTCTCTCTGATTAGTCGTATGCAAAGCTTTTATCTTGAATACCATCCCATCAGCTGTAATGATGTTGCAAAGTTAGGCAGTCAATTAGCCTCTGCCAGGATGCAATTAGACTGATGGGATGCAATGTTTACTGAAATGTATGCTAAGATGATGAAGTGGGTCACTGGTGTCTGTATCTATTGACACAGCCTGATTGGTGCTATTTTTAGTGATGGATTGGCATGCATATTACAATGCTGAAAATGCCAATTAGACATGAGACCAAAATAAAAAAGTAAAGTAATTTCCCAATAAGACAGCGACAATTATTTAGCTTTTGTTTAACAAGTATGTTTGCTTGCATTAATGCATATAGGAGGATTGGGATTTATATATATATATATTTATACTACGGGGCCGTTGAATGCTTGAATCTGATTGGCTGACGAACGTTCTGAGGTGTGCA
>JAUCMT010000039.1:564744-580806 GCA_032357475.1 Enteromius thamalakanensis
TGGGTTAAATGCAGAGCACAAATTCCTAGTATGGGAAACCATACCTGGCCACTAGTCACGTCCTTTCCTTTCCTTTTAAAGTTCACAAATTAACACAATGTCTATTTAACCATGTCTATGAGCCAGAGTGCGCTCCCTGTAGGAGAGATTAGATTCTCAAATACAATGTATACCTGCCTGCTAGCGCCTCTAGTAGTTCAGCTCAATGTTCTGAGAGCGCATGCGCTGGGAGGCGTGTGCTCGTGTATGTAAACTAGCGGCCTTTTCCACTTGGTGACCGACGTTTGTTTTCTATCAGGAAAAATCACATTTTACATATTGTAAACATAAACAGGTAATTCATTTCATTCTATAAGTCGCAAACGATATTTGGTGACGGTTTTATCGCTTCGTTGTCATATGTTTGGTAACACTGGATGTAAAATAAAGCCAGCTAGCACGCTAGCTTTAGCGGCTCCGTCGGCGTTTAATAACATTTTATATGATCTGTTATTATAATATATGATAATATACAAGCTGCGAAATTTTAATGCTGCATTAAAGTTGCACGACCTGAGTAGTTTGTAGTGTTTGATGTGCGTTCAAAATAACAACATTAATTATTTTCAGCATTGACATGTGAAGTTAGCATGGGATGCTTTAGCCAATTCGCTATCAACCTTACGTAAAAAAATGTTGTTGCTGAGTAGTTTAATATGTAATGTTATGCACTTACAATGCAAAGGTCACTCGTTTTCAACCATTATTATTTCGCTTTGATTTAATTTATGTAGCGAACTCAATGTTTTTCTACTCCGAAGCTGACCGTGTCAAACTTTTTAATTAAGGTTAGTTAAGTGTTTGGACACTGGGTGTTCAGTAAAGACAGATAATTAGTTTATTTAATAATAGGACTGTTGTATTGTACATTGATTGGTACATGACACAAATTACATATTTCTAATGTACAGTGAGGAACATAAGTATTTTGATTTTGCAAGTTCTCCCACTTAGAAATCATGGAGAGGGTCTGAAATTCACATCGCCGGTACATTCTCACTGTGATAGACAGCATTTAAAAAATAAAAACTATTTAGGAAATCACATTGTATGACTTATATAGAATTTAGTTGTATTGCACATTAGTATTTCACCACCTGAGAAAATCAGTGTTAATATTTGGTACAGAAGCCTTTGTTAACTATTACAGAGGTCGAACGGTTCTTGTAGTTCTTCAACAGGTTTGCACACACTGCAGGAGGGATTTTGGTCCACTCCTCCATACAGATCTCCACAAGATTTGTCAGGTTCCCGGGCTGAGCAACACAGTTTCAGCTCCCTCCAAAGATTTTCAATTGGATTTAGGTCTGGAGACTGGCTAGGCCACTCCAAAACCTTGTTATGCTTCTTACGGAGCAGCTCCTTGGATTTCCTGGCTGTGTGCTTTGGGTCCTTGTCATTTTGGAAGACCCAGCCATGGCCCATCTTTAATGCTCTGACTGAGGGAAGGAGGCTGTTGCTCAAAATCTCACAATACATGGCCCCATTCATCCTCTCCTACAGTGGAGTTGTCCTGTACCCTTCGCACAAAAGCACCCCCAAAGCATGATGTTTCCAGCCCCATGCTACACAGTAGGGATGGTGTTCTTGGGATACAACTCCTCCTCTATCCTCCCAACATGGTGAGTGAAGTTTAGACCGAAAAGTTCTATTTGTCTCATCTGGCCACATGACTTTCTCCCATGCCTCCTCTGGATCATCCAGATGGTCATTGGCAAACTTCAGACGGGCCTGGACATGGGCTGACTTAAGCAAGGGACTGCAGGTTTAAAACCATGACGGTGTAGTGTTCTACCGACAGTGACCTTTAAAACTGTGGTCCCAGCTCTATTTATGGCATTGACCAGCTCCTCCCATGTAGTTCTGGGCTGATTCCTCACCATTCTTATCAGTGATACCCCATGAGATGAGATCTTGCATGGAACCGCAGTCCGAGGGAGACTGACATTCGTCTTTAGCCTCTTCCGTTTTCTAACAATTGCTCAGTTGAGTTGATCTATTTTCACCAAGCTGCTTGGCAATTGCTCCGTAGCCATTTTCAGCCTTGTGGAGTCGCACAGTTTTGTCTCTGGTGTCTTTTGACAGCTCTTTGGTCTTGCCCATGGTAGTAGTTGTAGTCTGACTGACTGTGGGGTGGACTGGTGTCTTTAAAGAGCTCAGACAGGAGTTAATAATTTAGATTAATAAGTGGAATAGAGGTGGACTTTTTAAAGGCAGAGTAACAGGTCCTTGAGAGCCAGAATTCTTGCTGATTGCCAGGTGTTCAAATACTTATGTGCTGCAGTGCAATACAAATAAATTCTTTAAAAATCATACATCCTGAATTTTTTCTTTCACGGTGGAATACACCTACAATGTGAATTTCAGACCCCTCCATTATTTCTAAGTTGGAGAACTTGCAAAATCACAGGGCTTTCAAATACATATGTTCTTGGCTGTGTAATTATTGCAGTTCATTAAATGCAGTGAGGATTTTATACAGTATAAGTGATTAGCATAGTGTATTTGCGTTTTTCAATGATGAAACATACTTTTCTATAAGTTTAAAGATAAATTTATATTCAGAATGGCAGGTAGTGTGTTGAGTTGTACTCTGTGTGTCCCATAGCAGCAGCCCTGCCCCGACGCGCCCCAACCGCAAGCGGAGCCGTCATGTGGCAGGAGGCCCGCAAACATGAGCGCAAGCTGCGTGGGATGATGGTGGACTACAAGCGGCGTGGGGAGAGACGCAGAGAGTACTATGAGAAAATCGTAAGTAGACAAACAAGAGTCTGTGACCTTAACTGTACTTTCATTCTTTGTTTTTGAGCACAGCTTAATCTTGGTTCTGGACAGAAGTTTTACATGAACAATCACACTTCTCTCATTCTGTGTAGAAAAAGGATCCAGCCCAGTTCCTGCAGGTTCATGGCCGGGCATACAAAATCCACCTGGATTCAGCTGTAGCTCTGGCGGCTGAGAGCCCCCTCAACATGTATGTATCTAAGAAATCAAAAAGGTTTTACTGTGCACAATGTATTATATCTCCTTATGGTTTTATAATAATAATTATAAATAATAATTATCATTACTCCTAAATAAAACGATAAAAATGAGTAAATAATCAAAAGAATCATTGCTCTTGAAATATTTCACAGAAAAAAAAAGAAAAAATCATAGTACCATCATCTGATGTATATATTTGGAAGGAAAGTAAAAGCTTCGCTCTGATAAAAACAGCATGCATGTTTACTTAATTAAACCACAGCCTTTGCAATCTGGGAAATGCACAAGGCCATTATTGCAATTTTATTTCAGTAAATCATGCAACATAACAGCCCAACCCAAAGGTTTTTATTTGGAAAACTGTCCTAACTTCTTCCTTTGTTCTCATAGGATGCCTTGGCAAGGAGATACCAGCAACATGATTGATAGGTTTGATGTCCGAGCACACCTGGACTACATCCCCACCTATACACCACCTCTCATCAACACTCCGTGAGTAGTTTGATCTTAATGCATCTGTCATGTAGCAAAATAAAATAATAGATTACAGTGAATATGCAAAGAAACGGGTAGTAGGGTGCTGACTTTGTAAAACAGTGGTATAGTGTGGTTTAATTTCCTTTCTGCTTTTCTATTCAACCCTTTAGAATTCCTCACTTAGGTGACGATAAGCTTTTTTTTAATAACTAAATGTGCAATATTTGTCTGTAATATTTTATGTCTTAATAGAACTTCCTGCTAGACAATATTAGTTTCTAAATTAAGCGTAATTTATTTGTATATAAAAATACGAATATATATATATATATATGTATAATGTCCAGTGCATGGAAGGCAGATTGGTGCCATTTGGAAAGAGAAAAAAAGAAAATCATATTTAATACCATCGATATATAAGGATGTATGTTCTCTAAATGCTTATAAGAATTTATGTAGACATATTTAGTTTTTTTTTTTATATATATATATATATTTAGACATGATCACTTGATTTAGAAAATTTGCTCTGAATTATTGGTTATATATATATCCCATTCAAATACTGTGGTGGTTATTTTTGAGAATTAATTATTATCTGGTGCCCAGAGTAAAGTCACCAACTTTTGTGCCATTCTGATTCAATAAAAAGGCAATTCAAAACAAAAATGTGCAGTTCAAAATAACAGAATGACAGAAGACACACCAGGGGTTAAAGAACTTTTGATGAAATGATGCTAAAGGGGTTTCTGCTTTGTGTCATTTTTGATTAAGTTCATTGTTTCTGTCACAGCACCCCAGAGCAGGAATCAGAGGAGAGGAAGTGTAATTATGAGCGCTATAGAGGTCTGGTCCAGAATGACTTTGCTAACAGTAAGTTTATTTTGGTTTCAGTCTGCTTTTTTGTTTACATTTCAATTGTGATGCATATAATGTTATTGATGAATTTCCACAAAAACACATTCTTCTAATGTTTTAGTCTCTGAAGAGCAGTGTTTGTACCAGATCTATGTGGATGAACTCTACGGTGGCCTACAAAAACCAAATGAGGATGAAAAGAAAAAGTAAGAAGGAGTGCATCAGTATTTAAAACAAAGTATATTCTGTTAGAAAGATCACATCATAATTCTTTTTTTTTTCCACTGTTAGACTCGCTGAGAAGAAAGCTCAGATTGGTTATACGTATGAAGATAGCACAGTGACTGAACCAGATGAACAGATGGAGAAGGGAAATGAGGATGACTCAGAAAACAGCGAGTCTGAGGAAGACGAAGTCATCCCTGACATTGGTGCGTTTCTTCTCCGAACATTTCCTGTTAGGATTCATTAAAAACACTTTAGAAATGGGATTTACTTGATTATTGCAATGTTTGTGAATGCTTTCCCAATTTGTAGATGTTGAGGTGGATGTAGATGAACTGAATACAGAGCAGGTGACGGAGATTAACAAGATGGCCACCACTTACGGCATGGCAGATGGAGATTTTGTATGGTTCGTTGACAAATTTTTAACTAAAATTCACCTCTTGAGTGGATTTGGACAAGATCTAAGTGAATGAACTGTAATAATTTTGTACCGTTTCTACAAATGTGATATTTAAAAGAAGTTAAAATCCTGTCTGTCTTTGTGGCAGGATGTTGAGGAAGGACAAGGAGGAAGTGGAGGCCATTAAACATGCAAAAGCACTGGAGGCAGAGAAGGCCATGTACTCTGTATGGGCAAAATCTTATTAACATCCTCCCTCCCTTTTTAAGATGTTTGCGCTTAATTATTATTATTTGTAATAATAATGTTGTTCTGTTTCCATCAGGGCCGGCGGTCCCGCAGACAGCGAAGAGAGTTTAGAGAGAAGTATATGAAAGGCAGGCAGATCAGCCCACCCAGGTAACAAGCTCATACAATATCAGCTACAAATTTCTGAAGAAAGCAATGTTTTTTCTTCTCAATAGTAAAAGTGTAACTTAGTAGTGTCTTATAGTATCACTTGTGTCTTTTTTGTTCAGTTATACATGTTTATGATGATATGGGTATTCTGATTGAAAATTGGTTAACTGATTCAATATGTACATTTTAAACCAGCTATGCCAGAAGAGACAGTCCAACATATGACCCCTACAAACGGTAAGTGTTCATGGATTGATACTTTCCACATGAATTTTGAATGATGTATGCATAATGTAATATTAAGCGCCAAAATCATTGAAATTTAGATTTTATCATGAATTGATCTTAAGTAAATAACATTTAAAGAAATGCAGTTTTTTTAAAGTATATATTCTCCCTAAAAATTATTTCCATTAAGATATGAAGCTGCAGCCGTTTTCACCATTGATACTAAAAAATCTGAATATTAAAATGATATCTGAATGGACAGTAGAGATTGGAGTATACCTCATAAGTTACTAGTAATGTTTCTAATACTGTTTTCTTTTTTTTGTTGTTTTAGGCCAGAGTCCGACTCAAGTTCGGAGTCACGTTCTCGTTCTCGAACACCAGGCAATGATAAGATCACTTTCATCACCAGCTTTGGTGGCAGTGAGGATGAGGGAGCCTCAGCCGCACAAGCCCCACCAGCAGCGGCGTCAAGCCACACATCCTCCAACACCGCAGGTCATAGCAGGGGCTCCCGGTCGGTAACTTCCCCTTTCTACTTTGTGGCTCCTTAGTGGCCTTTTTCTTCATTAATTCATAAGCGTGTTCAGCAATGATAGCATGTACCCAGTGTGCTAAGAGAACTGCCGCAAGTGGAGATTAAATGATTGGTGATATTTTGAAATAATTGAGAGATCAACCAAACCATTGTCTGAGTTGCTTATTTAGCCTGTTTAATTTTTTTTGTGGCATATTCAGGGTTGAAAAACGGTATGGGATAATTAACCGGAAGCTTTTGGGCTTGTTTTATGATTTAATTGTATTTTTTATAAGTTGCTTGTAATAACATAGCACATTGTGTTTTCCTTTTAGCCGAAGACGGTCTTCCTCCAGCCACTCATCCTCTTCTTCTCGCTCCTCTTCGCATCGGTCCTCACGCTCATCCTCACGTTCCCGCCGGAGTCGTCGTTCTCGTGGGGGCAGAGACCGGGACAGCCGTTACTCCAGGTCTCGGTCTCGCTCTCGTCGGCGGTCTGACTCCCGTTCACAACAACGCAGTGGAGGAGCTGGTTCAAGGAGACGATATGACAGGACTAGGTCCCGTTCCACAGATCGGGGTAGAGACAGATACCGTGAAAGAGACAGAGGGGACAGAGAGGACAGGGGGCGGCGATACACAGGCCGCAGACGAACCAGGCAAGAGATCTCGCTAAAGATACTCAAACCCTTGTAGATTCTTTGATTTTAAAAAGAAAAAGATGTGTTTTTTGTGTGTGTGTGTTTTTAGTGATATTGATCGGAAGAATCACTTTCTCCATCAGGTCTCACTCGCGTTCTCATTCGGGTGATCGTTATCGGCGCCGAAGTCGCAGCTCAGCGTATAGGAGGGGCGGGAGCATCAGTCAAAGCCCCTCCCGTTCACCTGCTGCGAGCCGCAGCCTTTCCCCCTTTTCCCATTCTGCTCCACCTGCATCTGCTTCAGCAGACAAACTGAGAAAGTAAGTTGCAACGAAACTATATACTAGGATACACTTTACCACCTTATTATAAAAAAGTCAAAGGTGCAATTTTCCAACCAGAACAATTTCCTGAATTTGAGAAAAGAAATTCATGCTTTTTCAAATACATTTTATTTAAAAATAAAATTAAATAAAAGGATTGGGAATTCAAATATGATTTATTTTATCAAATTTGAGTAAAGTAGGCATTGGCAGGTTAAAAAATGTTACTTGCCGGTTGACGGTTTTGAAATTTGAGACTGGGATAGGGCCTACTGCAATTGCCACTGGCAAAGACTACAATTTTTATATACACTGCCCACCATTAATATTGGCAGTCTTGGTAAATCTGAGCAAAGGTGACTGTGAACATAAATCTGCATTGTTTATCCATTAGATGTTTCATTGGAAACATTCACACAATTCTTACCTGTCATTGAAGTAAAACCGTTGAAAATGGGGAGAATGAATTCCATGAAGGAATGCTCTCTTATATCTTATCAGGTGTTCTTTAATATCTTAAGGAGAAAACTTAGAGCTGTTGTCTTGGAGGAAAAAAGATGTAGCAATAACTGGGTGCCAATAATTGTGGCCAACATGTTTTGGAGGAAAACATTTATTTCATCAAGAGTTTTTCTTCCCATTTTTAATTGTTTTACTTCAATGATAGGTTAGAATGTTGTAAATTGTTTAAATGAAAGATGCCAATACCACTGTATATGTATTTACTTCATAAAACTCACAAAACCATGACCTAAATGGAGATTTTAAAAGACCTTGTACTTGCTAAAACAGAATAAACATCAGATGACATAAGGCATGTAGTAGATTTGGTTCAACAGGTTTTTCCACAAAGTGTTGATCATGTTGATAATTTAGGCTACATTTTCACACTCCGTGCCTAATGCCCAATGAAACCTGGACATCACAGACACGTACTACTTGTATTTACGCTACTGAAAGTGTACGTCGTGGGTGGTCTGCTCCGCTAGCGCTACTTGAACAGTAAACAAACCAAACAAAAGTTATTTCACATCTGGATGTCTTTATATTGTCTTATCAATGGATTACAGGTTCTAGTTGCAACGGGCATCTTTACACAGCCTTCGCATGTAGTGCTACTGACTTACGTGCTCAACCTTTGATGACGATTTGTTCGTCACACGGACCCTTGCGGACCATACTAGATGAAACTGCATTTTTTAAAACGCACTGCTCAAGCAAAAAGTGTCTAATTCTAATGTTTGGTAATATTTCTATTCAAATGTCTTACCTAAGTCGTGGCATTGAGACTCAAACCCACGACCTTTACAAGGCAGACTCTAACCATTAGGCCAAGGCTCTGAACTCTGGCACTCAGTATAATCACTGTTCTATATTAATGTGCTGCTTCAATTGATGCAAGCGTATACACACAGAGATCAGAGATCACGCTATGCAAAAAATATCATTCAGAAGCTCAAACTTCTTGTCCAGTCTGCCACACGACTTTTTATTAATCAATATGAATCACTTCATTGCTACATGGCCCATGATCCTTTCTATCACAAAAGTTGACAAATATGAAATGTTTTTCGCCTTCATCTAACCTCGCTCTCTTTCAACGTTAAACTGATCCTTCACACTATGGTTCTGTGAACCGTAAACCTCAAAATGATTAAGACAGCCAATCAAATCATTTTGACATTAACAAGACCGCTGAGGCTTTGATCTGAAACACCCTAGTATATGCAGCTAGCACTTGTTAATTCTCACACTTTAACACTATTTATAGCTCCTAACAGGCTGTGATACTATGAGAAGCTATTAACTTAAAATGTACAACAGTATTCAGTTTTTCCTATTGTTCGTGTGCCATAGGTGCCTGACCCCTGATCTAGAGTAACATAAATGTAGCATGAATTCTAAAGACTGTGGTCGCATCGCAAAGCAAAAAGTGGGTCATATTTGCCTGCAGTTTCGAACATAGCCTTAAAATTTGTGGATCAAATATGTTACAATAGACTTCATAAGGTTAAGGAGTAGTTGAAATTTCACTTCAGTAAAATAGTACTGATTTTTTTTTATTATTGTTGTTATGATTTAAATAACTGTCCTGTATTACTTTGTTTGTATTACTCCCTCAAAAGTAACTACTGACCAAATATTCGGTGTCATTTGTTTTTTCCCCCAGGCCTGAAACTCCGGGTGGTAAAGAGACTGGAGCTGCCAAAGTCAGTAAGAATTTGATATATCTCGAATTTGTTGCTAAAGACTCCGCCTCCCTCACCCCTGACAGGCTGATGCAGTTAACAATCAGGCTGCCCATCTCTTGGCTCTTCAAAGAGCCCTTGTTCTTATTTGAAATGTGTTTTTGATTGGCTTTCCATTTGGTGATCAGCTGCCATCTATTTGCAGAATTCATTGGTCTTTTGAAGAGCTGTCATATTTGAGTTTACCCAACTCACCATTTTTTGGGGGGAGAGTAAGAAAGGGGCAGGAAGTGACTGACTCGATCTCTAAAGGACCCAGATATGTCTGTGTGCTCTTTGGAAGTGCTATAGATTTGTCTCCTATTTAGGAAAATGATACATGTACTTCTAATTGATCTTATTTAAGGATCATCTGAATGATGGGTTGTTGAGAGACACCTGTGAATGAACGTGAGCTGATGAAAGGAAATCTACAAAGGTTCTTAGCAGGTTTGCTCAGTAGTTAAACAGCTCAGGTGTTGCTCTGCACTGGGCTTGTCAAGACAGGCAGAACAACTTCACTCACTCGCACACACAAACACACCTGCATAAGTCAATACAGATTGTCCTTGTGTGTAAAGGGTGAACAGCTTCAAGGCAGCACCTTCTGAAATGTGTACAGTTGCTGCCATTTTGTTCCATCAAGTTGGCGTACCTGACCCGGTGAGAAGACAAGTCGACATAGAGCTGGCTGCCTTCATTTGTCTGTTTACACTTCGCCATATCCCTACAAATACATCTATAACATAAACGTTACAGACGTTTCTTTAAAACAGGACCGCCCGCTGTTCAACATGCAGCAAATAAATGATCTGTATGTAGTTTAAAACAATCTCGTCCTTCTGCAAAAAATATATATTAATTGTGGTTGGCCGCTGTTTTTTGCATAAACTTTCCCATCGTACTTCTTCTGAAGTCTTTGTGTTCATTGCAGCCCAAGATGACACCACAAGAGAAGCTGAAAGTCCGTATGCAGAAGGCTTTAAACAAGCAATGTAAGTCGCTGATGCAGGAAACGTTATATATTTTTATATTTATTGTGCGTTCTATTTTCTGACGATTCTTACCTTTCACATTAATTATTGCTCAAAAATGAATACCCCAAAGCTTTAATAACACACATGATTTTATATCACTGGTGAATCTTTAGCATGTCTCATAATGAAAATAATTCTTATTTTTTTGCATCGCTGTTCAAGTTTTTTCCTTTTTGTTGTTTATTTACAGCAGTCACCATTTAAAGTGACTCATCAAGGCTGCATTTATTTGATAAAAAATACAGAAAAAACGAATATAGTGAAATATTACTTTAATTTAAAATTATTAAAATCAATTTATTTTGCATCATTAGCCCAGTGTCGCATGATTCATCAGAAATCATTGTAATATACTGATTTATTATCAGTGTTGAAAACTCATATACTGCTTAATATTTTTGAAACCTGTGATACATTTTTTTCAGGATTATGCAATCAATAAAGGTTTAAAAGAACAGAATTTATGTAGAATAAAGGTTTTTTTTAACAATGTGCAGTTTTTACCAAGTTGGCTGCTAAACTGCTTGTAGGTCTTTGTTTCAGTTGTTTCTGTGATGTACTATAATATAATTACAAGCATTCATATGTTTCAATGGCTTTTATCGACAATTACATGACATTTATGCAAAGGGTCAGTGTTTGCAGTGTTGGTCCTTCTTTTTCAGGACCTCTGCAATTCGACTGGGCATGCTCTCAATCAACTTCTGGGCCAAATCCTGACTGATAGCAACCCATTCTTTCATAATCACTTCTTGGAGTTTGTCAGAATTGGTGGGTTTTTGTTCTCAATGGGATTAATATCTGGGGAGTTTCCAGTTCATGGACCCAAAATTTCTGTATGCTTTACAGTTGGCACGACACAGGACTAAAGGTAGAATGAAGAGGCTCCACTGGAGAATATGACTTTGCCCCCAGTTATCAGAATGGACTGCGGAGGACTAAGGCAAAGTCATTTTCTCCAATGAAGCCTCTTTCAGATTGTTTGAGGCATCTGGAAAAAGGCTTGTCTGGAGAAGAAAAGGTGAACGCTACCGTTAGTCCTGTGTCGTGCCAACTGTAAAGCATCCTGAAACCATTCATGTGTGGGGTTGCTTCTCATCTAAGGGAGTGTGCTCACCTACAATTTTGCCCCAAAACACAGCCATGAATAAAGAATGGTACCCAAACACCTTTCAACAGCAACAATCAAACAACAGTTTGGTGAAGAACAATGCATTTTCCAGCACTATGGAGCACCGTGTCATAAGGCAAAAGTGATAACTAAGTTGCTTGAGGACCAAAACGTTGAAATTTTGGGTCCATGACCTGGAAACTCCCCAGATCTTAATCCCATTAAGAACTTGTGGTCAATCCTCAAGAGGTGGGTGGACAAACAAAAACCCACTAATTCTGACAAACTCCAAGAAGTGTTTATGAAAGAATGGGTTGTTATCAGGCAGGATTTGGCCCAGAAGGTGATTGAAAGCATGCCCAGTCGAATTGCAGAGGTCCTCAAAAAGAAGGACCGACACTGCAAATACTGACTCTTTGCATAAATGTCATGTAATTGTCGATAAAAGCCTTTGAAATGTATGAAGTGCTTGTAATTATATTTCAGTACATCATAGGGGTGTAACGATTTACTTATTGTGTATCGTACGATTCATGGTAATTTTTCAAATCATAGTGATCATCCCTATACCTTTGCTAGTGGGGACTTGAGAGAGCAGTGCATGTGTGTGTCATTATTTAGTCATTTGGAATGCACTTGTCAAGTGGAGTGATGTAATTTCCTCATTATCTTCAGCTGGGATATTCCTGTGATAATGAACGCAACACGATGTGCGTCAGCAGATGTCGCTGTTTTAATGTCATAAATGTCTTTTTATTGTTGATAGCATAACTGTTGCAAATAAACATACATTTTACATTTTATATATGTTTTTAAAATATGGTAATATATAAAAACTAATATGTATAAAACGTTTTTTTAATAAAAGGATTTTTTGCAATGCATCTGTCCCTTAACGAATCTGCCGACGCACAGCGCAAAATTCGCTATCACAGGAACATCCCAGCTGAAGATAATGAGGAAATCACATCACTCTGCTTGTGGACAAGTGCATTCCAAAGAACTAAACAATGACACGCATGTGCACTGCTCTCTCAAATCTCCACTAACAAGGAGATACAAATGATCACTTTGATGATTTGGAGGCTCCTGATGAAGGTCGTGTGACCGAACAGTTGTGTCAATAAATATTACTTCTTTGCAAGTTGTGATAGTGTGCGTGAATTGCTGGCTTGTTGATACACTTAATGTAATGAAATCAGAATCATTGAACAAGTGTTAATGCAGAGCCCTGTGTATGTATATATGATCTCCCAGTGCTTGAGTGCAGAAGGCCTTTTGTTCCAGCACACGGGACTACAGAGTACTTGGATGTAAAGGTTGGAGGACATGCAGTGTTCCAGTGTGACCCTGGATACACATTAAAGGGTTTCAGTATGGCCACCTGTTTATTGAATGGGTCATGGAGTACACCAAGCCCACAGTGTGGTAAGCAATTAAAAAACTTATTATAAGATAAAGATCTACAAACAAGGCAGAAAAATTAAATATTCTTGATAACGCTTTAGATTACAACCCGCAACGTACCGCATAATAACACAGAATTTAGCGTACCTATTTTGTAACTATAGAGTACCTCCACAGTACCTACTCATAGATATAAGGGAACAATATGCAGTGTTTGGGGAATATGGGGGTAATAACCTCCGAAATTATACTGCTGTATAGTATTTTATAACCAAAGGGGACCTATTCTGTGTAATTACGCGGTACGTGGTGGTTTGTAATCTAAAGCGTTACCATACCCTTTTTAAAATTGACTCACCGTATTTGTGTTCAAATAATTTGATCATTGTTGAATCATGATTGTATCTTTTCATCAGTGCCTGAACAATATTGCGGTATTCCTCCAAAGCCAGAGCATGGTGATCACTTCCTTGTTTATGGACCAAATGATGTACTTGTTGCTATACAGTATTTCTGTTATAAGCTATACAAACTGAACGGAACCCCTCAGAGAACCTGTCTGGACAATAACACTTTGAGTGGGACAGCTCCAACCTGTGTCAAAGGTACTGAATGGCATAAAATGCAATGAATTAGTAGCTCTTGCTCTTGAGTAGGGATTGACGTTATTGGATTTTTGCCAATATCCGATATGGTAGATACCGATTTATTTTCTTTCATTTGGAATAATTTTGGTTAGTTTTAAGAAGAACTTATTAACAATAATGGTTATATGACAGTACGCTGAAGCACTGAAAGTAACTATAAATAAACTATATATATATACAGTGAGGTCAATAAGTATTTGATCACCCTGTGATTTAGCAAATTCTCTTACTTAAAAATCATGGAGGGGTCTACAATTTTCAGCATAGGTGCATTTCCACTGTGAAAGACAGAATGTAAAAAGAAAAATCATATGATGTACTGTATGATGTTTTAATGATTTATTTGGGAATTACTGTGTCAAATAAGTATTTAATCACTTGAGTGAATTTTTTTTTATATTTGGTACAGAAGTCTTTGTTAACAACTACAGAGGTCAAACGGTTCCTGTAGTTCTTCACCAGGTTTGCACAAACTGCAGAAGGGATTTTGGCCTACTCCTCCATCTTCTCTAGATCTGTCAGGTTTTGGGGCTGTCGCTAAGCAACACAGAGTTTCAGCTGCCTTTTCAATTGGATTCAGGTCTGGGGACTGCCTAGGTCATTTCAGAACATTGATATGCTTCTTACGGAGCCCCTCCTTGGTTTTCCTGGCTGTGTGCTTTGGATCATTGTCATGTTGGAAGACCCAGCCACGACCCATCTTTAATGTTCTGACTGAGGGAACAAGGTTTTTGCCCAATATGTCACAATACATGGCCCCGCTCATCCTCTCCTTCATAGAGTGCAGTCGTCCTGTCTCCTGTAAAGAAAAACACCCCCTGAGCAAGATGCTTCCAGCCCCATGCTTGACTGTAGGTATGGTTTTATTGGGATGATTCTTCTTCCTCCAAACAAGGCAAATGGAGTTAAGACCAAAAAGTTATACTTTGGTCTAATCTGTCCACAGGACTTTCTCCCATAACTCATCCAGATGGTCCCTGGCAAATTTCAGACGGGCTTGGACATGGACATTTCGTGTGATGCAAGATTTTAAACCATGACGTCTTAGTGTATTACTGATATTAGCTTTGGAAACGATGGACCCAGCTCTCACAGCTCTCACATTCACTGCATTGAACAGCTCCTTCCTTGTAGTTCTGGGCTGATTCTTCACTATTCTTAGCATCATTGATACCCCACGAGGAGAGGTCTTGGATGATGTCCGAGGGACACTGACAGTCATCTTTAGCCTCTTCATTTTCTGACAGTTGCTCAAACAGTTGTTCTTTTTTCACCAAGGTCTACATTTTTGTCTCTAGTGCCTTTTGATAACTCTTTGGTTTTGCTCATGTTGCTTTATAGACGTATAGACTTTGGCTGATGCGGTGCACAGGTGTCTTTATGACAGCTAACACCCTCAAACAGGTGATACTAATTTAGAATCATGATCAGACACTATTTCACAGGGTGATCAAATACTCATTGACCTCACTGTGTATATATATATATATATATATATATATATATATATATATATAGATAGATAGATAGATATTATGGAATGCCGTTCAGGAAAATTTGAGAATATGGAATTGAGTGAAACATGAATATATACAATGAAAGTCTGAATATATAAAATCAAAATCTGAATATATGCAATGAAAGTCTGAATATATAAAAAGAAAGTCTGAATATATGGAATAAAAGTCTGAACAAATGGAATGAAAGTCTGAATATATAAAATAGAAGTCTGAATATATGGAATGAAAATGTCATGTCATCATCGGCCTGTGTAGGGCCGTGTATCATCTGATCATTTGTTATTTTAATCAATATTAATAGTGGAAAAAAGAAAAACAAAGCATTGCCTATTTTGTCTCAATTTTTGATTCACATTTAGAAAACGAATGGTCATGACACGCCCCCTTTTTGAGAATTGGTCAACCAAATCTGAGCCGGTGACGTCATTGATCATTCCTCTGTTCCGTTCAAGAAAATAATATTTATTTTTGTTAAAATACAAAAAGGAAAGAATGCATTGACTTATAGGTATAGACCTATAACATTCATGCAAGAAACTGTAATGACTGACAACCGAAGAATAACAGAGATGCCCACCCGCAAAGGAATAGGAGACTTTAATAAAAGTAAAAACTTGCCATTTTGGTTGTTTCTCACCAAAGCCATATACCCCCAGAATGCTAGCAAACATTCTTTGCAATTAAATGGGCAAGTGTGAGTAGGAGTGTGTGTGTGTGTGTTTCGAAGAAAGAAGGTAGTCTTTAAAACAGGTGAATAGCCCTAGTGCACAGTTCCAATAAATTGCGATGGGTTAAATCAATAAGCAGACAAACGCGTCAAGCACAGATCAGTACTGAAGTGAAGGTGATGGAAATATGCAGCAGTCATTTTAAAGCATTTTATTTAATAAATACATATAAGTTAATATTAACATTTTAGTTAGTATTTTAATCATGTTAAATAACGTCTCGGTTACGTATGTAACCCTCGTTCCCTGAAGAAGGGAACGGAGACGTCACGTCGGTGACCGACGAATA
>JAUCMT010000039.1:580906-627720 GCA_032357475.1 Enteromius thamalakanensis
AACGACAGACAAGGGAACGTCTAGGTTACCTATTGTAACCCCCGTTCCCTGATGGAGGGAACGGAGACGTATGTCCCCTTGCCATCGCCTTGAACCCCACCGCTGGAGGGCCCAGAGGGGCCTGGCTCTCGGCTCTTCAGCAAATCCTAATGAGTGGTTGCACCTGTGCCTACTTATACCCGGCATGCCGGGCCGGTACGGCTGGTGTGCAATTAACCACTTGCCAACTTAGTTGGCGTTTTCTGAATACTGAGCGATTCAGGGTTCCCAAGCATATGACCCAGTCTGTCGATATGACATACGTCGTAGTCAACGACAGACAAGGGAACTGATGTTGTGCTAACCGTGTTAAGAGTTTAGGACACTTGTTAAATGTATTGAAAAAACTGTCATAGCGATTGTAAAAAAACTGTAAACAAGTTTCAGCTCGGCAAAGCAGTTAATTTCACATTTAAAATGCACTACAACTACCAAAACACTTTATTCAGGTCTCAAATAAATTAATTATTTCAGAACACTAGCAAAGGTTGACAGCCGACAAACACACTAACAACATGTAGCATTACACAGTGTTTTCTTGTGTAAAACAAGGACACTTCTTGGTTTATAATTGCAATAAATATTGTTTATAACTGCAATATATGTTACTGCAGTGAATCAGACATGATGCAGAATTCCTCAATATTTTATGTTGTTTATTTATTTTTTTATTTTTTTTGCACTAAGTAATTTCAAAATACAAGAATTTGTATACACACCATCCACTGATAAAGATTCAATAGTAATGATAATCTATAAAAATTCAACAGCAATAAAATAGTGCTGTTGAATTTTGCTGTCTTATTCAGTTTTGCATTATGTTATTGTTTTGAACATAAGTTTAACAGTTTTGAAGACAGTATTTAAGCATGTGCAAAATGTGCTCTGCGTACAAAGATTTTTGGCAGTTGTGTCTCAGTGAGAAAAGAATTTATGAAATTTGAGAGATGTAGTCATTGAATGCATTTTGTGCCTAAACAATGATAATTGATCCTCAATTTAGCCCACATACACTTCTGTTGTGCTCACTGTGTGAAGGGTTCTGCAAAAGGGAACTATGTATTGAGAAATGGGTCCTAGCGTCTGTAAAAAACTGTAACATTCGTAAATACTACAAAAACAATCCATAATTTTGTTGGGAGGTATAGCTTGTCTGTTAAGAAAATGTAAGCATTGTGGAAATGTGTTCACTGACGGCATATTGGGTGAAAACTACATAAAATGTGTTAATAGTATGGCCACAAAAGACTAATGCTGTGCTAATTGTGTTAAGAGTTAAAAAAAAATATCTGAAGTATGGTTAATTACTTGTTAGCGACTGAAAAACACTATAATAATACATTCTCTGAAACACTTACATTATCTTAAATCTAAGTCACATTTTTATGCCAATTTCACAAATTTATCATATATATGTATATTTTGTCTTGATGGCTCTTAAAAATAATTAAGCATTAAAAGATGGCGATCACTGAAAAGGGCTAAAAAATGTATAAAAGTATTAAAAATTGTCATTGCCTATTGCTATATTGTGTTTGTGTTTCATTGTGTATAGATATGTGCATTACTTCGCTGGTCTCCTTTCTGGCCACATAAAAATCAACAACAAGCCCCTCTTCCTTCACCATGTAATCATGCATGGCATCCCTAATTTTGAGTCTAAAGGAGGTGGGAGCACACACTGCTACACATTCAATCCATCAGTACAATTTCATGTTTATGTATATTATTCTAAGCTGAGTACAAACAACTGTAAAATCAGTGTGCTGTACTGTAACCCTGTCAGGTTGCCGACCCTTCCTCAAAATCTATCAAGCAATGCAGCCTCTGTACACATCTGGAATTTAGTAAGCAAATTGAAACCTACTGTGCATGCTGAATCCTTTTAATACATAAGGTGTAAAAAAAAAATTATTATACTGTATCAAGCTTAAAGTCTGCATGCTGTTTACTGTATTTGTATCTGTGTAAAAGAGTCTGGTATAACATTTGTTGCCCTCTTGTTAAGGGATTAACCCATTTTAATCTGCACCTTTGTGTGGTGGTGTGTGTATTTGTGTGTTTGTGTGGTGTGTCCTTCCCTGAAAGGATTTTTAAACAATTTTCTAATCTTGCCCTTGCTTTAAACATGTCTCTGTCCATCTCTTTTTCTGTCTGTGTTACACTAGGCATTCTACTGCTGCTAGTTAAATAGTTAAATTTTTATGTTCTTGTTCAGAAGATTATAATATTTTAATAAGCTAGTCATCCATTTAGGCAGAGTCTGTATAATTCCGCACTGAGACAGCTTGAAGTATGCTTATAATAACCCCATCAATAATTGTTCCTTTCCCCTCCCCACTGTGTTTCACAGTAACGTTCAAGGCGACAGCCATACAAGCATCTGTATTACCATTGAGCCTGGCCTGCTATTAAAAGGAGATATACTGGTAGGAAGTACCATACTGACACAGTACAGTGGTAAAAATAAGAATTCATTAAACATCTTTTCCATAGTATTATTTTACCCTATATCTTTTGCATTCTGCTTTTTTCCATATCCTCCACTCTGAAGCTGAAATGTTATCACAAGCGTTATCAAAACCCCAGTAGGGATGTGATCTTCAGAGTGCAGTTCCACACATGTGCATTACACAATTTAGCTCTGGTCTTCACCAAGAATGACCTTGATGAGACAGTTAAAGGTTAGTGTGTTGTCTTTTGCTTATTTACTGTTTATTTTCAATTCTGGCTAAGACAGCATGCAGACATAATCATAAACATGTGATTTAGCAGATGAGAGATTTCCTGAATATGGAAAGGTGGAGTTTATCTTTTCCTTTGGTCCAGAAAAAATCAAAGGTAAGCTCATCATAACTGTAAATTGTAGATATCTTTTCATCATTTAAGAGATATGATCTTGATAGAAGAGATATGCATGCTTCAAGGCTTCAACACTGAAGTTTGTTTTTGTCCCTATAAGGGTTGGATCATCTACAGAACGGACCTAGTGTGTCTGTTGACTACAACACCCAGGATCCCCTGATCCGCTGGGACTCTTATGAAAACTTCAACAGAAGATGTGAAGATGTTAAAGATGGTAAGAAGCATTATCCTTGGTGTTTCTTCATTATTCTTTGTGGTCAGCTGAATCAGCATAATTTAGAGAATTGTTTATTTATTTATATATTTATTGTTACAACTTACTTTGGGACAGGAAGGTCAAAATGAAATGGTCATGTGAGCATGTATGTACACTAAGTCTCATTTCTTTTCATGTGCTGGTGTGAAATGTTGAATGTTTGTGTTTTTGGTGAAGGTACCTTCTTTGGGGAGCTGGAGGGGGTCAGTCAAATTTGTTCTACTAGATTGCTGGATTTCACAAACAGCCAAGTGTACAAGGAGTGCTAAATAAATATTGTCTAGATTGGGAGATCTTCAAAGCTCTAGGGATGCTACTTTAAACACTGCATGCTTCATGGATTATAATTTGTTATAATTGATTTATTATGTATATATATATATATATATATATATATATATATATATATTGGCTTGTTTCCAGCTTCAACGTGAGGAAATTGTGTCTCAGGTCATTAGGACACTTTCTTTCTTTGGCTTAATTTTTTTAACCCATGTGGTCTGCCATAAAGAGCCCTTCCCATGCCTCCTGCCAATCAGAGTTTTAAATAGAATCTGGAGAAATAGAAGGCGTCAGTAGCCCTGCTGGCAGCCCCAGGGAGGGGTGGAAAACTGACACTCCTCTCTTCGGTGTCCTCTTCTGGGAGGAAGGGCTGGTGGGTAAGGCCAGGAAATGTGGGTACCCCACACACACTTGTTTGCACAATAGATAAAGTGGCAATATAAAAGATTGGTGCAATCCTGACATTGGCAGGACATTGAAAAATGGCACAAAGCCCTAATAGATATTCACAGTTGCGAAGTCCATTGAAAATTAACCAGTAATGGAGCTCGAAATAAATAAATAATTGCAGTGTACTGTGTAGATAATATTCTGATCTTTTGCTTGGGTTTGCAAAAAAAACCAATTAACAATAACCATGAAGCCACTGTGTCAGCAGTTTTGCTCAGGGATCAGAATACACTTTACGGCCAAAAGTATGTGAACACCCCTTTAATTAACTGCTTTGGTAACTGCAGTATTTGTTTCTTAAGACAATTCTTAATGCATACAGATTCTGGAACTGTGCTTTCAGCTGTTGTGTATTTTCATGGTCCATTTTCAATTTCACCATGACAATTCCTCTATGCACAAAGCAAGGTTGTAGTTGTAGTTTGTTCTAATTTATTATATATACACATATATATATTAGTAATGAATATTTCTCTTACAACACATAGTCATATTAAATACATTATTACAAAACAAAATAAAGCTCAGATAAGAATGTACAGTTTAAATTGTTGGCACATACCATTGGACCTTTGAATCTATTCACAAAGATGCTTATGTAAGGCAAGTTGACAGAACCTGTCATAAGTCCAAATGAAAATCTTTCTTTTTTTTCACTTTTTTAAATGACCAGTATCAATCTTAATTAATTCACATACATTGGGTACAACATTACAAACTTTGGAAAAAAAAAAAAAAACATGGATCATCTAATCCTGCCAATCACAGGACAAGATACATATACTGGTATAGAAGGCTGCTTACCTCACTCAAGTGATCATTTTTCCAGTATACCCTCCACCACCTGATCTCATCTTTATGTCTGTTTGTCCAGGGGGTTCTTAGAGCTAATGTCTGCAAGTCAAATAAGTTTAACTTTATCTCTCTAAACAATTATTAAATGGCCATGTTATGAAACATGTCACCTGAATCTTTGGCGAGTTAAAAAAGCAAAAAAAAAAAAAAAAGAATTGTTATCAGACCCTAAAGAAAACATACGATTGATGAGGCAAGAACAGAAAAACTGAAACACAAAGTAAAGATACATCTTTGTAAATGCAGACTTCATGATCATAGTCCTGCCATAGAAAAAAGCAGACACAGACTAACATGACTTTTAAAAGAAAGAAAGAGTCTGTGAGACTGAGGTTAAGGGACACTTTCTACTTTGTGGTTCAAATTTCAAACCTCTTTTTACACATTTCCATTTGTGTGTTTCCAGTTAAAGTGTGTGGTGTCTGTGTGTATGTATTTCTATGACAGAGACAGAGGGGTGCTCTGGGACAGTATAGCCACCAGGGCTTGTTTACAGCTCAGGCTCCCATATTTGGCTGCTGCACAGCTTCATGGCATTTTTGGAATGACTGAGAGGGAAGTGTGTGGAACAGAGAGAGAGAGAGAGAGGTGACTATGACACTTGGTCAGAGTGACTCACAAAAGAGAGCAACTCTGATTAATGAACTAGACACAATGATCTCACGTCAAAGACATAGAGACTGGCAAAGTCCTTTCGTGAACAGTGCTTTATACACTTGTTGGAATCAGAACTGAATTTGAATTAGATTTTCCATTGGGCTTGAAAGTAGGTAAGTATTACTGTGGAAGTTGCCTGATTCTAGTCATTTCTAATGTATGTACTGTATCTGTGTGTGTTCAATTTCAAAGTATTTTTGTGCTGTTAGTGTGGATTACTTTGGTGGATTTTGACAGATAATTTTTCAGATTTTTAGTAAAAAGGGTCAGTATTTGTAGATCTAGAAGAGAGTTCTAAACCAGTTCCTCTAGGTTAAATATACAAAGATAATCCTTCTAGATTTTATTAAAACCTAAAGACAATGATTTACAAACAATGTACTTTTTTACTATAGAGCACAGTACTTTTTAGTCCAAGATATTTGTTATTCTAAAAGTACTTTATCCAGAGTGGTTACAGATACAAGCCTTTGTATGGGTTTTGCCACAAGTACAGTAGTTTTGTGACAATACAGTTTGTGATTTTATTTTTTAGGATATTTTTTTCATCCCATTTATGAGATAATTTAGTTTTTTTCTACAGTATATGACTTCTATTACTTTTAAAGCTATGCAGGTATATACAGTAGGGGGGGTGCTTTAATCATGCTGATGGACCATCAAGTTTGGCAATAACCATGCAATGTTGAATGCATGTTGTAAATGCTAATAATTCAGGGATGTTTTGCCAAATTTTTTGGTCCTCAACTACACTGTCTAAATCTGGGGATTCTAAGCTTATCATAAGCAAAGTCAGGGCGCAGAACCAAGTGGAAAACATGACTGGCCCCATTATTGCTCTAATACTGTAAAATGATTGGTAATCGAAAACTAAATCAGAGATCCCCTGGCTAAACACTACAAAATTGGAACAAAATAAAAATATATTCACTGACAGTGACAATGTTGTGTCTTTTGAATTTATGGTAATCTTAAATCCTTTCATTGCTACTTGTTTCATTTAAATAAAATCTAGTAAGTAAATATTTGCAAAGAATATGAGTAATGTCCTGTTAATGTCCATGCTTATGTGTGTGTGTGTGTGTGATGATAGGGTGTTATGCTGAATGTGAATGGGCTGTGTGATCTTACTGAGCAGCAGGTGGATCGCTATGTGACTTCATGTTGAATATAAACAGCCCACCCCCAACTTAACTCTTTTAACTCACACAGTAACTTGTCTCTTAGGCTTTCTCATGTAGTTGCCATTTCTGTCAGCTTACCATTGGCCTATTTGATTTCTGTAAATTGTCATAATATGCACACCCCCCCATGCATGTCTGTCTGTCTGTCTGTCAGTTAGCTATTCTATATTTCTGCCTAGCTGTCTACATGTCTGCTTCCCACCTCGTAATCTTTTTTCAACCTCTCCCTGCTGCCATATGTCTGTCTCCTTTCATTCCATGACCTTACTATTTTTTTTACTTTGTCCTTCTGTTATTTATTAGTATGTCCTTATCTTTCACTCTCTATTTATAAATATGGCTAGCATAATATGATGGTATGTTGAACTGCAATGGCCCTCTGCCTCGTTTCTCTCTTGACCAACAATTTGGCATTATTTACCCATGATATCATGCCCTTGGTCCTAACTGAATACCATGGCTGTTGCTATACAGACTTAGTATAGCAAACTTGGCCATCATCATGGCAGGCAGATCTCTGCATACATTCTGAACCCCAACCAACAATCAATCATTAGTTACACAATGCTACTTAGGTTTAAGTTACATATCTTAGCATGTCCTTTTCTAGTTTATATCAAAGTGTGTGCCAATTACCAGGGCTGGGAGATGAGAATACACAACACATTTATGATTGGGCAATTGTGGAATCTTGCAAATGTTGTAGTTGCTGTTTCATTTGCCTTGGCTCAAAGCTGCAACCTTGGCTCAAGCCTATTAGCCCATCAGATCTTTACTATCAGTGATTTCTAATTAATATAAGCAAAATATTAAAGTAAAATAATAAATACATTACACTGGAATTAAATATTCAATTAATTATTGTATCATGTAGTTGGAGAAAGAAGTAGTAGGTCTATGAAAAAAAAAAACATAGAAGCATACAAGACTCTAAGAGAAACAGAAAATTTATGAAAAGAAATATTGACTACAGCATCATAGTATACAGTATTTCACAGGAAAACAGGAACAGTTTAAACCACCAAATGGCAACTGAAACAGAGTGTAAAATTACTAACTAGTGGAAATAATAAATAAAAGGAAGAGTGAAAAGAGATCCAAAAAAAACAATACAAATTAAGAGGGCCTGAAAGGTCAACATAAGAGTCTCAACAACAGAACAAAAGATAGTTGTAACAGTTGCTGTAAATCAACATAGAACTGCCAGCCACAACCTATATTGTATCAGCTAGACGGCAAAGGACATCAGTGATAACTGCCTGCATCACATTAGTGAATTTAAGACAGACTTTAAAGAAATAGCTCACCCAGAAATTAAAATTCTGTCATCATTCTAGAGTTGTTCCAAACCTGTATGAATTTCTTTGCTCTGCCAAACACAAAGAGATATTTGGAAGTAAGTTTGTAACCAGGCTGTTTTCGCCAAAATGATGACAGAATTTCTTTAAATATAGTAAAATCTATACAATTGAATCATTATCCTAACAGTTTTAATATTCACTTGGTAACATTGAAAAATTTAATAAATCCATTTATTCAATAAACACATAGTGGTTACGCTTTGTTTTACAAAAAATGCTGGGTTAAAAACAATCCAGCGCTAAGATTGTTTTTACCCAATTGGTGGTTCTGTCCATATTTTTTTTTTTATATTTTAACCTTTATAATTGTAATTGCAGTGTACTTACCCAAGTACTGGTAGCATAAGATAATTACATGGGTTAAGTCTCGGTTTAGGGTCTAGGTTTAGGGTTAGGCTAAGTTTAGTTACTAGGTACTAACTACTAATATTACCCAGTTATTGTAGTTGCTATAATAAGCCAATATTATGTACAGTACACCCAGAGTAGGACTATAAAATAAAGTGGTACCCATATAATTTATATAACACATGCCATATAGTAGATAATATTTTGCATTATATACATTTCTATCATGACAACTTTTTGAAGCATGTTAATGGATCTGACGTATTAATATACTGTATATGCTCTTGGCATGTCGTGCAGTAAATAACATGTTAGCCACAGATTGTGTTAAGTGCCTATTAGCCTGCACAATCTAGAATTTCATGACAGAACTAGAAATTCATTTTAACGACATGAATATGAGCTCCACATGAGTTTTTTGTCTCTCAAAAATCTTTCTCTTTACAAACATCAATTGAAGATATATTCATAAGACACACTTCTGTGCGTTTAAACTCTATGGATTGTCTAAAATTATATACAAATTAAAATGTCTTAAATAGGCAAACCACTGTAAGAAAAAAAGAAAGAATGAAAGAAATGATTATGAATTAGCCGCCTTGTAAAATATGTACGAATTACCAGATCAGGCTGGTTACTCCACTGGAAATTTCATCCACATGGCCAAATTTTCAGTGGAAGAGATTATGATGTGGGTTGTACTTTATTTCTGTTACAGCATAAAGTTTAAAGGTAGATTAAAAAAATAAAGAAAATTAAGGACTTATTTGTTGTTGTTGTTTTTGTTTTGGGAAGGACTTGGACATTGTGTGTGTGAGTGAAGGAATTTGAGTGCGTAAAAACTGATACACAGACTGAAATACACATACAGAATTCTTTTTTTATTTCACAGACAGATTTTAGTTATTAGCAGATTAAATTTGAAATAAATTCTTTTGTCAAAGCTATGAGATGACTTCAGATGAGGTACTGACCACAGAAGATATGTCGTACAGCACATACCATTTTAAGAATACTGCAGAATAAAGAGTGTATAGGTTCAATAGTAATCATGAGGGTGAGCAAATAAAATAACTTTTTTCATCGAACTAGAATAAATACAACAATTTCTAATGAAAAAAGCTGACAAAGTGATTCTATAATGTTCATGAGACCATTTTTGTAACCTCTTTTTCAGATGTTGCACATTCTCAAGGTCCAGTAGACGGCAGCCTTTACGTCCGGGTTCAGAAGAAAGACTCTCTTGAGGGAATTGTGTCAGCAAATGGTGCTTATTCCACCGACCGTGCTCCTCCTGTAGTTGAACACGCACTTCCTCTTCCAGTTGCCAACCATCCACTACCAGCTGCAGACCACGCCCTTTCTGTCAGCAGTGACTCAGGAAACTCTACTGCTTCTGTTAAGACAGACCGCACAGATGATGCTCAACAGTCTTTGTCATCCTCAGGGCCTGTGAGCCAAGCTCCCCCTGAGACTGCAGTTAGCCCTTCTGAGAACCGAGAGTTGGAACAGCTTCTAAGTGGGTCAGAGGGACCACCACTTCTCCCTCATCAGAATTTCCTCTCTTTTGCCAACACAAGCCCAGGGGTTGGAGTGCGGCACCTTGTGCCTGCCCAGGTCCACGTTAACGGACAAGCTGGTGCTGAGCGAGAAACTGACGTCATTGACGACGAGCTGCCAGAAAGTCAGGTAGGAGATAACAGTGCTGGCAGTCTTGGCACTCTCTCCTCCTTCGAGGGTCAAGAAACACCAGCTGACAGGAAACCAGTCACTGAGTCCACTGTTGTGCAAGTAGACAGACAACTTGGGAATTTCCTTGAGCATAGGCCTAAAAAAGAGATGCCTGTGCACCAGCTTCGAGGGTCATCATCAGCACATGGACTGATTGAATACAGTGGGCAGAACGAAGGAATGTATCGCTCTCAGTCATATGGTGGTCTGATGCTGGATGGAGGACCTCGGTACTTGCCACAAGCTCCTGAACGTAATACCAGCAGCCGAGAGGCAGTGCAGCGAGGGCTCAGTGCTTGGCATCAATATGGTCTTGTGGATGACCCCTTCTTTGGCTCGAATGGTGCCATGCCTCACTTCCCAACTCGTGGAGGTGGTTCACAGCAGGATGTAGAACAGTCTATAGATGCCCTAAACATGCTCATGCTTGACTTGGAGCCTTCGCATACACCTTTTCCCAAATCTCAGAGTGCTCCCCCAGGAGAGAACATCTCAGCTTTCCATCCACCATTTGCCCAGACACTAGCCAGACCGTCTTACCAAGCTGATCAGGCCATCTATAGTGTCACCGGTGGCCTACCTCTTTCTTCTTCTGCAAGTTTTGGCCAGTCCTCACAAAGATCATCACCTGCTTACCCCATGACCCCACTATCAGAGCAACATCAGAGGGGTTACCAGTCCCCTCAGGCCATTTCACCTATCTATCAGCAAGATCCCTATAGTATCCGTGGAAGTTCAGTTACAACACCATCCCCAACTTTACCCCTCCCATCTCCAATCAAGCCCCAGTATGTCTACCCAGGAAGCAACGAGGTGTCGTACTCTCCAGACTTTCAGGGCACTTTCCCAGGCCCTCAGAAAAGCTACAGCACATCGTCATCCCCACTGCCCCCTGTTACCACTGCAAAAGAACCTGAGGCAAAGTCTGAGGATGAGATGCTAAACCTTGAGGGACTTGTGGCCCACCGTGTGGCAGGTGAGGAAGAAAGCATGAGTACATGGCTTTTACATTAGATGGCTGAAACTTAAAAACCAGTGCACTGCAGAGTTTAGCTCCAACCCTGATATAACTCATCCACTTGTAATTTTCTAATGATCCTTAAGACACTGATTAACATGTTCAGGCTTTTTTTTAGGGTTAGAGCTAAAATCTGCAGTGTATTGAACCTCCAGAGTAAGATTTGAGAAACCCTGGTTCATGTGATCCTTTTTATTTGATTTTACCTCTGTATTTTGGAGTAAGCACAAACAGTTTTCTGAAGCTGGCTTGCATTTATTATGGTTCATTACTATGTTTTGTAAGTGACAACTTTATTGATAATCAGGATATGACTCTCTTTGACCTCATTTTGACATTTTTAGAGCATTCAGTTTAGTTTAGCCTGCTCCTGCTTCATTTAACTCTCATACAGAGTAAGGCAGCATCTAATGTTAAGCCATATTTGACAAAAAAAGACAATACACCAACACCTGGTAACTTAATGGAGCCATAGTAATGTCAACAATTTCACTCAACTCTTGATTTAGTCCTGTAGGAGATAGACAAAACATAAACATTGGAAAAAATCCCCTGCAAGTATGTCCAACTGCATAGATAAACAATGAAGGCATGTTCTAATACTGAACTATAAAGTTGACACACACACTAAAGATCGATGGAGAAAGAATATAGTGGTGCCATCATTTCTCATGCAGATATATAGTATTCTTGGCAGACACTCACACTGTTTATGTCAACACTGTCCTCCTTGTCGGAGTAGATAGCTGCATAGATGAAAGTCACCAGTGGCCAGAATAGACCTTACAACATTGTGCTTCAGCTACCATGCATTCTCTGGCTTGAACAGCAGACTATTGATATTACAGGAAAATACATTGGAGCACCACCCTCTGGCAGGAAATAGAATTGCTGGAACAATAATTTCTGTTAAACATATTCTAGACTGTTATGCCACTAGTGCTTTTTAGTACTAGTAGACCACTGTATATATTTTTTTCCCATATGGAAAGCCATATACAATTACACAAACATATTCTAGAAGAAAGTTGGCTACAGTTTGTAATGTAGAACTGTATTTAAAAAAATACATTGAAACCAGATTCACCCTTTCTTCATTTTTCTTGTTTTTTTCCTCCTTCTGTCTGTCTCTGTGAATATATGGATCACCCTTTACACCATTGATTTCCAACCTGCACCTTCATACTACTCCTCTTCTTCTGCTTCAACCCACTTCATTATTCCTCCACCCAGAGTACAACGCCCGCATCAGGGGCATCTCCAATAGCATGTCCTTCCGGTCTGAACATCATCGTTCCTATTCGTTCTCTGGTTTGTTCCCTCTCACGATCCTCCATTTCTCCCTCTGTCCTCCACTCCCTTCTGTTCTCTTTCTACATCTCTGTCATCTGATTTTGCATTCTGTCTGGTTCTTTGTTGTTGTTGTTTTCACCATATTGGATTTTGGCTGAACTTTTGGTACTCATCTTTCTGGGCCTTTCACACCAAACTGATTTAATATGGTGTAGGAAGATTATCTGAAGAGTCTCAATATCAACAATTATTAAATAGATTTTGCTTTTGATTATGACTATAACTTTTAAGTGCAACCAACTATTATCATAAATGTACACATACTCTATGTAAGGCCCAAATCTTGGAAGGTTTCAGTCATCAAAAACATATACTAGAGGCCAATGAATGATGTACATCGTGACCTATTTTAATAAAAAAGATATAAATCTTGAAATTATGAAACTGATATTTGAAGAGTTGAAATTGGCAAAATTTTTAAACCTTTTTTCACACATGATCTGCATTTGCTGGAAAACTTAAAAGACTTTTCCATGTTCTTTAGGATCACATTCACGTACAGTAACCCCAGATGACGCCATGCCAACTATGCGCCGACGAACCACAAGTGAAAGCCAGTACCTCAGCAGCCAAAATGACAGTGCAGCCCACAGAGTGTGCTCTCCATTGAAACCTGTATCTCCAGACTTTGCCAACACAATTGCAATGAACCCGGGCGGACAAACTAAGGAGGTATATAATAATGAATTGTGAAGATATGTTTCACTTTATCATTTCCTTTAATATTGTAATGTTTTATTAAGTTAGTATGAATTGTTTTTACTTATCATAGTTGTACATTGTACTTTAATATTTTGTCATCCTGTATGACAACATCCTGTATGTTTCCCTTTCAGAAAACAGTGCATAGCTACAGGGAGGCCTTTGAGGAAATGGAATCAGCTCCTTTTAGTCCTACCCACAGTAGTGGTGGTGAGATACATTTCCTGACCCCTACCTTTCCTATATCATTAACAACCTTACTACAGACTAATCAAGACATTTAAGACAAATCTTTAATAATATGTATATCTCTTATAGACTTATATTTTCCATTCCTTTTTTATGCATGACTTTTTATGCATGATATTTTTTAGCACATGAAATCACAATGAAAATGAAAATTTGTTTGTTTAAAATGTGTTTGTTTAAATAGGCTATTCTAGTCAGGCCCCAATTTCAGCCATGGGAATAAAAGCACAGAATCCTACAGAAACTCTAGTACAACAAAGCAGTTTAGGTGAGTCCCGTTAAAACCAGTATGGTGCACTTTACACGCATGTATATTTTCCAATTTTGTCATCATTTAATAAATTGTTTGGTTTATTTACCATGACATAGGCAGTAGTGTTGAGAAATACCCCCTGCCCCACCCCTTCCATTCATCTACAGTGCTAATTCTCCTGCTGTGCATTCCCACCACATTCACACTGTTATTATTCTCTTCTGCTTTTTAAAACTATCATTGCTCCTCTTTCTCTTTTTATGCCTGCTGCTGTCAGATTCTGATTCTAGTGATGATATGGAAGGTAAGAGTATTTTTCAAATGACAGTGGAAACCATTACACTGACATGCATATTATCTTAAAGAATGCTACACTCTCATTCCTTCACACATTAATTACAGTTAACTCCTGCAAACCATCTTGTTTATGTGGGTTTATTGAAATTGCATTTCAATATTATAGTGTCAAGAATGTTTTTAGGTCTCTGGTTTGTTACGCTATAAGTTATTTTTTAGTTTTTTTTTATTCAGTGATAAATCAGGGTGTCTAAACCTGCTTCTGAAGATCTACATTCCTGCAGAGCTAATGGTGTATTCAAGTCATGTTAAATAGATTGTATTTACAACTTTAACACACATGAATGCCACCACAAAGTAATTATGAATGGGAAAAACATTATGAATTATGAATGTGAAAATTTTCTGAGTTGGGGGTGTGTCATATGCAGAATCTGTATTAACTTAAATTAAATTTAGTTGAAATAAATGAAAAATTGAGGTTAAAACACTGCAGGACATTAGCTCTCCAGGAGCAGTGTTGGATAGCCCTTATGTTTCAGGACAGCGCTGAAAAAAACATAGTCCTACTGTAATAATCAGCTCCTTGTGGCATTGGTATTCTTGACCTTAAGCCATGACTCGTGAGTCGTGGCCAAAAGTTTTGAGAATTACACAAATATTAGTTTTTACAAAGTTTGTTGCTAAACTGCTTTTAGATCTTTGATTCAGTTGTTTCTGTGATGTACTGAAAAATAATTACAATCACTTCATATGTTTCAAAAGCTTTTATCGACAATTACGTGATATTTATGCAAAGAGTCTTTGCAGTGTTGGTCCTTCTTTTTCAGGACCTCTGCAATTCGACTGGGCATGCTCTCAATCAACTTCTGGGCTAAATCCTGACTGATAGCAACCCATTCTTTCATAATCACTTCTTGGAGTTGTCTGGTGTCAGAATTAGTGGGTTTTTGTTTATCCACCCACCTCTTGAGGATTGACCACAAGTTCTCAATGGGATTAAGATCTGGTGAGTTTCCTTGCCATGGACCCAAAATTTCAACGTTTTGGTCCTCAAACAACTTAGTTATCACTTTTGCCTTATGTCACGGTGCTATATAGTGCTGGAAAATGCATTGTTCTTCACCAAACTGTTGTTGGATTGTTGCTGTTGAAGGTTATTTCGGTACCATTCTTTATTCATGGCTGTGTTTTGAGGCAAGACACAGGAATAACGGTAGCACTCACCTTTTCTTCTCCAGACAAGCCTTTTTCCAGATGGGGCAAAACAATCGGAAAGAGACTTCATTGGAGAATATGACTTTGCCCCCAGTTATTAGAATGGACTGCTGAGGACTGGGGCAAAGTCATATTCTCCAATGAAGCCTCTTTCGATTATTTTGCCCCAAAACACAGCCATAAATAAAGAATGGTACCGAAACAACCTTCAACAGCAACAATCCAACAACAGTTTGGTGAAGAACAATGAATTTTCCAGCACTATGGAGCACCGTGACATAAGGCAAAAGTGATAACTAAGTTGCTTGAGGACCAAAACGTTGAAATTTTGGGTCCATGGCCTGGAAACTCCCCAGATCTTAATCCCATTGAGAACTTGTGGTCAATCCTCAAGAGGTGGGTGGACAAACAAAAACCCACTAATTCTGACAAACTCCAAGAAGTGATTATGAAAGAATGGGTTGCTATCAGTCAGGATTTGGCCCAGAAGTTGATTGAGAGCATGCCCAGTCGAATTGCAGAGGTCCTAAAAAAGAAGGACCAACACTGCAAATACTGACCCTTTGCATAAATGTCATGTAATTGTCGATAAAAGCCTTTGAAACGAATTAAGCTCTTGTAATTATATTTGAGTACATCACAGAAACAACCGAAACAAAGATCTAAAAGCAGTTTAGCAGCAAACTTTGTAAAAACTAATATTTGTCATTCTCAAAACCTTTGGCCACGACTGTACACTACTGTTCAAACGTTTGGGGTCAGTAAATTATCATTCTTTTTTTAAAGAAATTAATACTTATTATTCACTAAGGTTGTGTTAAATTACTAAAAGGTGATAGCATAGATTTTCATTGTCAGAAAATATTAATATTTTGAACAAATGTTAATAAAATAGTATTTACAGGAATAAATTACAATTTAAAACTTTTAAAAGAAATCACTTATATATTAAATAAGGCTGTGCCTTCATTTAACAGAAAAATGCACTAAAACAGTAATATTGTGAAATATTGAATTTCATACAGTTGTTCTGCAACCTAGAATCAACAGCTTGAGGTTCACTTTTGGCCATAAATTTGGAATTCAGTCATAAAGTATGTGTTAAAGTATGCTATATATTTATTTATTTTTACTGACCTCAAAGTTTTGAGGAGTAGTGTATATACCATTTTCTTGAGCTGCATTTATTGTAAAATAAAAGCCTGTTGACCCTGCCTCACCTTCTGCTTTCACCTTCATCAGCCAAGGCGGATAAGAAGGCGGCACAAGCCAAGATCCAGCAACAAGAGCACAAGCGACAGGTAAAAGTGTGGGTGTACAGTTGGTTTGTGGGAAGGAGGGGTGATTCAAGGTAGTTCTTTGCTTTTAACGCTTCTGTTTTTCCCCTCCCATCACAGGAACGAGAAGGAGTTCTTCGCGCAATGGCACGGAAAATACGCATGAAGTGAGTCTGAGCAAGTATATACATGTGCAGCATGTTCATGTTGTGTTAACTGTCCTCTCGGTTTGTATAGAGGATACAGTTTGGTCATTGTTTGGTCTTGTAGGGAGCGAGAACGGCGGGAAAAAGAGAGAGATGAATGGGAGAGACAGTATGGACGTCAGAGTCACTCGCCCTCCCCCAATGCCAAATACGGTGAGTTTATTTGTGCTGTAGGTGCCTCCCACCAAAGAATCCCCTCTTTGTATAGAGAAACTGAATCTTTCTGTGGATTGAATTGTTTTGGGGTAGTAAAGGATTCTATAGAACTGTGCAAAAACCTACTCATGAAGAAGATTCTAATCATAAATCTTGAACACCTCACAGGTCGGGACTACAGCTCATCCAGAAGGTATGCTGAAACCAGTCTGGACCAGCCCCATTTGTCCGTTTCTTCTAAATCTACTGTCGTTACGGCTCATTTCAAATCACATTTCTACTGTCTTCCTCAACAGGAGATCACGCTCAAGATCACGAAGTCCTCATTACCGGCACTGAAGAATCGGCTGATCAAACAGTCGAGGCCACAAGATGATAAAAACAGTGACCATGATTGCAAGAGACGAATATCAATAAAATTAATTTCACTCACTTCAGCTTCTGTTTTACATCTAAACTAAAGGATGCAGTGGAAACAAAAAAAAATGAGAAAAATAGCACCCTCGTACTCTGAAAACACATTTTGCCTTCCATTCTTGATATGATACAGCAGGGCTGCCAGGAATGCTTTGAGCTGCTAGGATTCTAATGAGATTTGCTGATTATTTGGAGTCGATCTGTTGAATTTTGTGAAATAAGACTGCGATGAACCTTACGCTCTTTCCTTGTCTCAAACCCCCTGAGAGAGTTCACCTATAAATGGCAAATTCTGTGGTTTATTCACCCTCGTGCTGATCCAAACGTACGTTCAGGAAACAAATCATTCTGGCTAAAGTATGCTTTTGTTGTATGGAAGAAAAACTAAACGAGTGAGGGTCATTAAAGACTTGCTTGGGGGTAAACGGTCTCTTTAAACAGTGAATCTACCCATTTTACCTCATCATTGTATATAGTCATGATTTAAATGCCCTTTTTCACCTGACAGTGTAAATGTCTGGTGATTCTTTCTTGTATTAGGATCACAGATTTTGACATGGAAATAAAAAGCTAATCATGAATGGCGGGGAAAATGACTTGAGTGTTTTTTTGAGTGTTTTTATCTGTATCCGGCAGATGGCGCGCTTCACTGTTAGAAATACATGTGATTCGACAAAAAGTGCTGTTGTTTTGAATGGGATTTTGAGCACTTTATATACACGCAGACAAGTATCAGCAGTCCCCGCGTGCTTATATTTACCTCCGCCATCCACAAAAGAGAAGGAAGTGTCTGAAAGTAAAGCGACAGTTACTTTGAGTTTCGAAATAAGCCGGACAGCAAAACAAACACCTGTCTCAGTCGACCTCGATAAAGCCACTTCCTCTTCACCCACATCCTTAAACAGCACATTTTATTGGTGTCAGAGCAGCAGCTGCGCGCCATCAAAGCGACTATTTACATAATCATCCAATATGACAAATAGATAAGGAATATAACTAGTTTAGATCATTTAAAGTGGCCCTGATGCTGTTGCCTAAGCAGAGTTGTTTAACGAGGTCAATTATGAAAAGACGGAGGGCAGATGAGGATGAGGAGGAGGATAATGAAGATGGGAGGGCTGAAGGGCTGGAGGCGTTGCTCATGCCCTCCTCCTCCTCCTCCTGTAGGGCCAGCAGACAGTGTGAACTTGAACACTGACGGGCACAGCACTGAACGACAGACAAGACGCACATCACTGCCGTTTTATGAGATTGATAACGTTAGTGTCCGCTTAGCTCTGGTGTAGTTTTAGTGGATCTTCTCTCACTATGTCCAGACGTAAACTAGGCAGCAGACCGCAACACCTGAGCGCAATGCAAGGTAAGCTGGATTTAACACAACTTTATCCACTATAAACGAAAAAACGCGCATATTTATAGAAAACGAACGTGAAAAAAATGGGAGAATGAGAGTTTGAGTGATCGGTAACGCGTTATCAATGTAATAACTTTTCACGTGGTTTGTGGCTCACTCCGGTGCCTGTACAGAACTTGACATTGGATTTGAAATAATAAACCACCCTCGTGTTTTTATTTGTACGTGTCGCTGACGAGCGTTCAGTGTCGTATCAGAAGCCATTCTGTGTCACTTATATTTTAAGGGATTTTATGTTTACGTTTCTTAACTCCGAGTTGACCGAGTTGTTGGAGCAATAACATAGTACTTCCTTATTGCATCTTCGCAATATCTTTATGTTTTGTGCCGTCACTTTCATATTTTAGCGCCTGCTTTGAATTTTCTTTCCGTTAGGTTGCATTTTATTTACACAAATCCTAATTTTCTGATGGCAGTGAGCGCGTTATTTTACCCGCTGACAAGTGCGCTTCGCTTCAATACGGTTTTGTTTATTGATATAAATAATTGATTGATGAACATAGCCACCGTAAGACGTATGCGTGTTCATATTGCAGTGAAATATTGTTTTGATCATGACAGGATCTTTGTGTTGTTGTTTGTTTTATCTTTTAACTGTGGGCAGCTGTGCGTGCCTCACCTGACCACAAGACTTGAGTCTGGTTTAATGAGTCGGATTTGTTCAATGAATCGGTTGAACGCAAGACGGGGCTAAAACGTAACAACTTTAAAAAAACAAATAGTAGGGAAAACTACCAATTAAACTTAACAAAGTGTGTTTACGGCGTGATTGTAACTATGACCGTTATATCAACATGGATGCGAAACCGTTTTTATTTAATTGCATTTTATTAATGATAAATATTTAATTTTGAGATTTTACTGTTGTTTAATGCGTTTAGGTGTCTGACTGAGCTAAATCGAGTTTGTAATTGAATTGAGACACTTATTATAAACAAACATTAAAAGAAAACCGTAACGTTAAAACCGCATAAATGGCTGTACCGGACCATTTTGAGCATGTGATATACAATATTCGGCATTTAAAGTGGATCGAAACCATTAGTTAAAGTTAAACCAAAATGTGTTTGTCTTGGGACAATTTTGATAATTTTTTTTGATCCTCTTCAAATGTTGACTACTGTATATCCCCACAGGAAGATGTTTTCACGTTATCACGTGGTCTTTGACAATCGCTAAACACTTAAAACGAATTGCTCGAAAGAACCGATTCACTCAGATGAGTCGGACTTCCAGTTACTAGTGTGTGTGTGTGTGAGGGGAAAGAGCAGCCGCGCCTTTTGCGTGTCGGCACAAACAACCAGAGCTGTTGAAACAGGAAAGGTGACATTTTTGAGTAACCACCGGTGAAATCCTCCCCTCTCCGGGATTGTCTGTACCTGCATCGGCATGGACAGCCTAGCCCGGGCAGGTGGATCCAGTCCAGGCTGTAAGGTGTAGGTGTGTGTGTGTATGTGCGCGCTCGCGCTCTGGAGTCCATGACCACAGCAGCGGCACCCAGGCCAAAGGGCAAGTTCCTCTCTTAACTCGAGGTCTCTAACTTGCACAGCCAAGTTAAAGGTGCTCGGCGTATGATCAGCGTCTGCACTAATTAATTGTGTGTAAAATTAAACTATTTCTAAAATCTGCACATTTGGTTCACCTCAGGTGGCCCTGATGCTGCTGTTTAAATGAAAGGCATCAACGTTGCATCCTTAAACAGAGAGTGTAGTAGTTATAGTTTAATGTTTCTATGTTAGGGTCATTAAAAAAATATAATAATAATTGTCCTATGTGCAGCATTATTCAGTTTAAATGCAGCTTCTGTGCAACATTTGCAGTGTAAAAACGGCAATATTAAAGTGACTTTCGGTTTATGCGCAGATACATTTGAAAAAGTTTATCGACCCACTTAAAGTTGTTGTTTTATTTATAGTCTTGATAGCAAAATCCTGTTTGGCTCAGCTTTGGCCTGTCTAGATTTACATACTGCATTGCTCATTCTCTACAGCGGTTATGAGTGGTGTGAAAGACACCTTGTTTAGATCAGACTTGTGAGCGTGGTAGGACGACTACAGTGCAAAGTGCCTGATACATCAGCATGCTCTAATGGGTGAATTGCTCAAGCGGGTCGGAGCTGCATCTCGCTGCTTCCTGTGCAAGCAGACCTCGGTGGCAGAGACACAGGAAGTGGTCAGTATCTGCTGACCAGACAGAGCCGTGCTGATGATGACAGTTTAGCAGTACGCCGACGATTGCAGAGAACTGAAAGTAGCACATTAGTAGAGAAGCAAGGCTTTTGCAAAGCCGCTCAGTTGGGTCATTTCAAGAGTTTCAAGGGACTCTTTGAACAAAGAGTGTTTTTACAGTTTTGTTTTTTTTTGTGGTGTTGTTCCAATCACAGACGCTCCGGATTCCACAGTCATCCCCGCCGACTCCTCGCCGTCACCTGAGCATGTGCCTCAGCCGGATGATGGAGACCGTGACCTGTTGACATGTGGCCAGTGTGGTCAAGCCTTTCCATTGGCCCACATCCTCACCTTCATCCAGCACAAACAGGGCGGCTGCGGCACAGCCAGAGCCCGGCCTCAGGTCCACACTCCACCTTCTCCGGCCAATCGGACGCAGCGATTCGGCCAAGGAACGCAGGTGGAGGCGGGTTACGTGGAGCTCCGGCGTGTGACGGACCGGAGATGGAAGGAAGAGGCAGGTGTGAGGGTGGAGGCCAACCGAGCCGGTGAGTTCTAGGTGCTAATTAGTGTCTTTTTTTGTAAAACTGTCCCCTCATTTAACGACCTCGTCCCCAGTCCGGCTCATTAGGTTGCCGTTGCTGTGGCGCTGAGGCCTTGGTGAGTTGGAGAGTTAGAGACGCCAGGCCTAATTGTGTGGAAGAGATAGGCAGTTTCTGCTATACACGCAAGCAAACGTACACTTATACATGCACCCTGGGGGACGGCGGAAAGGCACCTGAGCACACCTGAGCATCTCCTTAGCTCTGTCTCTCAGGTGAAGTGGCCAGGTAAACACAGCACAGTCAGGCCACCAAACTGCACAACTCCCAGTGCTCTCGGTGAAGCAGCACACACACACACACACTTTCCCCAAACCTCTCATTATTCCAGCAATGTCAGTCTTAGCAGGTGCTGACATGGTGTGTTATTCCCAGAGTCCTTAGTGAATTGCTTCGCACCCATCCTCTTACTGCGCTATTCAAAATAAAGTCTCAAAATTTAACTTTTTCCACCGTTGACCTTTAGTTATGAATCTATTGCCATTGAAGCAGTGCACAGTCTTAAAAAAAAAAAAAAGGTCCGCAGAGAGTGTTTGCGAAGACTTCATTTCGGGGTCCCAAAAGAACCTTTTAAGTGAACAGCTCGTAACGGGACACGCTCATCGTAACGAGAAGTTCGTGTGCCTCATGCTGTCCCAGATGTATGTGATTTTCTTTCTTCAGAAGGACACAAACAATTTAAAGAGAAACAATCCATAACTTCGAATCTATATAATACAAGCATGCAAACTTGATGCTTTGAAAACCACAAAGTGAGTACGATACAAAGAAGAATCATTATCTTCTGAAGCCAAACGATAGATATGTGTAGAAAAACAACAACAGTTATATGCAGGTTTTAATATTCCAACACATTAATAAAATTAATAAAAGAAAGGTTTCCATGGATGCTGAAAGCTCTTCAACATGGTGTCAATAAAGAAGCTTTATTTTTAAAAGCATAAGAGAAGACTTTTTTTTTTTTGACTGTTAAACAGGATGTTGGTGGGTGTGTGTGTGTTACAGTAGTGTGTGTCGAAGCTACTTCAGTGTTTTTCAGTGCAGTAGTTGGCCCTAAAGGGAATCATCGGCTTGTGCAGGTGTTGGTGTTTCTCCGCATGATGCTATTGAACCGTGACCTGAACTGCTTCCTCATATGGGCAGGATTCTTTCACCCTACAGCGTGAGCAAGGCAAACATTTGTTAGTGTGTAATTACCGACTGTTTATAGAGGCGAGCAAATAATTATTGATTATTATCAACGAAACCTGTTTTTGCTTTCGGGTCACTCGCTTATATAAGTACACGTTTGCGCTTCCTTCCTTTTTGTGCTCTGCTTCCTTCCGTCCATGTTTCTTGCTACGCTGAGGGTTAAGTCCCTTTTGGCTCTCTTTTTTTTTTTGAGTGTGTGTGACGGTGTATGTTGCTGATCAAGGTGTGAGGGTGAGAGGTGCAACATATACTAATGTGTTACTTCCTCACTGTTTTGGGTTATTATTGTCGCAAAGATTTTCAGTGGCTTCAGTGACAGGAGAATAAGATGAAGTCTGATAAGGAACTGTTTGAAGTGTAAAAGTTTTGCTTGGAGAAAACGGGTATGTGATATAGAAGCGTAAGTAATGAGGAGTAGTTGTTGACAATAATAAGCAATATTACAGATCAGGCAGTGTTCAAAATGCTTGAAACGGCATTTATTCGAAACGATTTAAGCGTCTTTACTGTCAGTTTTAATCAATTTATTACATCATCGCTACAAGAAGCATTCATTTCATAAAAGAAAAAAAATCTTACTGTCGATGATGATCTTTAAAACAGTAGCCAATTGAACCCAAAAAGAAATGCACTCATTTAATAGTTCCTTTCTATATGAATTATTTAGCATTTACTTGTAGGAATGGGGATAATGTATAATGTAGGTTACAGCATTAAAAAAGCTTTTTTTAATAATCATAACCAAAGAAAAAAAAAAAGCTATTTTTACAACATGTAAATTATGCCACCATATTGCTTATCTATTGATATTAGACTTTGCTATTTAGAATATTACCACACACTTCATTTTAATCATGCATATTAATTTTAACTTTATATATTTTATAAACAATTAATTTAATAACTTGTATTGGTTTAAAAGTATTTGTATAGACAATTAATTTAATAACTTGTATTGGTTTAAAAGTATTTGTATTGATTGAAAAACATTATGTACTATGGGTGGCACTATGACCCCAAATCTTGGACCCCAAAAGGATACATTTTTTGCTACTTGGGTGAATGAGGGCGTTTTGCGTGTGGTGTATTTGCGCTTTCATTTTGACTCCTCCAATGAAATTCAGTTAGCCCACAACCCATCAGACAGGAGTGTGTGTGTGTGTGTGTGTGTGTGTGTGTTTATGTTGTGGGTGTAAAAGAGTGACACAGAGAGATTTTGGAGACGGCGCAGTGCAGAGGAATGGATTATTGAATTAGTGTAGACAATGTGTCAATAGTCTTATTTTTATTTCCTCCTGCGTTCTCTTAGCTCTTCATTTCAACTGTCCCTTTATTCTCTCTCTCTCTCTCATTCACCCTCTCTCACTCTGTTCCCTAGAGAGAGGAGATTCTGCCTGCTGCTCGTTAGCGCTCTCAGCCAATCTGCATTTTTAATTAGCGGTTATTGCTTCTGCTTAATATGCAATTGCTACCCTGGGCCAAATGGGAATCCTTACAAAAAGAGTGAGGGGAAAGAATGAAAGAAGGGGAGAGAGAGAGAGACAGGCTGGGTATTGTGTTTCACTCCAAGACCCTGAGACAAAAGCCCCCCTCCACCCTCCTCGCACTCTCCACCCGAGGGAGAGATTTGGAAGCAGAAGGGGTGTTGTTTGGAGGGGGCGAAGGTGCAGTCACAGGGGCGATGATTTTTCTGTTGTTTTTCATGACCTGTGCAGCTATTTCTTTTTGTTCTTAAATTAAACCCTTTTCCTCCATCCTTCCCCTTTTCATCCCTGTTTTAACCTCCGTCCCCGAGGCTCAGAGATCGACTTCTCGCTTGCTTTTTTTTGACTCCCGTTCTTCTCCAGGCACCGAGTACGAGGGAAGAGAATAGGAGAGGCTCTTTTTAATCTTCTTCTTTGCCCCCTCCCAATAAAATGCAGAAGGATTTTGACTTGAGGAGATGTAAAAGAGGCTTATAGCACTCTGCTTTGAACCCTTTGTAAGAGAATGGAAAAAATGAAATGAATTTTCTTCTCAGTGTCGGGATCCTCTTTGCAGACAGGCCCCATTTATCAAGGAGGCTGAGTCAGGACTCATTTGCATAAAACCTTCGTTTGCCCCGTTCCGCTAATTAGCAATTTGCAGCTTAATTGGCAAGCGGCTCTCTGAAATAGAGACAAAGCTAACTACGTTTAAAAATACCACCAGAGCTGCTAAAGGAGCCCATCCGTGCTCATTTGCTTCTGTCTCAATCTTTCTCTCCGCAGTCATCCGGCTCTCCTGTGAGCACACCTTTAATCAGGCAAGGCTTTCTGCTCAGGCCTGACTCAACAGCGGCGCTATTACCAGCTCATTATTGCTCTGACACCTGCAGGGGTTTGTGACATGAAGCTTTCCTGAGAAATTTGCCTAAAAAAAAATTAGACAAATGAGGAAAACGTGTTTTAAGGTGATGCACTAGGTCAGGAGGATGTGTTTTTGTCTCATGTAGACAGTAGCATACTACTTGAGATGTTTTAGCAGGATGCAGATGTAGGTGATTAGCAAGAAAACATGCCTGGTTCGCATTTCATTCTTAAATGAAAATAATAGCTACATGAAAAATATTTTCATTCTGTAGTTTAAACCCTTTTTTTTTACCACTTTAAAATTTAAAAAATACATGATATAATGTGATTCCACTTTACAGTAGTAAATGAGTTTTTCATGAATGTCACGATGTAAAAAAATCATAATGATTATGAAAAATAAACTACATTTTTGGAACAAAGCAAAATATACAGCATTTTTTGATTATTTTCTGGACTCGTTAAAACTGATTTTTTATACGCAAATGTATTTGAATCTGCTATGTTAATTAAACAAAGTTGATATCACTGAACTGAGCATGCAGCGTATTGAGCTCAATGTGACAACATTACACCGATTTAAAGCATTTATTGTTGCATTCAGCATATTGTTAAATTTTAATATAATTTTTAGCCATGCAACATTAGGATTTTTTTTTCTAAATACAGCTGTGGACTGTACCCATCCTGTTTTCACATGTATTTGTGGTTTTACCTGTTTTGCTCTTGTTTTCTGTAAATGATCAAGTTTGCCTCCAGCCTTTTCTTTCGGATGTTTCGTTTTCATGACATCATGATGATAGACATCTTTCCGGTCCACTCGGCATGTTTTGTTAGAAATATACAAGTTTATATAACGTGAGAAAGGCTTTGTTTGTTTTCACTTGACCCACACTGAATCTCCCAAATGTACTACCATTTAAATGCCATGTGTTATTTGTATCTTCTAGAAGCAAATTTCCTTTTTTTGGACTAATAAATTAATTTTCTCTTTCTTTCTCGCTTCTTTTTTCTTTAACAGAAGAGCCTTCCATTTTCACCTGCCAGGTATGTCAGTGTGTGTTCTCCAGCGCATGGACTCTCCTCCAGCATGCTCAGAACGCACATTCCCTCAACATCTACCAAGTGGAGGATGACAACAGCATCGTCCAGACATCTAAACTGGCAGCCACCATGGATCCACGTCACCTGGGCGCCACACTGGCCTCTGCATTCCAGCCGTCCTCTCGGCGATCTGCCCCCCTTCAAAAGCCTCCCCATGGCTCCAGCATCGCACCACGTGACCTGCAGGGCTTGAACTTCTCCATGTGTTTGCAGCGCTTGGCAGAGGTTAGCTGCAACAGCGGGGGAGTAGTCCCTTCCCCGTCTCCGTCTCCACCTGCCGCTTCACCTTTTCCCCTCTCAACTCCTCACACAGCCTTCTCCTGCGAGCTGTGCGGCCAGGGTTTTCAGTCTCTGCGCAGCTTGTCTGCCCACCGCCGCACCCACGCCTGCGATAGGCCCTACCACTGCGGCGTGTGCCAGCTCACCTTCTCCCAGAGCGGCGAACTGGCACGACACATGAGGAGCCACCGCCGCCCTGCCGCTGGACAGGAAACCGATCCCAACTCTGCCAGTGCAGATGAAGACAGAAAACTTGCTGGACCGGGAGATAATGAGATTTCCATTGGTCACGGAGCAAGTACGGAAACTGGGAAGCCTCCGGGAGGTACCAGCCTGATCTTAACGTCTTCACAATCCAATCGCAATCTGCTACGCTACTACCAAGCTCAGAGAGAAGGCGATGAGGAGGGTCAAGGTGAACCGCAGCAGCCATCTCCCTATGGCAGCCCCTCGGAGGGCTCTCTGGAGAGCGGAGATACAGGTGGAAGCGGCGAGAGCGGAATCGCCAGCGGCAACTGCACACCAAAGCGTCCAGAACGGGAAGATCACCCTCAAGGCGAATGGGAGCGGGAGGTGGAGGCCGTGGAGATGCTCCAGGACTGGCAGCAGGAGAACGAAAGGAGGCAGGTCACCAGCGGAGCAGGGAAGAAGAAGAAAGAAGAGGCTTGCGAGTATTGCGGCAAATGTTTCCGCAACAGCAGCAACCTGACGGTCCACCGGCGCAGCCACACGGGCGAAAGACCGTACCGTTGCGGCCTCTGCAGCTATGCCTGCGCGCAAAGCAGCAAACTCACACGCCACATGAAAACTCACGGTGCCCGTGGGACACGTGCTGCTTTTCAGTGCCAGCTCTGCTCCGTTCCGTTCACCGTCTATGCCACGCTGGAGAAACACCTCAAGAAGGTCCACGGACTCACTCACGCCAGCGCCGGCGCCTACAGCCACGGCCCGCTTCCTGATTACAATGGTCTTGGCATCAAATCGGAGGATGACTCTGTCAGCGATCAATCAGGAGCACCCATCACAGTGCTCACAGAATCCAATGCGGACCTATCAGGGGAGCTCAAAGAGGAGGACGCTGAGATGAGGGTGAGCGCTGATGAGCAACCTACCTCTGAGGAAACGGGCAGCGCTGTGGCTATAGGTCAAGCCACAGCATAAACATAGCATATGACTGATCGTGAAACCACCAAGCTTGATGATCTTCTGCCCACATCCCTATATGCGCATCTTATCAAAAAACCGAGAAGACCTTTCTTGATTTCACCACAGTACTTAGAGACGCTTTAGGACGCGACACTGACGCTGTCCGAGGCTTGATAGATTCTCATATCAGTACAAGTGCCTGCTGTTAAATCCTGAACTCTTCGTCATCGTCAAGGCACTTAGAACCCCAATAACTGCAACAAGTAAAGCACAGTCAGAGACGTATATGGAGATGGTTGCAAGTCACCTTTTTTTGAGCCCAAAAGACAATCGCGCAGAGACTGAGCAGCCTGATCAGGTGATCTACCAATGTGATTTTGTATTCTACAATGCAGTTTGAAGTGGGATTACACTGTTGTGGCAGTCTACCGCAGAGCCTTAAAGGTTCATGAAAATGGAAAATGGGAGTGGTCTACATCAGGGGTCCTGCAGAGTTTAGCTCCAACTCCAGTCAATCAAACACACCTGAAACAACTAATCAAAGTCTTCAGGTGTGTTAGAATAGGTCGAGCTACACTCTGCAGGAGCAAAACTCTATACCCCTGGTACAGCTGATAGACGGTATAACAGTAGACAGATTAGAGCTTGTGTTTTCCTAACTATCTGACAGGGTTGTTTTCATTTTTCAATGCTGTATAATAAATGGGACTGATTGGGTCTGTGGCAATACATGTTCAATGTCACTTATTCCTGTTAAAGAGCATTTATTTGCCATTTTGTTTGTTGGTTAGAATGTGTGTGTGTGTAAGTGTATATAAATATATATATTTCAGTTTGTGCTGACATTTTGTAACACATTCCACAAAAATGTATCACATATTTGTTTATATAGCCTCTATACCGCACAACAAATGAATATTCCTTGTATTTTGTGAGCCTCTTTAGTCTGTTTGCAGACTATATTGTTTTACTGTCGAGCACATAGAAATGCTATGAAAAGTTTTGTACTTTTTTTTTTTTTTTTTTCTTTGGTCAGTGGTTTCTCCAGGTTATTTTTTTTGTGTGAAAAAGCCTCAGTTCTGATGAAAGTCTGGGTAGGAAACGAAAGCACTGACCCTTCTAAAATGCGGACCCATCGAGAGAGCACTTGTGTATGTGTGAGAGATATATGATAAATCTATACAGGGAATGTTTGCTTTGTTACGGTTTTATACTATTATCAATGTCAGGGAACTGTTATGTTACGGTTTATGTTCATGTGGTAACATATATGGTAGAATAAATAATCATATGTAATAAGCAATTTTTTTTGTATTTACAAATGTGAAAATAGTTGGACACCCAGTCGTGTCCGTTTCTTCAGGGAGCAGCGAAAACAAAGCTCTTTTTGTCCTCTGCTATAATATTGTTATAATTTCTGTTGATCGAAATGTCATGTCTTATGCGATTTCTCCCAGAATTCCCTGCGTAGCCCACAACTTTACTGTGTATTTTGTATTTCCATGCCTATTTGTATGATTAATTAAAAAGACAGAGGCACAGTCAGAGGGTGTGTGAGTATGTGAGAAGCAAAAAGTGTGACTGCATGAAACGGTGAAGACGAACCTGCCACTACATGTCTCGGATCGCATCACGAATTCACCAGTATTTGCACAGATGAGCCGCTCTCGTCTAACGGCTACTGTTGAGTCATAGTCCGTTACCAGTACAGTCATATCTGACTAAACTGCTGGGTCATTTAGGTTGTCCTTCAAAGAATAGGGTTAGATGCAGTACATGAGATTGTCAGGTAGATTACGTGTCTAAAAAAAAAAAGTATGATTATACGTCTGGAGAGATGATGAAGACAAAGCCGGAAACGGGATGTTGGGAAACCCAAAGGGGGAGCGGAGTCATCTTAACAGCTCTCTTCTTTTGTGATGGGACAAAACCTTCACGCCAGTATCTCTGGCCCCTCTAATGAGCGGGACGCTCCATGATCCCTCTAGCTCATTAACAAGCAACCTTTTTAATGAGCTTTCAGCCTGGGCTGGGGGAGGTTGGATTGAAGGGACCATATGTAGCTCTCACCCCATCTCCAATTATCGCCATTTCGGAGAAAGATATCGAAGCATGAGGGAGGGGTCCGAAACATCATTTACAACTCCCTGAGTTCTGCAAAAATTCACAATTCTCTCAATCACAGGTGATCGCCCTGGGACCTGCATCGCTTCTCCTCTATCAAAACCTTATACACCCACCCCAGCCACGCACCATTTGGTGGCCGCACGGGCCCAATTACATAATGTAACACGAGCTTCTCCGAGTTAAGATGGCCTCTGGCAGACGAAAACATTCCCAGGTGCCCTTTGTCTCTTTTGGGCCGCCTCTCTGCACCTTTTTTCAAACACGTCGCCCCTACTGAGCTGGGACTGGCCCGTGTTTATCTTTACTGACCAATCACGATGATGCAGCATGCCTATCAGGGTGTGGTGACGGGTAACTGGCCGAGCAAACCTGCAGGTGCATGTGGACTTTGAGATGTGTTTCGAGTTTGAGCACAGACCACAATAAATACCCCATTTACGCAGACAATGCTGCTTTGGTGAAAAGGGAAAGTTTGTGGTTTTGGGGTCTGAAATCTACATCTAAGCCTGCACATCTTCTGAATGCATTTAACCCTGTTCATTATGAATGTCTTCACTACACTCTCAAGACGTTCATTGACGTTCAATGCCTTTACGATGCTTTTGAGAAACCTCTAAATCAGGCCAAGGACCCTTTTGAATAAAGAGACAGAGCAGGGGGCCCCTGTATAAAACCGATTGTCTGTCTTTAAGCATGCACTTTTATGCATACATTTACCATATGTATTAAAAAAATATTATTTTAATACATTAATATAGATATTGATCTAACACCTGCTTTAATTAGGTAGAATTTTCTTTCATTTTTTTATAGGGTTAGGTTTTTATTATATCTAAATGAAGAGCTTATTTGCCCAAAAAAACTGATAATTAAATTTTTTATGGAATAATAATTTTACATTTTAATTTTCAAAAATGAATTACTCTCAATCAAACTGCATTTGGGTTATTTTGAATAAATAATAATAAATTAATAAATTAAAAAACCTTAGTTTAACTATAGTTAACTAACATATTAAAACAATAAATACATGAAAACATCATAAAAGGTTTTGTATGTACAAAAATATTATTTTATATCCATAAGGATTTATTGCCTGTTATTAAGGTAAGAGTATTATTTTTTCATATTTTAGTTATAAATGTTATACATTTGAGTTATAATACCTCATTATATACTGCATATACATTAAAATAATAATTTTATTTTTATTCTTGCTGAATTATAATTCGTATAGTTTAGGGTACGTGTTTACTCCTCCATTCATTCATTTTCTCTCTTTGTTTTTCTTTATTTCTTATTTATTTATTGATTGACTTGATAAAATTGCAAAACTATGTTTTAGCATATATTGATTAATTGTCTGTATTAGGGTAAGAGTACATTTATTTATTTATTTTTTTTAATTCTGTATATTTTTTCTATTTCTATTTATTAATTTAATTCTGTAATTTTTTAAATATATATATATATATATATATATATATTTTTTTTTTTTTTTTTTTTTTTAATAGCACACTTCCTAAAAGGCCACAGACCCCTGTTCTAACTGTTATTTCTTCCAAAGTGCCTTCAGTCACTTTCCTAGCACTTTTCCTAGCATAACAGCAAGATCAAAAGATGCCAAACCGGTTCTCAGGATACCTGATGTGAATAGTAAGGCGGTTGCTGATCTCAGACTGGTAGATTTACAGATAGTAGATCATATCAGATGCACATCTGTAGACAATAAAGCTGCATATCACTGCATTATTAGGAGGGTTGTGCATGTACAGACCATTATGTTCAATAATAATGAAGACCTATGCACTGCAGTCCAAGCTTAATAAAGACACATGAAAGTATACTATTATTATTACTAAAATAAATCATTTTAAAAGCTAATTCATTCCTCAAAATACATTTACAACTGCATTCCTCACCTTTCTTCCCACAGGACCATTTCTGAAGTGATAGTATCAGCGAGACGGAGGGAAACGAGGGAGGGAATGGGCAAAGGGAGGTTGTGTGAACAAGATAAACCACAGAAAAGCTCTCTAGTGTTTCTTTATCCTTGTTCCCAAACCTGCATCCAATACCATCCTCCTCCTCCTTCTTGTGGTAACGTCCCTCCTTTCTTCCGCAAAGACCACAGAGAGAAACCTGAACCCTAAAATTACCCCCCCCGCCACCCCCCCACCAAGCCACAGCGATGTGTTAGTGGCCTTGCATGGGAGAGGGAGACAACGGTCCAGCTGTCCACAAACAGTCTGTGTTAGAACAGGTGACAATTCCACAGTGCCATGGCGGGAGCAGCCACAAATACGGCTTTAAATATGACCCATCTCACCACAAAAAGCAAGGTGATAATCCTGTTACGATTGATACTCCAGAACATTCCCAGCGGCTGTGGTGGAAGTAGCTTGGCATTTCATATTTTCATTTCATTGTGATCATTTCCAAGCGAATTCACAATGATTTTTCGTACATGTAGATGCAGCTGTTTGATGCTGATTTTAAAGAAACAGTTTGCAAAAATGAACTAGTATGATATTTTCAGTGGAGGCTTTTTAAAATACATAGTTGAAATATATATATATTTAGACTGATAAGAACATTAAAAAATCAGTGGTGTTTGGTTGCCAACAGCAAATAAAATCAGTTTTAACCTGAACATGAAATTACTTTTGTTGACCGAGTTGAAATATCCCTTTAAACCAGACGGTTGTTAGAATTTGTTAGAATTTAGAATTTTCATATCCAAGAAGTCTCTTATACTGGCCAAGGCCGCATTATTTGATCAGAAGTACAGTAAAAGATTAGTATTGTATTTTATTACAATGTTATTACTATGTAAATATGTTCTAATATATGTAAAACTGTAATTTATTATGTTATTTTTTTTATTTTGTAACAACACATGGAAATCTGCGGTGTTTGGCTTCCAACATCACACCTGCTGAAATGCACCATTTTCAAAATCAGAATATTGATTGACAGATAAATAATTTTGTGTGAACTGTTTTGTTGAACAAGAAACAGCAATGATCAAATAATAGGATATTATCAATATCAAAATAGTGTTTCTTATATTTCCTATCGGCTATACTGTATTTCCAGACAAACAAATGTCTTAGTGAACATAAAATACTTTTTTATATGGTAAAATATATAAAATAATATTTTCGTAAAATGCTGTAAAAAAATGCTTTAGTGTCACATGATACATCATAAAGCATTCTAATATGTGACCCTGGACCACAAAACCTTAAGTTGCTGGGGTATATTTGTAGCCAAAAATACATTGCATGGGTCAAAATTATAGATTTTTCTTTTTTGCCAAAAATCCTTAGGTTAGTAAGTAAAGATTATGTTCCATTAAGGTATTTATTTCTTAACGAAAATAAGTTAACTGAATTTATGATTAGTAATAATGCATTGATAAGATCTAATTTGGACAAATTTAAAGTGGATTTTCTCAGGATTTACATTTTTCTATACCCTCAGATTTTCATATAATTGTATCTCGGTCAAATATTGCCATATCCATCCAAATCATTAATCAATGGGAAGCTTATTTATTCAACTTTCAGATCATGCATAAATCTTAATTTCGGAAAATTAACACTTACGACTGGTTTTGTTGTCCAGGGTCACATATGCTGATTTGATTCCCAAGCAACATTATCTATTATTATGAATGTTGAAAACAGCAGTGCTGCTTAATATGTTTGTGTAAACAGTGCTACGTTTAGTAAATATAAAGTTTATTTGATACAGAAATGTCTTTACTGTCCCTTTCGATAAACTGAACGCTTTCAAGCTGAATAAAAGCATTGGTTTTTGAATAGTAAATTAGCTATAAATAGAAACTGACGTGTAAACTGTGGTAAGACTTTAGGTAATTCTAGCCCTGGCACTAATGTGACAGAAATAAGGTCAAATTAGGTGACAGGAAACCTGTGCAACACCTCAGACATACATACTCACGCATACTTATAAAATCTATGCCACTCCTTCATAACCTCTCAAACTAGCAGTATGTGACAGCTTGGGGGGGGGGATCACACAGCACCTGGTGACCTCTACTCTCACAATGAGCGACATAAAGGTCAAAACAACCGTCTGATGCCGGACAGACAGACCGGTTGAGCTAGCCTTCACTCCAAAGAAGAGCTTGCAGGTCTCGTTGTCTGGTTCACAATGCTGTGACCTGCCCTGAGGGATCAACCTATACTTACATTAGTTAACTGACTCGTTCTTCGCCCCTCACAAAATAACACCTTCTCAGTTTCTTGCTCAGAATGCAGCGTCCAAGACCGGGAAAAGATAGAAAAAATAAGGAAATAAGATGTTTCTATTAATCACTGATGTTGTGTGAGTATGAGTTTAAATAGAGACGGAGACACAAGAGATGGTTAAATAGAGTAAATACTGAGGGTGAGCGACGCATTGATGCAGGATAGTTAAATAGCAAGATACAGAGTAATCGTCTTTCTGTTCTTGACCCCTTGACCTTCTTTCATCCCATTCTAATGCATCCTTGCATTGGGCACCGCAGCAGTGCCTGGGAACCGACTGGTGTTAATTGATGCCTGTGAGCAGACCGGCTCTGGGTTTGGGTTGTGGGAGCAGTAGGGGTCGTGGACGTGCAGGGAGTGTGATAATGCTCTGGGCGGGTCAGCGACCTTTGTCGTTATGGCATAATCCTCTCTAACTGAAAGACCATATGTAGCCTACAGAACATGGGCATCAATAACAGAGTTAATCGTGAGCGATTGTTCACATCCGTCTCATTATGAGCCGTGTTTATTTAGCCCCTGCAAGCTCGTCTGAATGTCTTTAGCAAAGCGTGGGCAGCTAGTGAACGGAAGCCAAAGATTCGAGGTCAGGTGATTTGATTGGTACAAATGTGTTATTTTTTAGACTTTTATGTTTACCTTCAGTTCACCTTAATTTCACCGACTTTTGTGATCAGACTTTAGTGTGAGCTTGAAAGTTTTTAAATGTGACCCTGGACCTTAAAACCAGTCTTTAAGTAACAGAGGTATAAAAATAAGCAGCATTGTATGGGTTATAATTATTGTTTTTTCTTTTAAGTAAAGATCATGTTCTGTAAAGATATTTAGTAAATTTACTACTGTTTATACATCAAAACTTCATTTTTGATTAGTAAGATGATTTTTTGCACCCTATTCCAGATGTTCAGTTTCGGCCAAATATCGTCTTATCATAACAAACCATACTTCACTGGAAAGTGTATTTATTCAGGTTTCAGGTGATGTATCAGTCTCAATTTTTTTTAATTGACCATTATGACTGGTTTCGTGGACCAGGGTTTTGAGAGCTAGTGCAAAGAAAAATGGCATCTTAAGAGCAGTCTGAATGACTAAATAAAATATTTATATTAGTAGTTTTAAATTTAAGACTAAATTTATAACCAGAAATAAGCATTGTTGTGATTAATAAATATTTTCTTAGTTATCTCTAAAACTCACCTGACTGGATATAGCGAGGTAGTTGCTTGGTATACTGTCTGTCAAGATAAGAGGTATGTAAAACACCATGCTATAGAACATTTAAAACGCTTTAAAAAAATAAAAAGAATTAAAAAAGTAAAAATATATTATAAAATAATTCAATAATTTTTTAATCTGTTTTTATTGATGTGTAAGCAATTAATAATTTGACCCTGATGTACTTTTTTATAGAATGGTGTCATTTCAACAGATTATCCAGTAACATAACAGGCAAGAAATTATCATTAATGTGTTTACTTAAAATGCCAATCCACAACTGAACTGTGACACTGAGGTAATGGCATTGCAGTGCCATCTAGTGGTGAAAGTGTTATTTCACACACACACACACACACACACACATAACAGATGTTCATTTTTGTTAAATATAAACTCCTTGGTGTATGTCAGAATACATTATATTAAACATATTGTACAACCTATATTATATTTTTCTGTCTCAAATATCCAGTAATGACTTGCTGTGTTTTTTTTTGTTATGGATGTTACGTTTGTAACTGAATTATCAAAATATCAGTAGCAAGATCGATTAGGAGTACATGTGACTCGGACATTAGCATACGTCTCAAGTTTCTACGACTCCCAACTTGAGAGGGTGGGATTACGATGGGATCGGCTGCTGCTCCAAACTTTTCTGAAGTTCAGAAACTTCAGCACAGGCTGTGACAGTACTAGCGCATCTGATCCTCTCTGCTGATCTGAAGACATGTCTGAGCTAGGCTCCATTGACAATCCGGTCAAGTTCAATGATCAAGACTACGAGGTCCTGCTGCAGAAGTGCCTCAAATCTGCAGCTCTGTTCTCGGACACGGTGTTTCCAGCCAACCAAAGCTCCCTCGGGATTCCGGCAGATCCTGATCCTAAAAAGGCAGTGAAGTGGCTGCGCCCAAAGGTAACGTTAACTTCATTTATACACAGGTTAGGCTAACTTGGTCATTTTATTAATAGAATATTTAGTTTCATGTGAATTGCTTTTTTCATCAAGTTGTGTCTATGCCGTGATTTTAAAGAAAACAATTAGAAACAATGTATAATAACATTTATCAACAGTCATTTTGGCAACACGGTAAAAGAAAGTGTAAGGAGAGTGTTTCTGTAAATTCAGAAGTGAAGTAGAAAACAGGAATTTTTATTGAACAAGTCCCTTCACACTTTACGAGGTCATGAGGTGATGTTGCACCTCAAAGGAAAATTCCCTTTCCCTGAAATAAAGGGAAATAATCAAGCCACTAAAATTAAAAACCTTAAACATTTATGGTGAAATCATAGTTACTGCCTGCATTGTCCAACACTCTTTTAATTAAAGATAAGCAAAAATCTGTCATTATTTACTCCCTCATGCCATTCAAATGTATGAATTTGTATTTTATCTGCTGAACACAAAAGAAGATATTGAATGCTGGCAACTAAACAGTTTTGTTTCTGTGTCAATGGGAACAGTTTATACGTTCTTCCAAATATCTTCTTTTGTGATCGACAGAAGAAAGAAATGCATACAGGTTTGAAATGACAAGAGGGCGAGTAAATGATAGAAGAATTTTCATATTCTTGATGGTTTACTCCTTTAAGACCGGTATAGTTCATGCCCGTGTGTTCAGATGTCCTCATCAGCTCTTCATATGTACTTGCAAATTGTTTTTGGCTCTCACCCATCTTTCTTCCCCATCACTCCCCCTCTTCAGGAAATCACAAGTAATGCTGTCTTTGTTGAGGGCACCATGGGCACCACCGATATCTGCCAGGGCCAGCTGGGTGAGTGTACGCCTGTGTTAGCGCATGGTTGTTCATATTTTATGCCAGGATAATGGGATAACGCCTTACTGCACTTCTCAGAAACCAAATCACCCGAAAGCGCCCTGAAGGCATGAGCGCTATCAGTGAAATATCCCTCTTTGGCAATGCTCCCACTCTTCCTCTCCTTATCATGCAGATGCCCTCCCCCCATCTTCTTCCACCCAGATCTTCTTCATCATGGTTAATGTACTATCCCAATTCTGCCCCCGTAGCCTCGAGACACTGCGCTGATCTCAGAGCCTCTGCTGAGAGATGCAACACGGAGCTGCCGCAGGCCACTCACATCAAAAACATGACAAATGTACTAGAGACAGGGAGGGATGAAAGCGGAGGGAAGAAGGAGGGAGCGAGAGGTCGGATTGGCATCATCTGTATACCCCTCCCTCTCCCGCCCCCCATTTCCACCCACTTCAAGAATAACAATTATTGTGCACAGCGGGTATTGTTTTATTGTTTTGCCTAACCTCGCGCTTCCTTTCTACACATGGCATTGATTTGGGGTTGATGGAAAGTGTTGGTCTGCTGTGTTCCCTACCTTTTTTGCCCCCCGAAAGTTCCAGAAGAAAGGGTCAAGTACCCCTTTATCAACACCAGACCAGATATGTCCCTTTTCAACTTACATCAACAAAATATCAAGTAAAATCAAAATTCAATTAGAGTATTTGTTTCAGAAATAAATGTATTTAAATCCATTAAAAAAATAAATGGATGCGGAATGAGTTCAGTTTTATTAACCATGCATTCTGATGCGTTTGCCATAACAAAATCTGGGCCTTTCAGAATCTAAATAACCCCTAAAAGATGTAGTATATATATAAAAAAATCTATACTATTATCAAATACACTAAATAAATTAAGATACTTGCACATTCCTTTTTTAAATATTGCCTTCATTTACAGTTTATTTACAGTTTTTTTGTGTTTCAGGTAACATATATGGTATATTAAAAATTACATGTTTAGCATATGGGAACAGTGGCCTTTTTCCAAAGCATATAACCTAGCAAAATTGATTTTCTCAGAAATTAGTGCACCTCACTCATCAGCAACTTTCCTTTTCATCTTTGTAATTAAAAAAATGGCTTCTATTACAATTAAGATGCCATTCACACCAAAACTGAAATGGAACTGACCTTTAAATGCTGCAACAACGTCTATCTGACGTCTGCATTTACATCTGCAAGATGTATTATTTACGTTGCTTCCTCATCTGCACTATGACGTCTTCTAGATGTCAAATAGATGTCTATTAGATGTCTTTAAGATGTTTATGATTTAGAATGTGTGTAAAACTGACATCTGAGAGATGTCTGCCAGACGTTTGCAGATGCTTTCCAGATGTAGAGATCTTGCAGACGTATGTGTGCTATCTGGGATACGGCTCTTGTGCTTTGTTCACACAAAGCATCAAAACGGTAATCTACCAATAATGCCACAACTCCTCATTCCAGCAAATTACCAAAACCAGTATTTCTCAAGAAGTCCAAATGCAATTTAAGAAGTATCCCTAGACAATGCCAAACAATATCCTTGTCACGGCAACATCTTGTTGTTTTCTTGTCTTGGTAAAGCACACATGTGGAGAATTGCGGGTCTCTTGCATCATTTGCCACACAGGATTTGGATGACCTCTCTAAATAATATATGAACATCGCAACGCATCACTAGAATAACAAACGCATGTAAATAATCTCATTTGAATGGAAATCTGCCCAATAATGCCTTATTCTTAGCACTTCAAGCAGAAATTTTAATTATTTGTTTTCAACTGGCTTTGCACATCAACATATCCAGCTCGTTTTTTTTGTGGTTTGAAGATTAATTGGGCGTACTCCGTTGCAGAGCTCCGTTTGGTGTCGTTCCTAAGGGAGCTGCCATGTTAAGTATGTTTTTTATGAAGTGTTGTCACGCCGAATCCATTTCTGTTTCCCCCACACGGAGCAAACGAACAGCTGTTACCTGTTACAGAGGAATGTCACTGTGCGGGAGACAGACAGCATGTCTCCTGCTTCTTCAAAGCCTGAATTTCTACTTTGTGTTTTAAGGCTTTGGTCAGATGTCATAAATATTGATGTGTTGTGTCACTGTGTCTTGCTACAGGTAACTGCTGGCTGTTGGCGGCCCTGTCCTGTCTCACCATGCATCCGCCTCTGTTTGTGAAAGTGGTTCCATCTGGACAAAGCCTGAGCGAATCCTACGCTGGCATCTTTCGTTTTAGGGTAAGGGGAAATAGGAACTCTTGACTAAAACCACCATTTATGAGACATTTATGAGGTTAGTCTTTAGAAGTAATATGATACGTCATGTTTTTCATTATATCTTAAATCAAACTGAGATTAGTAAACAAAAGATGCATAACAGAACTCATAAATTTTACTTAAAAGGGTCCATTTTTATAGCCTGAGCGGGGGTCTGTGAGTGATTCGAATCCTTCCAGAATTTCTCTGTTTGAATGTCTCCTGTGTAATTATGCGTCTGGATTTACCTCTAGCTGGAGATGCAGCACGTTGAAGGGAATGGTAATTAGAATCAGTCTTCTTCGACCTTACCGTCCCCAACAGCTGAGGCTTTTTTCAGAAACAGCTCCCGTCTTCTTCCTTTTGTCCCGATGACATGTACATCTGCATGCCCCTCCCCCTTTGAACACACACCATATTGGCACAAATTATCATACCGTAATTCAGTTGTCTGTTTTTCATTCGCAGAGAAGGAACATTGGGTTTTTTGTTTGTTCCTGTGTTGTATATTTGTTGCAGACCCCTTCAGAATCAGCTTTTGCCCTCTAGCTACAATTTACTTGCTCCACTAATGATCTGATTAGAACCATGCAGGTCAATTAAATCCAAAGTTTGGAATGACCGCACCTCTTAAAATGATCCCAGAGTTGCGAACTCTCATGTGTTTGCCAACACAGTTTCCACAATTACTGATAAGTAAAAAAATGGATAAGACCAGAATAGTCTTTGTTTTGTCCACCCCTCAGGAATCCTGTCGGCCTTGTGATTTAGCAGGAACCATTAGAGAGAGGGAGACACGCTTTAAAAAGAAAGCAGTGCTTATAGTGGCAGCCTGAAAAAAAGAGGCCCACTGTGAGGCTAGAGGAAACATGAAAGTAAACTGTTTTACTGAAAGAAGTCAAGGTGTCCTGTCTAGTCCTGTCAATCACATCACTAGAATATACAGAGGCCAAATTACAAAGGAGGGTTTAGGGGGAATCTCGCCTAGTGACTTGTTTTTAATGTTTTTATGATAGGGGCTAGTGGTGACGAATACAAATTGTGTTCTTAAGATTACTTATTGAAGGAACTATCCTTTAAAAATAAGGGGGGTAAGATGTGCTCAAAAATTATTCAGGAATATTTGGAATGCATCAAAATTTTCTAATTTGTGTTACGAAGATGAATGAAGGTCTTGGAACGACATGGAGGTGAGTAATTAAAGACAGAATTGACATTTTTGGTTAAACTGTCACTTTAAAACCAAACCAAACACAAAACATACAAACAAAAAATGTACCAAAAAATGCATCTCTTAATTACAGGTTGTTGTATATAATAAGCCCTTTCTAAATATGTGGTATGATGCTTTTTACTCACCTACTTCTCAGTATTTCTTTTTCTGAAGAACAAAGTGACGATTGAACCTCTGCATGTGTAATTATCGCTGCAGTGCTATGTTTCAGAGAGTTCACCTTGACAAAGCATGCAATAAAACAAGCCACTACAGCTCTCGTGGCTTATGCGCTGTTGTGTGCGTGGTTGTAAACTGAGGTTAAACTTGTGAGATAACAGCACATTTAATTAAACAATCAAAACATATTAGCACTGAAGAGCTCTTATTGACGGTTGCTCGGAGTTATGTAATTGTTATGGCATATAATTGTATTCTGCCTGCAATAATATTACGTTCAGAGGCTAAAAAGGTATGCACAACGTGACTTGACCTGATCCGGGAGGGTTAGAGAGGACAGGACAGAAAGAGTGGCAGGAGAGAAATGAGAAGACTGTTGATTGATGTACAATTCCTGAAATGTCTAGACTTGTTACTGTAGCCCAAGGACATGGACACAGACACATGTACATGGCGCTACCTGGATGCCAACAGGTCCATACCTGCTTGTCTAATGCTACATAAAGTCCTTTAAACTTCACATTTAGCATGTCATATATTTATCAGCACCATTTCCACCATATTTGCTGATGTGCCTTTATGACTCTTAGGTAAATTAAAGTGCACTACCATTCAGATGTTTGGTTGAGTATGTTTTATTGGTGTGTTTTTTTGTTGTTGTTTTTTAAGAAATTAATACTTTAATTCAGCAAGGATTTATTAAATTAATTAAAAGTGTACATTTTAAAGGTTACAAAAATACATAAATACTGTTGCACTTTCTATTCATCAAAATATAAAGTAGACATTTATTTTACTTTTTTTTTAAACTATATTATCAAAAAGAAATTATACAACCCCCCCCCCCTCTTTTTTTATTACCCTTTTTCATAAATGTACATCAAGTACAATGTATACAGGTTAAATAAATATTGACCCCTTTGCAAGGAATGCACTAATCAAAATGTTGCACATATATGCAAATATGATATATGCACAAAAGTGAAACAGCTCACTTACTGGGTACATGAACACCCAAATATGACCCTGGACAACAAAACCAGTCGTAAGTGTTAATTTTCTGAAATTAAGATTTATGCATGATCTGAAAGCTGAATAAATAAGCTTCCCATTGATTATTGATTTGGATGGATATGGCAATATTTGACCGAAATACAATTATATGAAAATCTGGAATCTGAGGGTACAGAAAAATCTAAAATCACCTTTATTTGTCCAAATGAAGATCTTATTCATGCATTATTACTAATCAAAAATTAAGTTTTAATACATTTTTTGTAAGAAATTGACTAAACACCTTCATGAAACATGATATTTACTTGCTATACTAAGGATTTTTGGTTAAAAAGAAAAATCTATAATTTTGTCCCATAGAATGTATTTTTGGCTATTGCTACAAGTGTCCTAGCGACTTAAGACTTCTGTGGTCCAGGGTCACAAATGTGTTCATATAGAGCAAATGTAACCCTGTTCTCTCTCCATCTTTCTGTGTGTGTATGTGATGCAGTTCTGGCAGTATGGTGAGTGGGTGGAGGTGGTAGTGGATGACAGGCTGCCTGTGAGAGAGGGCCGTCTGCTTTTCAGCTACTCTCGTACCACCAACGAGTTCTGGAGCGCCCTGGTGGAGAAAGCTTATGCCAAGTCAGTTCCAGCATATGTGTCCTTGACTGTGTGGGCGTGTGACTATTCATTAGTGACATCGCTCACGTGAAGGCCGTTGTTCCTTTTTGTTATTTAATGCCTTATATATTTGGAAAAACATCCAGTTGTAATAAAAAAATTATATGAAAGCAATCTAGCCAATAGAAGCCAATTAGTAATGTTTGTGTACGTATGTGTCTGTCTGTTCTTAAAGGCTGATTGGTTCTTATGGCAGTCTGAAGGGAGGAATCATTTCAGAAGGAATGGAGGATTTTACAGGGGGCATTGCTTACTCCCTCCCTGTGTCTTCTCGGCCCCCTCACATGCTCTGGAGGGCCATCACTGCTGCCCTGGCTAGGAGCAGCCTGCTCAGCTGCTTCATACATGTACGGACACTTATTCACACAGACACAGTGGCACACACACAAACACTACCATTTCAATGTTTAGGGTAAGATTTTCTCTCTTTTTTTTAAGAATTAAAAAACTGCTTTACATTGAAGTCACTGGTTAGCATTCACTAGAGCAGTTGGCAGTATGCATCCTTTGAAACCTTCCACCTCCCCAGCTCACCTGAATATATCTGCTACAGGTTATTGTACAGTATGTGCTACTTAAATAAATGCATTTAATGCAAGGATGCATTCAATTAATTAAAAGTAACATTACAGATGTTTATAATATGGACCACAAATCCAGTTATATGTGTCAATTTTTCAAAACTGAGATTTACACATAATTTGAAAGCTGAATAAATAAGCTTTCCATTGATAGGACAATATTTGGCTGAGATATGAGAAATCTGAGACCTCAAAAATTCACCTTTAAAGTTGTCCAAATAATGTTCTTAGCAATGCTTATTACTAATCAAAATTATTATATTTATGACAGGAAATTTACTTAAGATCTTCATGGAACATGTTCTTTACTTAATGTCCTAATAATTTTTGGCATTAAAAAAATCTATAATTTTCGACCCATACAATGTATTTTTGGCTTTTGCTACAAATATTCCCCAGCGACTTAAGGGTCCGGGGTCACACATGATAAAAGATTCCTATTTCACGTAAATGTTTTTTTTTCTTTTCACCACTGTTTCCACAAAAATATTTTTGCAACACAACTTTTTTTAAAACATATCAACAATAGTTTCTGAATTGTTATGTGGAAGACTGGAGTAATGGCTGCTTTAGGCTTTAGGGATGAGTTTAGTTATGGATTAAATAATGCCGTAAAATGTATTACAACAGAAAATAGTACTGTTAAATTGTAGTTACATTTCACAATATTGTTTTTTCTGCTTTTCTGACCAAACAAATGTCCTTGGTAAACATAAAATATGCATATATCATATTGTTTTTTGTGCAAAGGCTGCAACTGTAAAGGAGATTGGCACTGTGACATCAGAGGGTCTTATCAAAGGTCATGCATATGCCATCACTGATACAGATAAGGTATGAGTATAATACACACGTTCACATGTGTTTCAGTATTCTGTACTATAGTAAATTATACATAATTACATGCAACTAATCCTGAACTAAAACCATATTCCCATGTCTGAGCAGTACATGTTCTTAATTAATATTAAAATATTATTAAATAACTAATATTAAAATAACTACTGTATACTACACAATAATGTACCACCTACAGAGATACTGGAAAATGAAGTGTAACTCTTTTTAGTGAGCGATTGTTTTCATTTGATATTTATATTTATTAAATTTTGGGTGAATTATGACCTGGACATTTGATACAAAGTGAATGATTCATCCAATTAGTGATTTTTAGTAGCTTTTGGCAAACATCTTTGTGTTTTAGTACCCTTAAGAGTCTATTATGCATCCCATAGGTTCTCACATGCTCTGTTTGTGTGTGTCTAGGTCCAGAGGGCGTCTGAAGAGGTCTTACTGCTGAGGCTGCGGAACCCCTGGGGGTTTGTGGAGTATTGTGGACCCTGGAGTGACAAGTGAGAGCTCACTTCTTACCTGAGTTGCATCTCAGGGCTGCTAAAGACCGCATTCATGTTTGTTTGTTTGTTTGTGTGCAGGTGTAAAGACTGGGACGCTATAGATAATGCCCAGAAGGCCAAACTTGAGTTGGCAAAAGTTGAAGACGGAGAATTCTGGTAGGTAAATGTACACTATACACAATTTCCATAACTCACACACAGCCAGAATTTAATCTTGGGATGTGCACCAAAAATATGATATTTGTAGAAACACTTTATGTCAGACAAATTGGGAATATAAAGCGGCTCAGCAGAACACTAAAAATAGAAACTGTCTGCTCATCAACTGGTACCAGTGTAGACAGCACCATTGATTTTATCATGGGATCTCCTCACACACACACACACACATCTCTGTCTCTCGCTATTGTTGAGCGCATGCCAAACAGGAATCAATTAAATGCCAGGAATTATATAACACTGCAAACACTACTTCTAATAATAACTGCCACTGCAGTCAGCGCATCCCTTAATAAGCCATTTAGTTAAAGTGATAGTTAACATCATTTAGTTGTTCCGAAGCTGTTTTTGTCCTGTTGAACTTATAAGAAAAGCTTTTTTGATATGTTGGTAGTCCACTTTAAACATTATACTAACTATAAGTAACTTTGCAACTACATGTCAACTAATTCTCAATCATTTGCACCTACATGTCTACTAACTCTCATAGGGTTGACATATACTTAGTATGTTGTGGATCCATTAAAATAAAGTGTTAGAAGATATTAAGCAGACAGTCTAATGATACTGCTAGTTGACATATAATTGCAAAGTTACTTAGTAGATAGTCTAAAGTGGACTATTGAAATAAATTTTGGGGTAAACTAAACTTTTAAATCTGCCTGTGTTTGGACTTCATAGGCATTTATGAGTTGTTGTTTTTTTAGGATTGGAATAGAAGACTTTTGCCGGCTGTATAATACAGTGGAAATGTGCAGTGTGAATCCGGACTCGATGTCAGGGGAGGCGAGTGATGACACGAGTGATGCCAACCCATCCTGGACATTGAGCACACATCAAGGAACCTGGGTCCCTATGTGCTCTGCAGGGGGCAGCCGACGATTCCCCAGTAATTGCATGTTTATTAACAAATATGTATGATTTAGATATAATACTGATTTATATTTAATATACTATGGTCACACTTTATTTTAACATCCATTAACTAAAAATTAACTATAACTATAAACTTCTTAATTACTCTTATTAATAGTTAGTAAAGTAGTGGTTGAGTTTAGTTATTGGGTAGGATTACGGATGTAGAATATGGTCCTGCAGAATAAGACATTAATATGTGCTTTGTAAGTACTAATAAATAGCCAATATGCTAGAAATATGCATGCAAATAAACAACTAGTTAATATTGAGAACGGGTCCCTATACTAAAGTGTTACCTATAATGTAATTAGTGCTCTCAATTGATTAGTTGCATCCAAAATAAAAGTTTGGGAAGTGCTGTGTATAAGTATTTATTATGTATATGTAAATCTTTATATTTTGTTTTTATATATTAAATATATTTAAATAATATCAATTATATGAATATTCATACATAACTGTAAATATATGTTTTGGTTTTTTTTCAACATATATATTGTATGTGTGTGCATTTTGATACATTTTAAATATACACAGTACACAAAACTTTTATTTTGAAAGCAATTAATGGGGATTAATAGACAACACTAGGCACTATATAAATCAATTAATATACAGTTCAAAAGTTTGGCATCACTGAGATATTTGTCAGCAACATCCAGTACATTTATGACTGTACAAAAGATTTTACACAAGAAGCACAACTGTTTCAACTAAAAAAAATACAATGCGGTAATAAAGTAGACGTATGGCTATTTGTCAGCTTTATTTATTTGCTCTAAAAATATTTCACTTCCCCTGCTTCCTTAACACTTATTCCTTTTTATTCAATGCTGTAGGATCTTTTTGGAAAAATCCTCAGTTCCAGATGGTTCTGTCCGAGAAAGATGTGGATGATCATGATTATGGAGAAGATGAAGGAGGGGAGGAAGGAGATGGAGAAGATGATGAAGTAGGTCTTGTGGTGGCTCCAGTGAGCAAGACTGAGAAACAGGGGGAGAAAAAGAAGAAGTGCACGATACTGGTGGAGCTTCTCCAGAAATACCGCAGACAAAAAGATAAAGTCAACTTTCTCTACATCGCATTTCACATCTACAAGGTGAGAGATTATTTTATCTGTGTGGTGCAGTTGAAACCAGGCCTAAAACATGTCTGGAGTTTCATAGTAATGTATTTTCGTTAGTGCTGTCAAACCAAATAAAAGTTTTTGTTTACATAATATATGAATGTGTACTGTGTATATTTATTATCCATATAAATACAAACACATGCATATATATATAGATAAGATAGTATGTTATGTATAATAATATAAATATGTACATGTATATATGTAAATATTTTCTAAATATGTACTTTGTGTGTATTTAAATAATAAATAAACACAGTACACATACATATATTATGTAAAAAAAAATATTTATTTTGGATGCGATAAACTGTGGTTAATCATTTGACACTAATCACTTTTGGTGCATAGAGTGATGCATATGACATAATCATATAGGGGCAGTTTTCCGAACAGGGTTTAAGACTAGTCCTAGATTAAAATAAATGTTAAGAGCTGTCTAAACTGGAAAAAG
>JAUCMT010000039.1:631949-643369 GCA_032357475.1 Enteromius thamalakanensis
CTGAAACCAGCGGGCATTCTATACATTGCCTAGGCATTCTATAGAATGCCGGCATTTCACACATTGCCGGTAACATACACACCACCATCCACTTGTGGTCCACAAAAGAAAAAAACTTTAATTTAAAATTAAATTAAATATCCAAAAATACATTAAATGCATTTATTAAATTACATTTAAACATACAAATTAATCAAGTTACGTTGTGTATAAGGCTGTCAAGGTTAATGTGTAACCTAATATTTACTAAATATAATGTTTTACCTATTTTAAAAACTTTGAATGACATTAACTGAGATAAATGTTACAAATTACCTTGCATATTTAAGCCCTCTAGTCGTGGATCTGCAGTCAACCAGATTTTCCGGAAAAATTTCTTAGAGGATCATATTTTAGGTTTCATGCCATTAAGACCTTGAAAACCCCTGGTCTAGACTAGAGCATCCTAAAATATTCATGATTCATTTTTCATCCCAGTGCAAAGTATTGTATTCTTTTAATAATTCTCCTGTCCACTAGAATCATGCATAACAGGCCAAACAAACAAATTGAAATCTAATCTACAGTGCTATTAATGTTGCATCTCTGAATAGAAATAAAAAAAACCTGTCCAATGGCATTATTATTTCTCTTTGCGCTGCAGTCGTAATTCTGTAAGTGCATCTACGTTCCATTTTAGCTTGTTAGTATGTAGAATAAACACAATAACCTTCTTATCAGCAATTGGGTTGTCTTGTCTATTGGTTTATTTTTACATGCATTGAAATTCATATTCCATTCATCGCAGTGAGACGATGAGTCTGAAATACAGCAGTGCATTTCAAGCCTGAAGAATGGATCTGGGAACACAAGACGTGACCTTCCAGGACAGGTGGAGGTGTACGATAAACAAAGCAGTACATTTTAATGCAAAGAGATGGTACATGCATGCATTTGCATAGAGTTCTCCATCATAACATACAGTATCTATGAGGATTACAGTTTATATGCATGATTCACACACTCAGAGATATGCAGCGCTGATCCAGAGCGTGAAAAATCCAGAACATGCAAATCTCTAAACATGAAATATTTCTTATCTAACATGAAACCAACTTAGTCTGGCAGTTATATCGGCGCACAAGAACATATTTTTCAAGGATAAGAATTATTCATGACCTTTTGAAGTATGCAGACCAATGTTGCAACAACCATAGAATATGCTGGATGTCACAACAGTTGTATGTGAAAGGGTGGTTATACACATTGTTTCCACATCTGACCAGTGAATTTCCATTTTCAAGCTCCAGGCGGAAAACGTTCACTACTGCGTCGTTTATAATAGCAGTATTTTAGTCCTACTACAGAAACTGCTGTTTTGTTTTTTTAGCAATATTTTCTATTGTTAAATGGGCAACAACACATTATTCGACCATATGGTGCTCCATATGCAACAAACCCTCATAATCAGGGGTTTTCTCACGATATCTTTATCTTCTCAGCTCACTGGACTCTCATATTCCACATTTACAGAAACGATGAGCAAAATTAATCCCAAACGTCTTCATAACTCCAGACAGTGTGTATTTATGTAGCATGCGTTGTTATCAATATCAATCATGATTTGTCATGTAGGACAGTTCATAAAAGCATCCTCTTAACATGACTGGATATATATATATATATATATATATATTTTGCAAGATGCTACTCAAAAAGAGCATCTAAATCATAATAGGTTGAGTTCACTTGTAATACATCAGAGATGTTACCATATACATAAATATATTCAGCCGTTCCTGTTCATTGCACTGGGACACGGTCTCTGACCATTTATTGCATGGGTCATTGGGAAACTACAAATGGTGCCGTTCCAACATTTGAAATAGTAAAAAAAAAAAATCTCTCTCCAGTCATACTTGCTTATATTTCTAGCAAAGACATGCACTTAGAAACTACAGTTTGTATCTGGACTTCTGGACACTTTAAGAGTTTAATTTGGAAAAAAATAAAGACATTTCTACTTAATAAAGCTCTCATGCATATTTACGAGCGAGACATTCTGATCCAAATCTTCCATCTTTATGCACAATAAGATATAATACTTAATAATAATCTTTCTCTCACACACACACAAAACAGTGAGCTTTTAATGTAGTCATTTTAATTCTGCGAAACATGGACAAAGTTTGTCAGTGTTACAGTTCAGCTATGAGTGTCTTATTTGACTGATGGCTCCAATTTACCTCCACCTAATGGCAGCCATTAAATTCTGAGTAATACATATAGTTCAGGCTTTGGATCCTGTGGAGAAATGTGACAGACAATAAATTGTCAGGTTTTCTGAAAAGAGTTGCTCTGTCTCCTGTTATTTGATCAAGGACTGAAATTAGAGCTTCTTTATTAATTCTGTTAATTAACTAGAAGAGAATTACCTATATTTGGGCTCACTAGAAAAACTAGGATGTGAAGATTTGTGCAGTTGTTTCTACCAAAGGTCTTGGATATGACCCCTATCACAGTCTTAGTTTGTATATACATAATGATGAACCATCTAAAAGATGGCAAGTAATATAAATACAGATATGCCATAACAATCTACGAAACAGCTACACAATTAGAAAAATAAATGGGAAAAAAAATCATTCAAAATTGTTAACACGGCTTTTGTTTGGTCAAATAAACCAAATAATATATTACAATATTTAAACTTACAGTATAATAACCGTTTTCCTTTAAAAGGTCATTTATTGCTGTGATGGTAGAAATCTATATAATATATATATATATATTATAATTCTATAAGTAGAAAGTTCCAAAGAACAGCATTTATTTGAAATAGAAAAGGTTTGTAACGTTATAAACATCTTGGTAACACATTATAATAACTTAATAAATGATAAATAAATGTTTAACAAACATTATATATTGCTTAACCAATCATATATATTTAAACTATTTGTAAAAATAATTATAATTTTTTTAAACAGTGCATGATCATATGATTTGAAAGGTTAATGAGATCTAGACATTAAACAGTGATCTGTTAATTATAAGGTAATGTTTCATAAGTACAAGTAAACATTAACAAGCATATTATCTCCTATTTGTACAGTAGCCATGTGAATATATATTAACTAATGAACTATTAAGCATTACATAATTTTGTTCATTTTGTAAAGCATTAATATAATGTTAATTATATGTTAATGCAAGTTATTATAAATTCTTGCATGACCACTGTCTTTACTGTCACTTTGTATACATTTAATGCACCCTTAATGAATTAGAGTAATAATTTTTACACTAAATAAAACTAGATTGGAAACACATGGCTGTAAGGGCATTCATTTACTTTTGACTGATGTTGCAAAATAAACTAATTTTGCACCTATTGCATATTAACCAGAAAATATGGTCATAAACAGTTGCTGACTGGCAGGAATTCACTGTAGGTTTTGCTGATTGGATGAATTAGCTGGTAGACTAGGTCCACAAGGCCCATTTTCAGCCAACAATCAACACATAAATTGCACTTTTCACCTCCTTTAGTGCAAACCGTTAATCGAATGCACAAACCTCTAAATATTCCAGCATTATGCCCCTAGAAGCTTTGTTCATCTTTGGAACACATTTTAAACATCACTATAGCATCATAACTTACCACCAACCTGGTGCAACATGGAACAACATTGTGATCAACCAATTAGATTTGAAGAAAGTTTCACAATCAGTGATAGGTGCTTGCATAGCAGTGTTAGTCATTTATAATTAAATCTGATTCTCATGTGTAAGGTTAGGTTTAGGTGTAGAGATACGGTCAAGACTACATTTTTGCATTAGAATGTTGTTCCAACATATTTTGTTGATCCTAGGGACACATCGAACTTGGCAAAATCAAGACGCCATGATGTACACAGTTCTGTGTCAGCCGCAATGGAAGATACATTTTGTATGTGTATTTCGTTTCAATGTCGTGTGATGTGAAGTGATAAGAATACTTTTTGCACGCAAATAAAACATTTTTTTTCCACATTTTGTCTCATGGGTATCTTCGCATCACTGTTTTGGAAAAAGTCAGCTTGACACAAACTGTGTACGCTCTTTTCTGTCAGCCGCAACACAAGAATACAGTTTCTTTGATTTGAACGAAAACAGCACATCCTTGTGGCATGGCTGATACAGAATAGCATTCGACAGTTTGTGTCCAGTGGATACTCTCCAAAATGGCTCTATGGTGATACTGATAGACAGAGGAGACAAATTAGTTGTCTTTGCATACAAAAAGTATTCTCGTTGTAAAAATTCAGATTCAACCAATGATGGTGATGGACTATTTTTGACTATGTCTTTCATACTCTTCTGGACTATTTATTTGGCAGTCAATGGGACAGTCACAAGCTTCCTGGTTTTGATCCCTAACATCTTCAGCTGTGTTCTGAGAACATACAAAGGTTTTGTGGTTAATTTAGAATTCATATTTAACTAGGTATTTTAAATGTCAACACAAAAATATAACATACTGAACAGACACTATGTCTGTCCTTCACAACCATGATTTTGTTTGAATATGGTGTAAAGTCTGGCAACGGTCGAAAGACAGTCCATAAGAGGTTCTGATTTGCGCAGCCCTGCTGACCTGTTTGAGCCATTCACACAGCAGTAGGCTGGTCAAACTGGGCCATGATTATGAGACTGTGTGATTGAGACTAGGCAGGGAGGATCACGTCTTGAGTGGCACCAAAGGATATATCTGTAGCAGGTGGGCATGAGGACACCCCGCTGCAATCTGCCTGCGGTTGCAGTAATTGGTTTAATCACTGTTCCATCGCACATTCAATGCGCATGGACTGAAATAACAAAGTTAGGAAATTAGCACAGCTAGAATGCCATCTCATTCTCAATATGATCCCAGCTTTGCCAGAGAAGTTGGGGTAGGAAATTATTTTACTAGCATAGCGTAAAATGTAAGTGCCATTTCAGCAATAGTTGGGCCATTCATCACTGCAAGATTGTGTCTAATCTGTTTGTTACAGACAACTGTCACAAACTCATGCTGGGAATATAAAAGAGGCTCTTGTGGCACTCTGTAATAAGGCATTCTTGATAATAACGGGTGACTCTCATCAGCAATGCAATCATAAGCGGTGGTAATTAGCAGCTGTGAAAGACAGCAAATCTTAAATTAATTCCCCTGATTACCACATTGATTATTTCATTCTATTTGAGCATGATGACATAAAAAAATTCAAGCGAGTTATAAAAGTAGTAGAAGAAATGCCAAAATACAATGGAGACCAAGGGTTTCTGCTTTATACTCATGGGGCTTCCAAGGTTACAATGCTGTCAAATTATAATTTCAATAAATTATATATATATATATATATATATTTTACACGGCTCTCTGGAATGCTTGATTCTGACTGGTGAGTTGAGACATTTGCAATTGCATAACCTCTCCAAAGTAATAACGCATAGCCGGGACTACTTGTGTGTTTAAATCCCTCCGCGCCAACAAAGATTACTGTTTGGCGCCATCTTGTGACAAACACTAGACCAGTGGTTCCCAACCTTTTTTAACTCACGGCCCACACAGCCAAACACATATGTTTCCATGGCCCACTGCAAAAGAATTTAAACAATCCTGCTTTTTCTGCCGGGTTAACTAAGTACTCGGAAGCAAGGCTGTTAATTGTCTTTATTGAATAAACTGGTCATGTTTTGAATAAACAGAAAATATACATAACGGATCAGCAAACTAGACATTTTTTATTATATTAACAATAACATTTCTATTAATAATAATTGGCGGCCCCCCTGCAATACCGTCAAGGCCCACTGGTTGAAAACCAATGCACTAGACAACATGAGGTGCAATAAATAACTAAAATACATCCGTTGTTATATATTCCTATGTAGATGTTATAAATTGTCTTACGGATGAATGTTAGTCACGTGGTACTATATCGTTTCGCGGAAGGATGAAAATTTTAATTTAAAACAAATACGCAAATAAATTGTTTCAAATTCATATTCATGTTCAGTTTTTTTTTTCTTATGTGGCAAGTAGCCGTGTAATAAGCGGGATAATATACAGGCAGGCGTTAGTTATCGCGATGCGAATCACACTGTCGGGGCTTATTCCTGCGATAACTAACGTTACCGGCTGCCTGAGCATTAGCCCTTACTTAAATAAGGTATTTTTTATAATGCGTTATGAATTCATTATAATGCCTTAAGAACACAGGCTTCATAGAAAAGTTTACCGAAGCTTCTTTTTAAAAACCTACCAACCCTAAACTTTTAAAGGGTGTATAAAAAGGGTTATTTTTTTAAATAGATCAATTTGTGTTCTGAAGATGGTGTTATAGGTTTGGAAAGACAGGATGAATTTTCATCTCTAAACCACTTAAATATCCATACTGCCAATCATGCACAGCAATTTATATAACAATCAGCTAACATTCAAACCAACAATCGAAATGAGGAAGAAACACAATCTAAGTGACTTTGACAATAAAATGATTGTTAGTGCGAGACCGAATGGTTTTAATTTCTCAGAATCTGCTGATCTTCTATGATTTTTGTCCACAACAGTCTGTAGAATCTGCAGAGAGTGGTATAAAAACCACAATAACATCCAGCGGGTGGACAAAAAGGCTTTGTTATTCAGAGAGGTCAGAGGGGAATGACCAGACAGGTTCAAATGGATAGGAAGGTGACAGTAACTGAAATAACCAGACGTTAGAGCAGCGCTGTGCAGAAGAGCTCCTCTAAACACACAGCATGTCAGATGTGGCAGTGGATGTTCTACAGCTGCAGCAGACCACGGCTTCCACTCCTGTCAGCCAAAAATAGGACGCTGAGGCTACAGTGGGCACAAACTCCCCAAAACTTGCCTGTAAAAGCCTGGAAAAACACAGCTTGGTCTAAAGAGTCCATTCCTTTTGTGACATGCAGATGAAGGGGTCAGAGTTTCTCTGAGACAGTCTGAATCCATCCTGCCATCAAGTGGGAGGTCCAGGTCTAGAATCTCTAAGGGTCTTGTTGAACCCATATAATGAAGAATTAGGACATTGTGGGGAAATTTAAAAAGAGTAGTTTTCCCAAAAATTGAATTGAGCTGAAAACGTATTCACCCTCAGTCCATCCAAGATGTGTATGAGTTTTTATTATGGATTATGGATTACAATCATCAAATAATTGTTTAGAGTTAAAATCACTTGATAAATTTGTCGTGTGGATTACTTATGGATTATGGTTAGGCTGTTATCAACTGTTTGGACTGTGATGTAATGCTAAATTTCTTCAAATTAGTTTTACGTCTACATCTTGAATGAATTTTGAGGAAATGTTTAAGTAAACGGCACTAGAAGGCGCTCTTTATGTCACACGCAAGCAAAATAAATAATAAATCAGATATATAAGTTTGTATCAATTTCAAAACAGAGAAGAAAAAGTGTCTGTTAATGCATAAACACCTAGTCATGGTATCAATTATAAGTCTTGTGTTTCTCATTATTGGAAATGTTTCCCTTTTAAAGTGTCTATTGATTATAGCCAGGTTGTTATTTATTATTTTTGTTAGATTGTATTTGTGTTACGCCTATTTATATATGGTTATCGTGATCTGACTGTAGTGTGAAGGTAAATATAATTGTGAAGCGCTGCATCTCATCATGCTGTTTATTGGCATGCCGAGACACTGTTGAGATGTTCATGACGTCATTAGCATAGACGCGAGAGTCTGTAAACATGTTAATTGGAAGGATTCAGCTTGCCGATTGTTTCTCCTCAGATCTTTTCGAGTCGGAGACCAACCCAGAGGTGAAGGACAAGGGCATCAACGCTGTAAGATCTTGTTTGTCAAAATCTGCTCATTTCTTTCAATCTCTACCACAACCATCTGTGAACACCCTCTGACTAATGTTAAAATGATTAACGCTTATTAAAAATATCACTGCATGTCTAGCTAAAGTGAAGAAAAATTTGATATAAATGTCGTCCACAAAAAAGCGTCATTTTAAATTTTCACTTCCAGTCAAAAGATTTTTAATGTTTTTTTTTTTAAAGAAGTCTCTTCCGCTCATCAAGCCTGCATTTATTTGATCCAAAATACATCAAAAGCAGTGATATTGTAAAATAATTCTACTGTTTAAAATGACTTCTTTCTATTTGAATATATTTGAAAATGTCATTTATTACTGTTTTCAAAGCTACATTTTCTGCTTCCTTACTTCAGTTCTCAGTGTCACTTCTAATATGCTGATTTGCTGCTCAGGAAACATTAGTATTATTGTTATTAATATTTAACACAGCTGAATATGTTTTTTCAGAATTCTTTGATAAATAGAAAGATCCATAGATCAGCATTTATCAGAAAAAAAATCTATTTCTGATCAATGCTGTTCTTCTAAACTTTGTATTCATCAAAAACACCTGAAAAACAAATTCTGCTCAGAAAAAAAAAATTAAACGTAATAATACATGTTTTTGAGTTGCAATTCAGAATATTACAATGATTTCTGAAGGATTACTCTGGAGTAATGTTGCTAAAAATTCAGCTTTAAAATTACAGAAATAAATTACATTTTAAAATACATTTGAATATAAAGCAGTTATTTTAAATAATAAAAATATTTTTTAAAGTTTGTGCTTTGGATCAAATGCAGGCTTGGTGAGCAAAAGCCCTAACCCTAAAGCATAAATAATACTGTACTGTTCAAAAACCTTTGACTGGCAGTGTATATTAACAGTATTTGTAAATAAATAAAAATTTAAAAGCTACAAAAATACCTATTTCAATTTCCTCAATACCTGAAATGGTGACAGTTAAAGGAAAATATTGATCAAAAACGAAAATTCTGTCATCATTTACTCACCCTTGTGTCAATATTAAGACAACATGGAATTTAATGATCACCAAAGCAAAATTAGCTAAATCTTTCAAAATATCCATTATGTTCCACAGAAAAAAGACACAAAGTCATGCACATTTGGATCAGAATAAGTGTAAATAAATGATGACAAAATTTACATTTTTGGGAGAACTGTCCCATTAAGGTTTCTATGTATTTATCCCATGTAAATTTATTAATAATGTGCGCAGCACGTTTCCTGAATGATTTCTCTGGTCTTTGTGCAGTGGCTGCTCAAGCTGTTGGCTGTGTGAGCCTGTCCAGACCCGACACCTCAGCAGGACAGACCTGCTAAGCCAAGACTACTCTGACGTCATCCACCTGGGCCTACGTCTCCTACATCTCCCTCTTTTCTATCTCATTTGTGATCCGCAGACCTTTGCCCTGCAGTTGCTTCCACCCACTCATCACTCCATCAGTTGGGGTCTATGACCATGTAGGTCATTACTGCCTGGATACAAAACAGACTTTTGCATTTCATCTCCCTCGCTCCACCTTAACACAATGTGTGTGTGTGTGTTTGTGTATGCATTCATAATAATCCAAACATTTGAATATTTTAATAGTAATATTTTACTTGTAAATGAACATTCTGTTATCATGTACTCACTCTCATGTCATTACAAACCCAAATGACTTTATTTCTTTTATGTAGCAAAAAGAAGATATTTAGCTGCTCTTTTACTATATGCAATAAAAGTGAATAGAAACAATCACTATTCACTTTCATTGTAGAAGAGAAGGTTGGATATTCTTCTAAATATCTTCTTTTATGTAACAAATCTAGAAGAAACTCAAATGCATTTGTAATGAAGGTAAATATGACTCTATATTTAATAAGAATTCTAACACATTCATCAATTTCATTAGCAAAGCTGCCAGTTAATGTTAATTTGGCAAATATTGATATGTGACTAATCAAAATATCGTAGCTACATTTAAAATTTGAGTCACTTTGCTTTAATTATTAGTGGCGCTTAATACAGTCATTGTTGTTTTCATATATTTTAAACATTCACATCTGCTTTCATATGCTTTTAGAAATCGAGCAGGACTGTTAATGCATTTAAAGCACGGGCTCGTTATTATGGTAACATCCTAATTGCATATTTTTTCATTCATACAGCATGAGTCGTACTTCCTCTTCTACTTTTCTCCCCTCTTAGGAACATTTATGTATCTTCGCTTAATGTCTTTAAAAGTTCAGAACGTTTAATGCTTCCAAATATAAAAGCACAAGTCATAATCTTTCATCACGGGGCATTTCTATATTAAATTTTTTCTGTGCGTATACCCACACCTCCACAAACACACACTCTCACACACACATATTGTTTAGGAGCGAGATAGTAGCTGTGGGTATTAAAAGCGATGTCTCAGCAGCCCTGCACGCACCGGCTCTATTCTTATCGCTCTGACGCCACGCACAGCGTCATCACGCCATCGCTCCCTCCTCCGCTACGCTCTCCCTGCATCCCTCCATCCAGCTCTCTCTAGTAACTGTCTCATTCTCACAATCTGCTTCCTCCTCCTCGCGTACCTCGCGCTCGCTCGCTCACACACACACTCGTACGCTCTTGTCCTCTCTCCCGCTGCTCCTATTAATAGAATCCTTTGCTCACACAGTGCTTCCTCCCTGCCGTAAGGTGACCGAACAGAGGTTGCCCCCAGCAACAGTCCAAGCGCCTCTGGAAAGGGCTAGAAAAAGCAGGCACGCACGTCCGTCATTGCTCTCTCAATCACTTCCTCTTCCATAATGTTCCCGGTTACATCTTGTACTTTTTATACCGTAATCCCTTAGTGTATTCGCATCTCTAAAAGCTGCTCTTGACTCGGTTATCCCTGTTGGCCTGCCTTGCTCTCTTGACTGTAAATTAAGCCAAAATAATTTTCAAAAAAACACCATGGAAAAGCCATGGGAGTTTCCAGAAGTCTGCCATCTTTGCACACCGGTGTCCAGTTTTTACTACTTGTTTTTTAAACCAATCACTTCAGCCACAATTGCCATGTGACTGATCACTCTTGATTTGATTGGCTGAAGGCTACACAAGAACGTCAGTCACTGTCCCAAATCATTGGAATTTGGCATTAAAATCCACAGAGAAAAATATATGCATTTTGCGCCCATAAGTGTGTTTTACCTATAATGAAATAATAGGGATATTCAAGCCCGATCTCACGGCAATTCATACATATTTTACGAGATTTGTAAAATTTAGCATGACCTCACTTCAACTAATTCATACGATTTTTGCTAAATTATACGCTTTTTACGAGTTGCCAATTCGTATGAATTTGTACGAATGACCTACACCTAACCCCGCCCCTAAACCTACCTGTTACTGGGGTTTAGACAAATAGTATAAAATGAGGTCCAACGACAGGGGTGCCCAACCCTGCTCCTGGTGATCGACTGTCCTGCAAAGTTTAGCTCCAACTCTAATCAAACACACCAGAAGCAACTAAGTACGCTTTCTAGGATCGCTTGAAAATGAAAGGCATGTGTGTTTGATTAGAGTTGGA
>JAUCMT010000039.1:648378-676121 GCA_032357475.1 Enteromius thamalakanensis
GATTACTGAATATCAGGTCCCTTTCTACTAAATCACTTTTTGTAAATGATTTGATCATAGATCATAAGCTAGATTTGTTCTGTTTAACGGAAACGTGGCTAAAACCAGATGAATATATTAATTTAAATGAGTCTACACCCCAGGATTACTGCTATAAAAATGAGCCACGTCTGAAAGGCAGAGGAGGTGGAGTTGCTACAATTTATAGCAATTTCTCAGAAGACAGGCTTTAAATATAATTCATTTGAAGTTATGGTGCTGCATGTAAGAGTATATTTTCATTTTGAAACAGCTCAAACATGCAATTTAGTCTGGGACTAGCTTAAGCCTTGTCTGTGAAACTGGGGGTAAATGTATTTTTTATTAACCTTCTTTAAAATAGTATTTCAGAAAATCCATCTTTCTGTTAGTGGTGCTTAACTGTGCTTTACACAACATAAATTTCATACAGTTGCATTATGGGCTGGAGCGCTAGTGGAGTCTATGCCAGGGTACTGGAGAGGAGAATTCGTCCAATAGACCATCCTCGGATGCAGGAGGAACAATGTGGCTTTCGTCCTGGTCGTGGAACACAAGAGCAGCTCTATACCCTTTTTAGGGTACTGGAGCGTTCGTGGGAGTTTGCCCAAACAGTCCACATTTGTTTTGTGCATCTGTTCCGGGCATGTCCCACAGGGATGACCTAGAACACTCTGGAGGGACTACTGTATGTCTCTCAGCTGGCCTGGGAATGCCTCGGTGTTTCCCCGGAAGAGCTGAAGGAAGTGTCTGGGGAGAGGGAAGTCTTGCCCACCCTGCTTAGACTGGAACCTGGTCTCAGACAAGTGGAAGAAGATGGAGGGATGGATGGATGGTTGATTACTTGTAAAGCCCTGAATGGCTTAGCTCCACAATACTTAAGCGAGCTCTTATACAGTAGTCCTCCACGTCCGCTGTGTAGGACCGCGACCCCTGCACACAACCTGCCTCCAGAGCACCCAGCCCTCCCTCCCCATTGAAGTTACTCACGGCGCAGGTGCGCCTTTTCCGGGAGGGGGCGTAATGTGACATTCTGTTCCTGTCCTGTCCTGTCTCCCTGTCCTGGCTGTGTCATTTTGTTTTTTCCCTAATTAGTTCGATTGCCTCACCTGTTTTGTACACCTGCCCTCACTTTAGTCTTCGATTTGTATGTCTTTAAATACCGTCGTCTTTTTATTTGAATGCAGGTCTTGTTAACGTCATTCTGTTTTTCCCCGCGTGTGTATTTTGCTGCTGCCCCGTCAGTCTTTGTTTTTGTGATTAAATATTTTTTTGCAATTTGAATCATCGTGTCCTGGCTCTCTGCCTCGTTGGGAGGCTCCGCACACACGCACACCGAAAGAGCTCGTTTCAAGACAAGATAGATAGTCTCTGTTATATTTTTAAAATTTATAATGCTAATTTAATTTTAGATTGTCTCTTCTTAGTTAACTAGCTAGTCAGTTTTTCTGTTAATTTTTTGTTGTAACCTTGTCATATGTAGCACCTTGGTCCTGGAGGAACGTTGTTTCGTTTCATTGCGTACTACTGTATGTGGTTGAAATGACAATAAACGCCTACTTGACTTGATTTGATGTCTTACTTGGCAAAATCACAGCGACCCGAGAGAATACATGTGAAATATAATATAATATTTTTATATATTATTTAAAGTAATATTGTATAATGAGACATAACAATCTGTTGGGTTAACGTTCACTGAAATCAAAGACATTTCATGATCCGAAATTAACACCAAGGTGTTTTAAATTGAAAGTATTTATTATAAATATAGTTATATTACATGTCACTGGGAGTGAGGTGGAGAAAGTGACTCTCAGTATCCGTTGGCTGGATTTGGCATTACTGAGAGACCCGTTTTAGTAGCTTTTTAGTAGCCCATTATATTTAACTCAAAATTGTGCTTGGCGGTAAGTGGACCTAAAGACTACTTTTTTCTTGCACAGACATAAATTAAACTCTCACACACAAGAAAAAACTTAACCACAAACACACACACCACTGATGGTTGGCAGTGTCAGTTTTGTGCTGGGCAGGGTTGGTGGAATCACAGTGATCGGGCATGACAAGGCATGCAGTCTTATCCCGCAGCAGCATGTAGAGGAGGCTTAACATGTGTGCGTGTGGAGGACGAGTAAAGCAAGATCTCGCCGTCTGTGCTTGGATCTGTGCAGTAAGAGATGGGAATATGTTGAATGGTGAAATCTTGACTTTGGACCAATCAGAGTGGATTTAGAATTGCTTCCTGGCAGGATGGGCTGCAGCAGAGAAACACTCCTGACAGAATAATCGCCCTGAGGCTTAACACATACACACATCCTCAAATCTCATCGCCACAATGATAAGTTCAGCATATGCACACCCGCACACCAACACACACACACACACATTCAGAGGCACACACATTCTCATGCCAAGGTAAGGAGGTGAGACAGAGGTGTTGTGTATTCATGTGTGTGTGTGTTCATCTATATGATCTCCACAACGAAAGATCTGTGGAGTCTGTGCTAATCTCATGCACGTTTATCCGTCCTCCTATCCTCTCTTTCTTCCATTTCTCTCTCCACACAGATTAATAAGACTCGGGCAGCCATGGCTTTGACGTATGCTAATAGGCCTAGTGCGATTCAGCAGATCATAAAACTCAGATATTCCTTCTTATATAAGGAGCCCAGACGTGAATGCGAGATGCTAGAGGCTTCTGTGGACTGAAGGAAAAAAAAAAAAAAAAGACATGCAAAAACAGGCTTCACAGGGTGACCAGATGTCCCATTTCTTTCTTCTGTGGAACCAAAAAGAAAATATTTTCTATGACATGTCTGTGTTTGTTTTTGCTGTCCATAAAAAGGAAGCCAATGGGGTCCAGTGTTTTTTGGGACCCTACTTTCATCACATGGATAAAAACATCTTTGTGTTCCATCAAAAAATTCATACAGTTTTGGAACAATACAAGGTCAAGTATTTGTGATTCAAACGGCCAAAACAACTGCATTTTTTGGTGTAGGTATTTGGTATTTCCTTTCCATGCAGCCTGTTCTGTCACAGTTCATTTTCGGTTAGCCACAGATATAAATCGGTCGATGAGGATCAAATTTAGACAGCTAAACACAAGAATGCCTAACACTAATGTGCAGAACAGCATTAGTTCTATGTTCAAGTGGATTATTTGATCAAATGTACTGGTAAGTCTGTACTTAACAAACATCAAGTAAAGTAAACAAACATCTACAAACACAACATATTGATTTTGTGTTATTAATTTGGTTTATTCAAAATCTGAAGAATCTAATTAGACTGAATGTGAGTTTTCACAAAGATGGTTTTAGATTTTAACTAAAGATATGACATGCAAAATCTACAATGTAGAACACACTTTATTTAATAAAACTACCAATTTCAGTACTTTAGACTAAATTATTGCCTGTCACTCCAATTGCTTGCAGATTCCATGAAATAAAATGTATAGTTTTGTGGCTTTTAGTAGGCTATATGTCTGCTCTTTTTTATTTTCTTTCTTTTTTTTAAGAACAACAGTAAGTCAACTTAAAAGTTGTTTTGGAAACATTCATTATTTTTTATTTTATTATTATTTTTTTTTTTTTGTAAAAGGTTTATACAATATGACAAGTTATAATTAGGTCAAATCATGTGGTATATTATTTATGGATTAAATTGTATGATGGGAGTCTACAAAAGTATTTTGATTATATGGGGCTTAATTGCACTGATTGTAATATCAATGAAGAAATCAAACAGTATCAAGCTCATATATATATATATATATATATATATATATACACTCACCTAAAGGATTATTAGGAACACCGTACTACTACTACGTTTGACCCCCTTTCGCCTTCAGAACTGCCTTAATTCTTTGTGGCATTGATTCAACAAGGTGCTGAAAGCATTCTTTAGAAATGTTGACTCATATTGATAGGATAGCATCTTGCAGTAGATGGATATTTGTGGGAAGCACATCCAGGGCATGAAGCTCCCATTCCACCACATCCCAAAGATTGGGTTGAGTTCTGGTGACTGTGGGGGACTGTATTTTAGTACCGTGAACTCATTGTCATGTTCAAGCAACCATGACATGGTGCATTATCCTGCTGGAAGTATTCATCAGAGGATGAGTATATGGTGGTCATAAAGGGATGGACATGGTCAGAAACAATGCTCAGGTAACCCGTGTCATTTAAATGATGCCCAATTGGCACTAAGGGGCCTAAAGTGTGCCAAGAAAACAACCCCCACACCTTTACACCACCACCACCAGCCTGCACAGTGGAAACAAGGCATGATGGATCCATGTTCTCATTCTTTTTACGCCAAATTCTGACTCTACCATTTGAATTTCTCAACAGACTCATCGGACCAGGCAACATTTTTACAGTCTTCAACTGTCCAATTTTGGTGAGCTCGTGCAAATTGTAGCCTCTTTTTCCTATTTGTAGTGGAGATGAGTGGTACCCGGTGGGGTCTTCTGCTGTTGTAGCCCATCCGCCTCAAGGTTGTGTGTGTGCTGTGGCTTCACAGATGCTTTGCTTATGAGTGCTTATTTCAGTCAAAGTTGCTCTTCTATCAGCTTGAATCAGTCAGCTCATTCTCCTCTGACCTCTAGCATCAACAAGGCATTTTCTCCCACAGGAATACAGCATACTGGATGCTTTTCCCTTTTCACACCTTTCTTTGTAAGCCCTAGAAATGGTTGTGTGTGAAAATCCCAGTAACTGAGCAGATTGTGAAATACTCACGGCCCGTCTGGCACCAACCATGCCACGCTCAAAATTGCTTAAATCACCTTTCTTTCCCATTCTGACATTCAGTTTGGAGTTCAGGAACACATCCCTCCCTAAATGCATCGAAGCAACTGCCATGTGATTGGTTGATTAGATAATTGCATTAATGAGAAATTGAACAGGTGTTTCTAATAATCCTTTAGGTGAGAGTATATATTGCATATAGTCACAATTTACATTTAAGCAAAATTAAAAGTTATAGAATTGTGTATAAAACATGGGTTCATTGAGAAAAAGTTTGGAATTATTGCTTTAACAGATAGAGATGCACTCTTCAATCATGTGAACTCTGGGAAAAAAAAAGTTCATGATAATATAATGTGTTTGACGTACAAAATAAAGCTTTGTATTTGTGTGTGTGTTTTCACGTTCATCAGAAGGTCAGATCTGAAGCGTCGCTGCCGCGGGAACAAACGACACCCGCCGTCACCGTCACACCTGTCCTCGTCTACCAGGCCTATCGCTATGACAACTTACGTAATGCGGTCACCATAGCAACAGCTGAATCCCTAGCCTTGGCTCCTTGTGAGGACCAGAACCGAGAGAAAGACGGTGACAATGCAGACGGATACCAACTCAAAGATGCACAGATCGCAGAGCTCTGAAAGCGCCATCGCACCTTTAGATTCCAGAGCTATTAATATCAGAGCAGAGGCGACTGCTGCTATTTCAGGATGTGTTTATGTGTGTTCTTGTGAAGGGATGACAATTTAGTTATTCTTTCTGTTGTGTTGAAGAAATACGACAGCGTCTCCTTTCGTGATCGCATCAGGCAGAAACGTGAATTCATTCATGGCCAGTATGCCTGGATTAATCATCCTTCCAGCAGGGCTGACGTCACATCACTTCATCCCTTCAGTGTAAACGCCGTCTGGAATAGTAAAAAGAAACTTTGCAGTTCTGCCCCAGAGCCATGATTTATTCAAAACCATAGCTTCGTTTCATAGTGAATGTTAGAAAATGATTCTTTTTTTTTTTCACAAAAGTCTTAACATGCTTATAGCAATGTTCATTCACTTCGAGCAAAAAGACTTCATATATTATGCTTTGTTTTCTGAAAAATGTATCAAAATAAAGTGAGTTAATGCTTAAAATATTTATAAATAAAACAAATATCTGACAAACGAGTCAGGAAAAAAGGAACTGATTTTTAAAGGAAAAACATAAAAATTTAATTTTGTATTCAAAAATATTTAATCATTTAATATTTACATTTATTATTGTTTTATTATAAAGCTTTAAGATATATTTTAAATATAGAAGATTTATATAATAAAATAAAAATGTAACTAAATGTTTTTATTATTATTATTAGGACTTTAGGATATATTTTAAAGATAAAACATATAAATATAAATTGTTTTTATATATTATATAATATATATTTATTACATTATGTTGTAGAATACTTTTTAAATAATTTTTAAATGTAAATTTAATAAATGTAAGCCTTTTTTTTTTTTTTTTTTTAAGCAATAATTGGTTTAATTTTGATGTGTTTCTCAGAAAACAAGTCGTAATGTCTTATATATCATATTTGGATGTCCAATAAATGGATCTTTATTTCAAAATATTTAGATATTATAACGCTGGCTATTCGAATACACAACTGCAACAGATATAAATCATGCCTGAAATCATGCATATGAATGGTTAAAATATGAATATTGTTAAATAACCATATATGAACATGGTTAAATCTGTTCAGTGATTAGTGTTTGTGGCACACAGATCTCTGAGCCCGTGTGAGAGTGTGATGTCAGTGCGTTTTAAGGCTTGGAAGCGGCTCATAGTCTATTTTCACGTGGGTCTCTGGCAGCGCTCCGAGATGAAGCGGCTTCCCCGAGCGCGAGCCGGACCGCCTGTCACTGAAGCTCTCCTCACGTCTCCATCTGCTGTTGTTTCCATGCTTTCTGCTGTCACACACACAGAGTGACCTTTCATTGTTCAGATGTGTGTGTGTGTCTGAGGGAAACCCCTGCCTTCGCTGCCAAACGTGTTTTTCCCCAGCTCTCGTCCCGCTCATCTTCTCGCTCGCCCTCAGTGCAACAGAGAGCGAGAGAGAGACGTGTGCCGTTACCATGGTTCCCCTGATATTAGAAGAAAACACAATGACAGTCTTTGTGAAACACACACAACCTTTTTATAACCTGCAGAGACACACGGAGGCTGAGAGACCCAGTGAACTGAGTATGTAGGCAACATTTACAGTTTCCAAAGATAGATAGCATCATGCCCCAGTTTAGCCCAAATCTAAGATGTTTATCTGTGCTAATCCCAGAATTAATTGCATGCTAATAAACTATGGCCCTTGATGAACCCCAATAATGCGCACACACACACACACACACACACACACACACACACACACACACTTTTTTGATTTAAGTTTTCTGGATTCCACTTTTTCAGTTCGCAATTCTTTTTTTTTTTTTTTTTTTTTTACAACATTTTAATTACGTTTTTGTGATAATGTCAAATTGAACTGTTACTTTTTTTATTTTATTTTTTTTATTTTTTTTTTATTTAACAAATGTTTTCAAATATTGACACAAATAAATCTTTAGGACCGATGTAAAATTCATTTTATTTATTTACCCAATTTATTTATTTATTTATTTTAAGTTGAACCCCCAACCCAAAATATCTAAACATTTCATGATTATTATTATTTTTTTTAAACTTAATGGCTTTCATTTTTATTATAATATTGTTTTCATGTAATCTTAGCAACATGTCTCTCCTTCTCTGTCTTAAAAAGGGAATATGATGAATTAAAAAAAAAAAATGTAAATGCATTTATAAGCCTAAATAAAATTAAATTTCTTAAAACACACGGTGAATAATTCTAGCCTGGGCTGTCCATACTTCCTTTTCAAATTCTAATTTTATTGGTCACATTCACATGCATACATGGTACGACATGAAGTGAAATATATTGCACGACTGCCCAACAAATTGATTCAATAAGAAAGGAAAACAATAAGAACCACTTAGAGGAACAAAGAAATAAGAGAAAGAATAAGTACAGTAATAAATATAAATATACTATTAAGAAAAATAGAATTAGACTAGCAGTGAAGAATAAAATAGGAGGTAGACATCGAATATTGCTATAAATAAAAGAAATAGAAATAAATATGAATATGGCAATATAACTATTTATAGACACACAATACAACTGTATGTCAGTGTGAAGTGTCCGTGTGCTGTGCAGAGTACTAGAATGAGTCATACTGAAGATAAATGGTATGTAAATTCTACTCATTTATCTCCACGTAGCCTTCTCCCAACTTTCAGTGTCAAGTAGACACTTTGACGTTACAATCATTTCACGAGCAAAGTTAGTCTGGGAAAGCTGCTGATTTTCAATGAAGCTAGCTACAATTGGTTACGGTGGCTTCAGGTTCAGAATGAGCGGTCTGATTGGTTATAAATTCGTCCAGTAGTATACAGAGGCATCTGATGGACGCAGGTTAAGCCCGCCTCCCAGAAGGCAGGTAGTAAGGTAGCCACACAAAAATCAGATTTTAGAACTGCACTTAATTTTGGATTCTGTGTTCTGTTGGGCTGTGACGAAGCCTGGCTTCCTCAACTATAAAGCTTAAGTGCAGTTCTAAAATCTGATTTTTGCATCAAAACACAACGCAGCATTAGAGTTGATAGACAAACAAGTGTGTTCAGGTGTTTCTTCAGAGGAATGAAAGCTACTTAAAGGAGCAGTTCACCAAAAAAAATTTAAATCCTCAATTATTTACTTATCATTTACTTTCTTCTGTGGAGCACAGAAACTGTAATGAATCTTTATCCTTAAAACAACATTTGTCCATTTCTTTCATTGCATGGAAAAGAAAACACCAAGATTTGCAGGTTTAGAATAAATTAGTTTTTTTTAACAAACTATACATTTAAAGGTGCAACATTTTGCTAAAATTGGTCAAATGGCAATAATGTAGAAGTGTGCAAATCCCGCTAAATGTAGGGCATATTCAGATTTTAAAAACAGATAAATGTATTAACTATATTAGCCTGCACACCAATGCACAATAAAGCTATTTATTATAGCATGTACTAGATTCTACCTGTTATTCTTTATTAATTAAGAACAATTTGCACAACAATATGTTTATCATAGTTATATTCCTTGGTTTGGACGGGCCTTAAAGGTATAGTTCACACAAAAATGAAAACTGTCATCATTTATTCACCCTGGGGCTGTTCCAAACCAAAAGGAAGATATTTTGAAGAATGGTCAGCAAACAGCTGACAGTAGCCATCATATTATTTTCCCCCAACATTCTTTAGAATGTATTATTTTCTTCTTCTTCCTTTCAGTTATGTGAAAGATACCCAGTATAATATCAAGAAACACTTGTAACCATTATATTTGGAGTCCCACAGCAACCCTCCTCTCTTACCTCAATCGCAATAAACCCCAATCTCGCAAGTCTTTCAGAAAACAAGGTTCATGTAGACTCGACCGTGGGTGAGCGGTGGGGGGGTGGAGGTGATGACGGAGAAAAAGAGTAGAGGGGGGGGTGCACCTGACGTGTGCAGTGTGCACAGACAGCACTCCTGGACCCCCCTTCCTCCTATCTCCATCATTCCCTCCCACCTGCTCTTTCAATCTCTCTTCCCTCACAACCTCCCTCAGAAAAATAGGGCAACTGTTGCATAAGCATTAAAGGAGTGGGGGAGATGGATGCGAAGAGCAGGAGAGAGAATGTGGGGGTTGAGAGAAAGAAATGCTGGAGACTGATGGATATCCAGAGAGGAGGTAGAGAAAGAGTGCAATCTCTCTCTCTCTCTGATCCAGCGCTGTGCCTCTCTGTCTGGCATGTGGCCTGCTGAAAGTAGGCTATGTTTGACGCGCTTGAGGTTTACGCTGTCTGAGTCACACTACGCTGCTGAATACTAAACCCACTGATTGCATTTCAGTAATGCTTTAGCCCGCCGGATTGCACAGTCTTGCATGGAACAAAATGGCAATTCATGTTCTTCCATACAATGGAGCGCCAGTGATAGCTGGATTAAGACAGACAATTGGTGATGGTGAATTTAAATTACAGTGTGACGTTCTCGGCAGATTTAAAAACTCAGCCTTGTTCGGGCACTTATCAGTGTTTATTTTCTAAAACACATTCCTGGAGTCTGATTTGGATCGGAATGCGAAAAACAAGTAAAAAAAAATTTCCATCGGGTCGCCGGTTATCAAAGACAGCACGCAGTTTCCTTTTCCTTCGCAGTTTCCTCGACCGTTCAGAGACAGTTATCCTGACAGGAAGTCATGAATGTAATGGAGAAGTGTAGTTGGTCACATAACTCCGTCACTGGTCTGCGGTCTAATATTGGGCAATGTAGTCATCAAACATACTTGACTATGTGGGTCAGGGTCACCCAGGACCACTTTGGGATGTTTATGAAGTACCACAAATTGACATAGACCCATTTTAGGTCCGCTTTCAGGAAACGGTTCTTCAAAGAAGAGCATTATAATAAACTATTTTTGTGAAATGTTCTTCATGGAACCACAGATGCCAATATTTCAAATATTAGATCCTCAGTTTTACAAAAAAACGAAATCCTACGTTTGTGCCTTCAGCCACATGAGGTTTGTCAAAGCGGCATGTTGAAATCTAAACAAGTTATCAGCAAAACAAATGCAGATGAAGGGGAGCCAATCACAAAGCTCAGTTTCCTACAAAAATGTGGATTCCACAGCTTCTCTCTCACATTCTTTCAGTGCACAGACGTACACGCGTGGCGAGCCCGGACGATGAGAGCGCAGGGGAGGTAGAGCAATGACCTCACGCTGTCTGCCCCTCCAGATGTTTCCAGACACGACTGAGAGTTTCCCCATTTCTGAGACAGAAGAAAACTGGAGAGTAGAAGTGACTCGTTTCATGATGAAAAAAGCTAATATAAACTACAGATATCCAAAAGCATCAATACTACAGTAATGTTAACGTTTGTTAAATTATGTATAGCTGGCTAGCGGTTACTTCAGTTTTGAGGTGGTTTAAAGTGGTTAGTTTAAGAAAGTCTGGCCAAGCTGGGGCTAAGCTGGTTTAGATCATCTAATAAGTAGCTATTCATAATCCATAAAAACGTGGCTCTCAACACGGGGGTCAGAGCCTATTAGGCGGCCTAGGAAAACACAAGAAGACTGCTGTTAAAGTACCCCTATTCATTTCACACAGCTCTAAGTGAAGGAAAACATCCTTCAAAGTTTTCAATCTGAAAGTGCATTGTGTATAAAGTTATTGTCTCTCAAATAAAAGTCTAGAATCTGAATACTTTTAAAACTACTCCCAAGCCGTTTCGAGTTGACGTCAATATGAAGCATTAGCATACTGCCCGCCCACTAAGCAAACTTGATTTTCGTGTTGGTCTAAATAAAAATGCAAATTCAGTCTTTGCCACTAGGTCCCGTTTTGAAGTGTTAAAAGCTGACAAAAACTGCTTTAAATGAAATCAACCAATCACCACAGATGAGTGTCACGCAAAGAAAGGGTTTGGAAAATGAATTGCTAAACTAATCGATTGGGAGTCGTTAAACAAACCAATTTTTGACCTTGCATCCATGTCAACCTGTTGTTGGGGACTCCCAAAACCAAACTATTAACCTCATAATTCCAGAATTGTTCACCCAATAATTATCATCATTTACTCACCCTCATGTTGTTCCAAACCTGTATAACTTATGTTGAACACAAAAGAAGATGTTTTGAAGAACCAAACCCTTGTTGGTCCGCATTGATATCCATATTAGTGAAAGAAATACTAGAGTAGTCAATAGGGACCTGTTTATTACCTGTTTATCAATAAACTGTCTATTACCGGCAATATGTATTTCATGAACAGTTGATGAAAATTAGCCTAATTAGCTAAATTTGACACATTTGGGTTGTACTGTCACAACAAATATATATAAAAAAAGGTCTAAACACAGAATAAAAATCTAAATATAATTTTAATTCACACCCTTAAAACAATAAATGAATAGCATCTGGCAAACATCTGGAAAATCCTATAAATTCATTGGTGAAAACAAGAAAAATAAAATGCTTCTCAAAAACAACCTACAGACCACATAAAACCTTTGTTCTGTAGGGTAATATTCAAGTTTGTATTCTCAACAGCCACGCATATATTATTGTTTCTCTACTCATTAGCACTCACTTTATGCTTTATATGGCAAGTATTGTTTTTTAGGATACTAAAATGTCCGCCGGGTAGCCAGAGTCTGTGTAAACAAAGCCCCATGTTAATGGAGGTTGCAGCAGCAGACAATCACTTTCAGTTCAACTGCAGATGTTCCGGCTCTTTGCGACTGTGTCTGTGCAAACATGGCAGTCCAAGCCCAAAAAGTAAACTCTACGAAGTTGATGCAGTGAAGGTCCAGAACAATAAACCAGAAGCAATACGAGTCAAATTCACATCGGTTGTGCAAGTTTTCTTTGAGAACGTGCAGAGTTTTATGAGACTGCTAATTTTGATTTGTGGTGCTGGGAAGTTAGAGAAAGAGGTTATGCAACGGCAAGGGGGTGCCAAGAGGGGTGTCAACAACACAGAGGGATGGTGGGATGGGCCTAGCTGTTGCCTGGTTACAAATATTTTGGGCAGGGAACTAGGCAAACATGTCCCGCCTCCCCAAAAAACAAGACACTCTCGTGATTGCTGCAGGGGTTCAGGCTGTACAAAGACCAGAGAGACGAAAACGGGTAAACAAAACATACAGCCTTCCCTGCATTATGGAACTTTTTTTGGAGCAGGATGGTGAGGGTTAATCCAAGAAAACAAACAAACCAAAGCAAACAATGTGGCTATGAAGTATTGCCAAAACATGAAAATGGTTTAAAGCTTTATTTTTGCATAAAGCCAAATGAATGCGTGAGAACTGAAAGCGTGGAGCGAAGTTGGGCAGTTTGAACCGAAATGCAAATAAACACATTTTCCTATTCATTGTTCTGCCAGTACCACACAAACTTCATTCACCTAAGAAACAACAAAACATGATTATTATCTCTCTCTGCCAGTTAGTTAATGATTACTGGCAATATCAACAATTGACCTGCCTATATGTCGTCTTGTAAGTTTACCAAATATTTAAAAATAATTTATTTTATTTCTATGTGTGTATATAGCAGCTAATATATTTTTAAAAAGTGAAAAATATAGATGCACAAACTATTTCAAATTTCTAAGTATGAAAAAATTATAATTGCTCTCCTGCTTATTTAATGATTTTGGAAACGCCGTTATTTATGATTTTTTTACACTTATGTATCTGTAGCATCGTAGCTTTAATGACTTGCAGTTTCAGTCAGCTCACACTGCCCGTCTACAAGTCATTTTCTGTACTTCACAGCACATCGTTTCTCACCACAGCTTCTGTCTTTGGAAAAGCTAGACTGCCAATGGATTCATTTTTATTAATATTCGGTTTTGTCAGTTTTTCAGTTCACTTACAGCACAAACTACATCTCTTAAATCAGTCATTTCAAATCCTGGTCTCTGTGACCCACTGGTATGTACTTCTGTGACATTCTCAGTTCAGTTCTTAACAAGATGATGATCTGAAACAAGTCTGTTAAATCAGAACGCACAAAATAAGCAACGTTGTAATTCCCACTAGGACTGAATGTGTTTACTAATCAAGTATTGTATTGTAGCATAAGGTGATGGGGACAGCAGAAAGAATATTCTAAACATCAGACACAATATGCAACAGTTAAAGTCTCTTAAATTGATATTTATGATAATTACCAGGATGTGATTATTAGTTAGTTGTCCCGTAGATATTTTTAAAGCAATTTAAAAATTACAATTTACAATAAACACCAAAACTATGTTGTATTTATACATATACACACACACAAAGACAGACTGATTATATACACCAGTGCATTAAATTTCACTTTGCACAAAATATCGAAGAATTTGTATTATCTGTTGAGTTACAATAGCCAACCTACACAAAGTTATCGTTGCCACAGAGAGAAGCACATACTAGCCAATTTATAAGAACTTAAAAATGCATTAAACCCCAGAGTATCAAAAAATACACCACTGTTCGCATATTCATTGTTTTTTTGCATGAAATTATACTAGTTTTACAATATTCCGAAAGGTCATAAGCATGTTTAAATCATTGAAAAAACTTAAGTCAGTGCATTCAGTACAAAAAAATATATATTTAGTCTTATTATAGCGTTATAACTCTTAAACTTGTTTTTTGTTTTATACAACACTAACTTAACGACTTTAAAACAAAGACGCCTAACGTTAAATTCACGACCACATGGTAAAGTTAAATAGTTACTTAAACAAACTAGCCACAGCCTTCGGGTTTTATGCAAACCTAACAGAAACAGTCAAACTAGTTGGCAAAAGATCCGTAAAAGATAAAGAAAGTACGACTTTCGATTGGGAAACTTATTGCACGTTACTTTCTTTTCTAGCAGCCTGTCTTGGCTAACAAGACTGTAGGAGACTACAGGCACTAAGTTACACATTACGAGCAGTCTGTCTCTATAATCGAGCACGCGAACGACGTGATTATGATACAGGATCTGTAATTTTATGTAATTTTTTTTAGCAACACGAGTCTGTTCGCTACTGCTCTTTGCAACGTTGCAAAGTCATGTAAGTTAAACGGGACGATTAGCACGCTGGCTACATATGGCTAAAGGGACTTACTGCAAAAATAAACGGCAAACTAAAGTTAGTCTTTGTGTGGTCTAAATATTTAAAACCGAAATACTCGCCTCTAAGAACTCGTAAAAGCCAAAAGAATGTAAACATGAAAGCGCACTTTCCCTCGTCTGTGAAACCTCATAGGCAACATTAAACCACTGTGCCGCCCCTTTAAGGGTTACCACGGAAACCGGTTGCTACGCAGCAAAAACAAAAAAAGTACCAATCGTTGTGACGTCCTTGCGTCAGACGTGCGGGAACGGCGTTTCCACGGCGACGAGACGTTGTATACACACGCAGGGTTGGTTGTGAACGTCCCGGGATTGTTTGCTTGAAGAATCCGTTTAGTTTATTTTGCATTAAACCACAAAATGCGAGACGGTTAAAAGAAGTTTGTTTATTGTCGCAGTGTTTCCCTTCGTGTGTGCATTGCTTGACTAGAATGGAAACGTAGAGCAACGGAACTTAAAGAGACATTTCACCCAAACTAAAAAAGTCATAATTTACTCACACTTATGTTGTTCCAACACATGTAACGTATGTTTTTTAACGTTATATCGTTAAGCAAAAAGACAGAGTGAAAGTGACTTCTTAGTCAGCGTTCACTTTCACTACAATAAAAAAGTGAATGGTGACTGTGACTGTTAACCATTAACGTTACCATTATTTTGGGGTCTGGGGAAGAAATAACAGTGATAACGTTACATGTTTAATAAGCATGTGGGTGAGTAAATGTTGACTAGTGAGCTAGTCTAGTCATTTTTTTTTCCTTGACATCAACTAATATATGATATATGCATTAATCAAAGAATGTCTTACACCCTCAAACACCTGCTACACTGTGTTAAAGCTAACTATAGATACTGCTCCCTATATAGTTTGTCTTTAAGCTTCCCACATACATTTTCTCTGACGTAAACACCGGTTTTTAATGTTCTGGCGGGTATTGGTAAAATGTTTGCCGCACATCGAAGTACTCCGCATTAGTCATTCCTGTTCAGTCGTTATAATGTCTGCTACTGGACACGGCGTTCTCCGCCGGTGACGTTCAGATGCTGCTGACTAACTGTTGTTATCCCCACCCTTCCCCACCGTCGAGGTGTACCAACACCGGCGTGCAAACGTTTTATCTCGCCAAATTTTACTTCCCGAGTTTTTTTTTTTACCTTAGCAAGCAACCATACTCATTTCCTTGCACATGGAGCAATGAATCACATTTGTTCCTACATGAATTGAAATGTGACAGTATGTGACACTCACTATGACTTCCGTCACTACAGCCCACTGCCCGACTTGGAACTTGTACATGGCTTCTTGTAAATGGCGAGGGTATCAGCCATAATAATGCGCTCTTTGTTTAACAGAACAATAACGCGAGTGCGAAACTGACACATCCCGTTGATCGCCGTACATTGTATTTCAGTCGTTTTAAGCATTTGGTTTAGTAATTATTCAGTGTAGGAAAGTAATTGCCTTAAAACTGGCATTTAATAAATTAATTTCATTTAGAACCGATTTTGGCGCATGTGGTGAGCAGATTTATATAACGTGAATAATAATAACAACAAAGAACTACATGCAGAGTTCCCAAACTTACCCACAATAGACAACAGGCAATGTAAATCTCTGCTCCGACCGGTTTTCAAGACTGTTAGCGACGAGGAAAGCTTCGGTGAATCGGGGATTCCGTGGGGCGTGTCGGTGAGAAAGTTTACAGTGGAGTCAAAACAACTGAAAGAGGGTTTCCTCCTGTGCTAAACCGCTACCTCAGCAAAATCTTCTTCTTTAATTAGCTTTACGATTGCTCACGTGTTTTCTCTTGCTCTGTATAATATATGTCTAAAACATACACACACCCAATTTTAAACTTAAGTCCTGTTGCCTTCCAGTAGTAAGAAAAAGTGCCAAAGTTAAAACACGCAGACAGTGCGACATTCATTGCAATTTATCGACCATAAAATGAAAATACCGGACTAAAATCGAGCAGAAATGGCAAAAATTATTCTCATAAACCAAATGAATCAAATGGATTATGACATGATGAATTTTGTGCAGTTTACTGCTTTTCATATAAAGAAATGTCAGTACCATGTTTCTTCATTTAAACAATATTCTTTATTTTATAGTGTTCGCATCTGGTGTTTTAATCTCTTCTATATTATAACAAAAATGGTTTGTTTGAACTTGATAACGTTAGATGTATGAAAATTACATAAGGCCTTCTTTTACATAAAACTATTTGCAAACCGTGTCGTTTCTAAATATTGTCCGTGAAAACCATGTAACAATTAAAAATATCTTGTGGAAGTAATAGTAAACGTACCTATTCTTGACCGCGATCTAGCTGTCTCTTTCTGTGGGTGAGGGAATCCCTTACACGTCATATTGCTTAGATACCGAAAACAAAAACAGTGCTTTTGGACCATATATGGGCACCTACGTCAGCGGAACACCAGTAAGAGGAGGAGCCAGGACTCCCTACTTTACAATGCGTTCTCAGGCTTCATTCACAAGACGAAGCGCTGCTGCCGAAAAGCCGAACACCTTCTACTCCCGTTTGTAATAAACACATTCCGGATTATTTGATGGATTTATAAATGCACATTCACGCATTTCACGGATTGTACTACGGCCTGGGTGTTATTCAGGGAGAGCTTGGATTTTAGAAGTTTCCTCCAGCAGGAAACTGGATTGATGTCTTAATGCAACTGTTTTGGAAAGAGACTAAGGGCATCTTGACGAAGACTCCAAGCAAAAGTTGTTACGGTAGGTGAATTTAATATAATACAAATATTTCATTGAAATGCATCCACTTTTCTCACTTCGCAAGCGAATAGTTGATGTTTATGCGAAAATGCGCTTCAGTGTGACTTCTGTTGGGTGACAGGTGATATCCCGTTCTCGCCGGGCACAGTAGGTGTTTCGGCTTCTTTCGGCTCCACCGGGGAGATGTTTCAGGGGTTCCCCGGAGACCCCGACACCGGCTCCCGTGGAAGCTCATCTCCTTCTCTTGAATCTCAGTACCTGTCGTCCGTGGAATCCTTCGGGAGTCCGCCCACCACTAGCGCACCGCAAGTAAGTCACAGTATTTATTCGCATCTAAAAATCGTGTTTGTCCATACAAACGGTTTTGCTAAGCAGCAGGGCAGCTGCGAGATTTTCTGTTAGTGAAGCGCAGCGACGTTGCTAATGGAGTGCATTTGAGTTCGTTCGAGTGTGTTTAAATGCGTAGAGATGGAATAGAATTAACAGAATACTGACAAGTCAGCACGCGCGCGGAATCAGGCCGGTAGCAACGTGGTGAGTTTACAGCACGCCGCGAAACAGATGACAAAGCTGTGGAACTCTCCGACGTTCGCACTCGAAGCTCCGCCCTGCGCTCGCTTCTCAGGCTCCGGCGTGACGTCAATGCGTTCTATTTTGGAGTGTTACGTTGCGTTGCTAAGGGGAACACCGGGGGTGTGACGGGGGCGGAGGATCAGGGACGGGAAGGGGCCATTAAAGGCTGCTTATTGGCTACGGCGTGCTGCGTGCGCTTTGCCTAACACGCTTTATATGAATATTAATGAAACATGGAACTCACACTGTCATCACTGGGCTTTCTTTTTCTAAAAAAGAAACGTGATAATTTAGATTTTTCTTCTAAATGTGTTATATTAGCTGTTCACAGATAAAAGTAAAATATCCTCAACCATTATTTGCTTTTTATTTGAAAATCCATTTGTAATTTTTCAAATTGTTAAGCAGCTTTAAAACAGAAAACTCTGATAAGGATCCATGTCTTTTTATATATATTTGTTGCTTTTCGTTATCCTTACTCTTTGTTCTGTTTTCATGATCTTTAGTCTGTTATCTTTGCATGGAGGAAAATACAGCTTTACAGCAAGTGGTATTTCACTATTATTAATATATTATTATAGTCTTTGTTAATATTTCGAATTTTATTTTTAGTTTTTCAGTTGTCATTTTAATTTTATTTACAGTTTAAGTAAATCTGTTTTGTAATTAGTTTATTTCATTGTAATTTGCTTTCAGTACCTCAAGCTAAAGTGACAGTTTACCCCCAAAAAAGGGGAAGATTCAATCTGTCCTCATCTAATGCTGTTCCAAATCCTGTATGAGTTTCTTTCTTCGGTTGAATATAAAAGAAGATATTTTGAAGAATGTAGGTAACCAAAGAGTTTCTAGTCCCCATTGACTTACATAGATTGGAAACAAAGAATTGCGGAAGCCAATGGCTACCATCCACTGTTTGTTTAAACACATTCTTCAAAATACCTTCTGTCATATTTAGCCGAAGAAAAGAAACTCATACAAGTCTGGAACAACATTATGGTGAGAAAATGATGACAGATTAATGATTTTGGGCAAACCATGACTAAACAAAAATGAGAAGTGCTTCCTTCACTTTATTTCACTCAACATTAATTTAGCTAAAAGTAACTGAAATGCATTTTTTTTGGTTTACAGCAAGCTGGTGGGGCCCATATAGTTATATAGTGTTTGTTTTTTGTTTCCAGGAGTGTGTATCAGCCACTGGCGGGGTAGGGGTGGGTGGAGGGTCAACCGGCACCGGGGCAGGGGTGGACATGCCCAGCTCATTTGTGCCCACAGTTACGGCCATCACCACCAGCCAGGATCTGCAGTGGATGGTGCAGCCCACTCTCATCTCCTCCGTAGCACAAGGACAAAGCGGCACGGGCTCCAGCACCATGACGCAGCCTGTTGCTTTGGATCCTTATGACCTGCCAGGCCCAAGCTTTTCATCTGGTGGAGGCTTCACCCCACCAAGCTCTGATACTCCTGGCCCAGTGAGACAATCTCGGAGCCGTCGCCGTGCACGGGATGAATCGGTGAGTGTGGACCATGACGCGGCATGGTTAGTCATCTGACATTTTGATTGAAAAAGAAATTAAAAAATGAAATTCGTTCTGTTCCCAGCTGACCCCTGAGGAGGAGGAGAAAAGACGTGTGAGACGAGAGAGAAATAAACTGGCCGCGGCTAAGTGTAGGAACCGACGGCGTGAGCTCACAGACAGGTTACAGTCGGTGAGCGATGCTGTACTCACATATAATTACAATACTGCATCCATAATAACAGATAAATGCAAAGGCAGCTTAATTACCAGATTCATAACATGCCAATCTGCACATAACAATCATTTTTACAATGATAGTTTGTAAATGATTCCAACACACACATAGTCCTCATCGTAATTTGAACAAAGAGTGCAGAAACCCACCGTAATTATATAGAGTTGGCAATTAAGAATACTGCATTTTCTCCAAGTTTATTTTGTTGTCTCGCTCTGAAACTATAGCAACGTGTATTTCTAAAGTAGCTCTGAACTACTGTGATAAAAGGCAACCCTTGTCTTTGTCCTCATATAATCTCTGTCCCCTTGTGTCCTCCTCTTGTCTCTCCAACCCAAGGAGACCGACATATTGGAGGAGGAGAAGGCCGAGCTAGAGGCCGAAATATCCGAGCTGCAAAAGGAGAAGGAGCGACTGGAGTTTGTCCTGGTCGCCCACCAACCAGGCTGCAAAATTCCATATCAGGACCAGCCCCCCGCGCCGCTGCCACAGATGTCCCCGCAGATGCCTTCTGTCTCCGTGGTGGGCTTGACTGTGAAGGAGGACACTTTCTACCTGCCGCCCGCCTACTCGTCCCACCACCATCACGTCCCGGTTTCACAGCCCACGCAGACACAGCCGGCCCCAGCACAACAGCAGCAAGGGATGATGCAGGAGGTAGCCTTTTCTAGTTCTTTCTATGGGCAGGGCCAGCCGGCGCCGGACGGCCCGTGCCTTGTTGCCGACGGTGGCGGTAACCCTGACGCCGGCAGCTACATCCCCTCATACACATCTTCATTTGTGTTCACCTACCCAGAGGGAGCCTGCGGGGCCAGCGCTAACCAGCGAACCAGCAGCAGCGATCAGTCGTCTGATTCCCTGAACTCACCCTCGCTTCTTGCACTTTGAGAGCTCTGCGTCTCTCTGCCTCTGCTTGCCTGTCGACAGCAGCACACGCACATGCACAAATGCAAACACCTTTCAGACGTTGTATTGATCTTTTACATTAAAGCCTTTTCGATTCGAAACCTTTCGAGGCCCAGATGCGTTAGCGTCTGAGTGACTTCATCGAATGATGTAAGTGTATATTAATTCACAATGAATTCAGGCTTAATATCAAGATGAGTCAGTAGCCCATGCACACACACACACACACACACGCAATCACACACACACTTAAATTGTCATAGACATTCAAATCCGTTTGACATAACAATGAAAGCACATCAGCGCACTCCCCCTTGCTTTTATCTTTTCTCGCTCTGGCTTACATTGGTGTACCATCTCCCTCCTTCTCTCTCTATCCACGCCAGGTGCCTGCTGTGTATTTGTGTAAGCAAAAAGAAAAGGGGGCACAGAACTGCTTTGTGGGTTTTGTTTCGCCTTTTGGGCTACCTTGCTACGCTTTCTTTCTCCATCCAGTTCATCCACACCCCTTCCTGTGACAAAAGGACATGACCACACACTCTCTAGCTACAGTACCTATCTCTCTTTTTTTTTTTCTCCCTCCGTTGTCCATCTCCACATCTGTTTCTCCTCTCTCCTGTCTCTATGTACCTCTGGTTCTCTCTGAAGTCTTCGGCCCCTGAGAGCCCGTTGGACCCTGAAAGCCCATGGAACCTCGAGTGAGTGCCAGCCCACACCCCAACATCACAAATTCCCTTCGCATGGACCGGCCCACAGTGGAACCTCAGACATTTCAAAAAAATCCAAACGAACCAGCCATCTCGGATGCCACCTCACACTGGCTAAAGTAACGGGACTCTTTATTTCTCCTCAGCACTGAGGATATCTTTTGGGATGAGCGGAGCAGACACACCAGCTAGACTCCAGCGGAGGATTTTTTAAGGAACGTGGAGGTATGAGATGGTGAGAGTATTCGCATGACCATACTCCACCTGGTCCTCTGAGAGCTTTCGCACCGTGTTCGCCCCTTCCCCCTTTCTTGAGGAGTTTGTTTGTTTGTTTGATTCTGTGTTTCAATGATAGTATTAACTATGATCTCAAAAGTGGCTTACCTGATGATAACATACAAGAGTGGCTCGACACTCTGTGTTTGAAGAGCATTATAACGAGCAACCAAAAAACATAAAAAGAAAAAAAAAGGACAACCTCTTGGTTTTGGATGAGTGGCCTCTGTGCTTCTTAAAGTCCTTGACATGGTCTTTGAGCTGTGGATGCGGTTTAGCACAGCTCTAGGCTTTGATTGTGAATGGAAGCCACAGAGTACTACATCTCCAGTTGATTTCTTTCTTTAAGGGGGTTGTTGTTGATGTTGTTGTTGTTAAAATGGAAAAAAGCACAAATGTCGGCTGCGAACGGAAGGAACCCGGTGGCCTACCTAAAGGACGGGATGTGCTTTTGAATATGAACCGTTTACTTTCCTGTGAATGTTTTTGATGTTTTGAGTTTTTTCATGATGCTTTTTCTCCTTTGCTCTTGACTGTGCCGTTGCTGCCAAATGGAAGAATTCTTTGGGGCTGAAAGCAGCTCCTTATATCTGTTACTGTTGTCTTACTGCAGTTATCATGGTTATTATTATTATTATTATTTCATAGTTATCTCATGTTGGCAACTAAAAAGGCATGTTGTGCACTATGAACCTTTTTTATGTCTAAAACTATATATATATATATATATATAAAATATATATAAAACATGTATGCATATATATACATATTCAGTGTGTATATATATATACAATGATTGTAATGTAATGTATGAATGTTCAGAAAATGTTATTTTTGTCAATGAAGACAGAAGGGAGAGCTTAATGCACTTGGTTTTGGTTTTAAACATAGATATTTTTCTAAAAGAAACAAAAAGTATATTATAATAAACAATAACAGCCCAGCCTTTCCCTTAATATGAAAAGCATTGTCACTGCCTTTCATTCGAAACGTGTAATATGTACGATGACTGTATTGAAACTGTGGTGCATATAGTGTTATATATGTATCACAGATTTGCGCTGTGCTTGATTTGTCAATGAGGTTGGTTCCACAGCCCTTGTTCATCAACCCCTGTGGACAAAACACACTGGACGCAAAATATCTATAAATGCATAAATAAATCGGTCCAAAAAAAGAAGTAATGAATTGAGTGTCTCAATGTATTCCAGATGAGCATCTGATATTGAGCTGTTTCTCAAGCAGTGGTGTTTAGCATTGATTTATCATGTCCAGTGTGTGTGTGTGTGTGTGTGTGTGTGATACTCAGGGCTTGATGGACAACTTTTAACCAGCCCTTATTAATGGACATTTACAGACATGATCAGAACGTTATACGTGCCAGTGTCATACACAGATGGGAAGTATTTTACAATCAGATGAGGTCCATCGTTCCTATTGACTTTGGCTTCATCGTGTGGAGTATTTTATGGACTGGAAATGATGATATTTGTACAGTTGTTTAAATCGAAATGCCTTTTCATGCTACATTTATATACACAGGTGCACCATTGTCTTGCTGGTTGAATTTAGACCCCGAGCATCACATTTACGCTGAAATGGAGGCAACTGCGTGAGCTTTTCCAAAAGAGCCATTTGATGACGTTCTCGTTCGGCATCTCGAACAGTGACGTAATGAAGCCAGAGCTGTGATTTCGCAAAGTAGGACTGATTTTAGAAAGTTTGACGTTGTCAAACAGCTCCAAGCTCCATTACGTTGATATCAATTCAACTTTTCTTCAAAAGACGTTATTGTGTGTCGCAACAGTTTTATGTTGTTTTGCTTTTGTCACTCCTACGCCAAAACTTTTTCTTACTGTATCTGACATGATAGCATAAGGAGATGTTGGTTACAGTATCAGTGACTCTGTGGTCTTCCAAAAAACAAAAACTCCTTGTTTCGATTGAACTGCACAGTCATGTTCGTGCTATGATCGTCCAAATCACAGTGGAATGCAATATTTCAGATACTCTAGGAGAACCATGTAGCAAATCAACTGAATTGTATGGCAAAAGTCATTCCTTATGCTACAGTGTCACAGTGAAGAATGGACAAATTTGTTTTGTCTTTCCAGTTTATTTTACGTAACATTTACTCTGCTCAGACCTCAGTGACGGGATGGTTATGCTTTATGGGGACGTAAAATGTTTGTACCTCTCGGGTTTAGTCAGTGCCATTTGATAGATGAACTGTTTCACTTTCTAATGCACGTTTGAAGATTGCCTTCAGTACGACATGAGTGAAATATTAGCCTCATATTACAACCACTTGTTAAAAAATAGAAAGAGGGCTGACCTGTTTCTCGTAGTTTTGTTTTTTGCCTTTTTTGAAGGGAAACGAAAGTCAGGCGTAATAAGGATCATCACTCTAGGACATAATATTTCCGAAATGATATGGTGCTTTTTCAATACTGTTTGTCTTTGTATATTCTTGATTAAGAGTGCCGATGATAGAGGTTCTGGGAGATTTGAGGTTATGGGTTTAGGACACTCGTGATTTTAGAGTGTTTTCCTCACCATGACTGCTCCAAGTTCTAATATTGAACAGCATATTTAATACATTATTGAACAGCATATTTAATACATACTTAACAACCATTGTGAATTATATAATCCACCGTTCTACATTCTTTCTCTTTTCACCCTTTGTCCATTTCATTTAACTTGATGCTATATTTCTAGCCCTTTAATGAATGGAGAAGGACATTTCATATTGTTACATAGACTGTGAAATCTTGTTGTACTGTCCTATCTTAATATCTTTGTATGACGTCCATTTTTTTCTTGTAAAGGAAATGTCTACAAAATAAATATATTCACAAAGACTTTCTAGCTGTTCTTTTTCCAAGCATGCTTAAGTAAATAGGACCCATTGTGATATGTTAACATGAAGGAATTACATGCTTTTATTATTCAGAGGTGTTTTACTTGCATTTGGATAATATCCTGCAAGACAATTTACTTGGATGTTGTCTATTTTTCTTCTTATCCCCCCCCCCCACCCCCAGTGTAGTAGACTTTCCACGTCAATGAAAAGGTCAAGTGCAAATAAATGAATTATGCATATTTTATAACTATAAATAAATGTTAGATATGTTACAAATAATATTTTACAATTTTGTTTGCACACGAGTAATGGGCGATATATGAGGGTTCAAGACATCTGAAAACATGGAGATGATATTAATAAGAGTTTACCGCCCTCTAGTGGTTAAAATAGAATTAACACGTTGCACTGTACAATTAACCAGGCCTTATTTTAAAATGTATTTTCACCCAAAAAGTCAATACTAGCATCATTTGTTTACAATGATATTGTTATAGGGCAGTAATACCTCTTTTTACGGATGAAAACGAAAAGGTAGAATGTCACCGTCATCTCTTTTCCATTATAAAAGATGACTGAGGCTGTCATGGAAAATTCCGTTTAAAAACAAACGTTCAATTGTTATGGTGCCGGTAATTACACACAAAATGACACACTGGAGCAGCAGAACGTTGAATGAGACGTGTTTTGGAGCCGGAAATTGCTCGGTTCGCTTGGAACATTCGGGTCACTGTCGATTCGTTCCGAAGACGGAGAGGATGTTACGTCACAAGATTTCCGCAACGCGTTGGTTTTTTCCCTGGGAAGATGGCGACGGTCACAACAGGTAAGAGAAAGAAATGACCCTAATGTATGGAATATGGTCACTGTAGTGGTCCGCAAAGACGCTCAAATCAACGTTTAACTCTCTGTGGGGGGAAATTCAGAGGAGGATGTCTTACGGAGGTTTAGGTTTGGTTTTCACGAAGAGCTAAAGCGCAATACTGCGGCTTGGTGAAATGAAAACAGGCCACGCTCTGCGTTACTATTGTGTCGTTATGACATAACATTGTTATTTATGTGCTATTTTTATCTCCAAGGCGTGATAAGATGTATCATAGTATCGACTAAAGGGAAATACTTTCGCATTGTATAATTAGGTGAAAGTGAGTTTGTCCTCTTGCGGTATGCGTGCTTGTATAGCAGTTCCTTAAAATGACTGTGGCATGAAGTATGTGTAAATAAAGAACTGTTTTATACTGGTTTTCCGCACTAAACTAGTCTCCCAGCCTGGTCAGGTTGGTCTGTCGGTGGATTTAAGAAGAGGGTTTGCAACCTTTTAACTGTTTGCTGACCAGCTGAACTTGACCGGTGTTTAAGAATCAGCTTGGAACAGTTAACGTTAACCATTCAGCTTCTTTATAAAGGTGATGTAATAAACCTCCGAATATTGTGTCTTCTTGTATTCATTAGTAATATGATTTCAGCACCGAGCGATGTTGGGGAGAGTATTAAATGGAAATATTCATGTAGACAGCTTAACGTTTATTTTTCTATTGTGAATTCATTTCAACTGGATAGTTTTGTTCGTCTCGTGAACAGCCTTGAGCAGGAGAATTCAGTTACTGACGCGAGACTCATGGCTTTAAAAATAACACTCAAGCAGCTGCTCTGACTGACCATGTGTTCGCTCTTTGTCATGCATGTCCCGTATGCTGATGACCTCCTTTCAGTGCTGCTTCTGCAACACTTTCTTCTGAGTCTGTTTTAACCTTTATGTGGATGGGTTTTCCCTAAAGATATGAAAACACTGTCATCCAATTAATGTAAAATAAATAAACACTAATTTTGATCTATAAAGATATAGTTATCACTGCTAACAGAGAAAAACTGATGGAAATTGCTATTTTTAAAGTGTTTTCATATTCGGTGTTTTTGTTTTTCAATTTATTTATTTTTATATATATATATATATATATATAATTTTTTTTTTTTTTTTTTTTTTTTAAATATCCTCAGATGCTAAACAAGTCAGATGTATAACATTGATGGCAGCTTTTACAGTCACTTTGTGACACAAATGTGTATGTGTTTGGCTCTTTGGTTTAAAATGAATGGTTGTATTCAGAATGCAAGTAACCATTTTTTTTTTTTTTTTAGCCACCTCAGAATGGATCCAGTTCTTCAAAGATGCTGGGATCCCTCCTGGACTGGCTGTCAACTACGCAGTGTCATTTGTTGATAACAGGTAAAACCAAATCATTGGTTTTTCAGATCTGATCCAGGCGACATGTAAACACTTAATTGCATTGGGCATGCGAAATGTTATAATAATGTACGACAGGCAGAACAAGCTGTTGTTTCTGCAGAATAAATCTCTAACTGTATATTTGCATTGTGTGTGTGTCCAAACATATCTGCAATTTGCAAACCAATTTATTTAGATCCTGCTTTCAGATTCATTCATCAGAATAGTTAAATTCTGACTGAACCAAAGAGTGTCCTTGTAAAGGTAGCCACCGTGTTTCACATGTCTTAATAGATGTGAACTGGTTAATCTGCTTCAGTACAGGATTGGTCTCGGTCTGCTTATGTGTGCTTTACTCGCTGGATGTCTTCTCGCTGTTTTAAACGGTCAAAATCTGGCCCTTTCTGAACCGTGAACAGACGCCATTCTAAATGAAATGTTACTCTTGTACAGCACAGCTGGATGTTGTAAAAGCTTTAACAATTTTTCTGTGTTCAGGATTCAGAAAAGCATGCTCATGGACCTCAGTAAGGAAATAATGATGGACTTGGGAATTACAGTCGTCGGGGACATCATAGCCATTCTCAAACATGCAAAGCATGTGTATAGACAGGTAATGTTTGTTTTAAAGCCATAGTTCACCCAGAAATGAAAACTGGTATTAATTGCTCACCCTCATGTTGTTTCAAACCAGTAAGACCTTCATTCGTCTTTAGAACACAAATGAAGATATTTTTGATGAAATGAAATCCGAGAGATCTCTGACTCTCTGCGTAGACAGCGATACAACTGAAATGTATATAATCAGTAAAACAGTCCATGTGACATCAGTGGTTGAACCTTCCTTTTACGTTTGTGCGCAAAGCAAAACAACATTCAACAATTCTTCTCCTCCCAATCATGTCTTCTGCCATTAACGTGAATAAAGTTGTTTATTTGAGATGATGCCAACCCCACAGAGGACTTCAGATGATGCCAACCCTGAAACAACACACAGCACTATCGAACTCTGCTACTAATTTATAATGTTCCTTGTCTGTTCGATTACATCATTAATTGATCTTTACCTCGCATCTATGCCATATGTACATGTACAAGCTACTACTACATATACTGTAAAACATTACTTTGGTGTAAAGCTGCTTTGC
>JAUCMT010000039.1:676221-687364 GCA_032357475.1 Enteromius thamalakanensis
CATCAGGCCAAGGCACTGAAGGAACTGCACGAGGGTGGGCACAACCCGGAAGTTCTAGCTGAACTTCGTGCCGCAACAGACCTCGCGCTATGTGCGACGAAGGTTACTGCGCGTGCCCTGGGACGTGCGATGTCCACTATGGTGGTCCAACAGCGCCTTCTGTGGCTGTGTCTAGCTGACATGCGGGACTCGGACAAGGTCAGGTTTTTGACGCCCCCGTGTCGCAGACCGGCCTCTTCGGCGACGCGGTGGAGACTTTTGCCCCGCAGTTCTCCGCCGCCCTGAAGCAGACTGAGGCCATCCGTCATATCCTGCCGCGGCGTCCAGCTGCTGCCTCCATCCGGCCCCGCCTCTGAGATATTTATCAAATATGATTGTGGTATTAACCCCACAGAGGACTTCAGATGATGCCAACCCTGAAACACACAGCACTACTGAACTCTGCTACTAATTTATAATGTTCCTTGTCTGTTCGATTACGTCATTAATTGATTTTTACCTCACATCTATGCCATATGTACATGTACAAGCTACTACTACATATACTGTAAAACATTACTTCGGTGTAAAGCTGCTTTGCAATGATATGTATCGTGAAAAGCGCTATACAAATAAATTTGAATTGAAAACTTTCTTTGGGCACAAAAATTAATTTCATAGCTTTGTAAAATTGCGCTTGCACCTTTGATGTTACATGGTATATTTTAAAAAAAATGTGTTTTAAAAACTACCTTTCTGACTCTTGGAACATTTCGGGTCCATTGCTGTCTATAGATGGTCAGAAAGCTCTAGAAATTATCTTAATTTGTTTTCTGAGGCTGAATAAAGGTCTTACGTGTTTGGAAAGGCATGATGTTGAACTTGGATTTTTTTAACTTTTAACTGTGCAACTTTATTGAGCAACTTCATCCACATGCACTCCATGCCAAACACTGTGTTGCATTCAGTATGTTCAACATTTGTTGATCACTTGGGTTTTCGTGTCTTTTATGCATACACTTGCATCGATATGCTTCATCATTCTAAATGTGAAATAATGATCTTTTATCTTCTTAATGCAGGATATGTGCAAAACAACAACCGAGGCCATTTCGTCTGGACAGACTAGTGTACAGGCTGAACTCAGACGTACTGCTAACACTCGTAAGTTGTTTTGCGCATATATGCTGTTCTTCTCCTGGTCGCTCATACAGGGAGTAATTTATCTTTGTTTGAGTGGGCTGAAGCTGTAGCTCTTGTAACGTTCATGTTCCCTTGACAGCTGCCACACGCATGATTGCCAATGCTCTGAGCCGGGACTCCCCACCAAGCACGCCTGCTCGGCGCCCTGACAACCGAATTTCAGTGACGGTCTCCAACGCCAGTGCCAAAACAGGTACTTCTGATTAGGTTAACAAGCAGTGATGTTACCTCATGCTTTGTACTCAATGCAGCTAGTCATTGGTTTCTCAGGGCACTTATTGCATATAAAATGCATACATGTAACACATAAACTGTTTAAGATTTTTTAGGGTTGGAAAGATTTTTCTAAAAATTACAACAAAGACCATAATATGGTATTATTACCATTTAAAATAACTGTTTTCTCTTCTAAATGTTTTCTTTTCTAATATATGTGATGGTAAAGCTGTCACGTGATCCTTCAGAAATCATTCTAATATTCTGATTGGCTGCTTAATAAATATTTCCTATTATCAATGGTAAAATCAATTATGCTGCTTGATATTTTTGTAAAAACTGATACATGTTTTTCAGGATCGATAGAAAGGAGTCGGAACAGTATTTATTAAAAAAAAATATAATAATCTGTCTGGAATTATTTATTCAGTCAGATTATTTATTCAGATTTTTCTATATTTTGTACACTCCTGCTTTCTAAAAGTATTAATTTCTAAAAACCAATAAAAAAACCTTACTGACCCTGAATGTTTGAACAGTAGAGTACATGTTTGGATTAACTATTTCTTAAATGGAACACAGTGCCCAGCAAGCCAGCAGAAGAAAATGGGTTGCAAGTGAAGCATCGGCGAGTCACAAGAGAAATGGAGGGGAAATATATCATAAACATGCCAAAAGGCACAACAGCTCGCACTCGGCGCATCCTGGCACAGCAGGAAAAAAAAGGTGCCCTGAGATAGTAGATTTTGAGTCTTCAAGCTAATGTTGATTGCAGTAATTTGAACTGTTGAAGTTGGAACAGACAAGACTGATCTTATAATCTCCCCTACTTTGTCACAGCTAAGGTTTTAAAGCGTACTTCAGTGTTTGATAGACTTGGGGCAGAGTCAAAGGCAGACACCAAACCAGCCAATAAGGTGAGAAATTGCATGACTTGCAAAATTAATGAATGCTGTAAAAGTATTTTTATTGTTTGTGATAACATTAATACATTAACTGATGTTAATTTATTGTAAAGTGTTGATTTTTTTCACGTCACTGTCTTTATTTTTTATTTTTTTTTTCTCTGTACAGCAGCCAACAGGTGTGTTTAGCCGACTGGGTGAAGCAGAGGAAGATGAAGACAGTGGAGGAAAGACAGATGGTCTTGCAGATGCTTTCGAGGACAATGACAGCGACGGTGAGGGCTCAGTGTTGCAGTATGCCGGCGTCCTCAAACGAGCCACACCCACTTCTAAAATAGAGACTGTAATCGCCAAATCGAAACCCCTCACTCTGCGTCGACTAGGTGCAAAGTACAAACTGCCCTTATCTGAAGGCACACCACCAATCTCCTCCTCTACCTCCTCCTCCAACCAAGAGGGGACACCCAAACTGGGTGTACTGCAGAGACTGGGCAAGGTCCCGTCAGTCAACCCTACCTCCTCGACCCCTCTAGTCAGTCAGCCCGCAGACACCCAGGACAGTCGGGTTACGAGTAGCAGGAGCAAAGCCCAGGGCAGCTTTGCTCTGGCCAGCCCTAAGGTCAGTAGTAGCACAGGTGACACTCACGGGGCTCAGATGGACGTTGGGGCAGTCAGTGTATTCAAGAGACTGGGCGCCCGGAAAACCTAATACTCCAAAAACTGAAAGGCACCCCTTTTTATCCAGTTTGCCCATTTTTATAACTTAAAACCCACCTGAATTTCCATTTGAGTGAGTGGAGAAACTCTAGGACCACCCGTGATGGATTGGGAACTCAATAAAGGGAAAAAAGGGACAGCTGCAATATGTTTAATGTCAGTGTGGACATACCTGTTCTCGTAATGTTTGGTTATAGGAATCTTGCCCTATCCCCCATCCCACTTTTAAAGCTGCTCTCCTGGGCCTCTGTGAGTGAAACATTTTTCCAGTTTAAAGGGGGGTTCGTAATGAAGATTTTACAATGCATGGCGCCCAGCATCAAATGCTAGAAATGTCAAGTTTTGTTTTTTTCCACTATCGTAGCCAAGAGACTTAAGTAAAAGCATGTGCTATGTTTACCACAAACACCTCAGCTTACCGATTCCTCCATGAAGTAAGCTCATGTTCTTACCTCCTAGTTTTTAAAGGGATAGTTCACAAAAAATGTAAAATTGTCATCATATACTCACCCTCATTTTTTGGGGTGAACCATCCCTTTCTTTTCACAGGATTTTTATAATAAAAAGCATTTTGTTGGCTTTAAACCGCACACATGAGCATTTCCATTAATGCGCCTTAACCTGTGGTCACACTAGACTTTCAGAACTAAAAATGACGTTTAACAAATACATTCAAAGTGAGAGAACCTACATTCTACTCCGCTTTAATATTTGTCGGTGACAAATTCACAGTTCACCAGTTCTCTGAAATGCCCAAAAATGCATCTAATGTGAGCTTGCATGTCCTGTCTCCCGTATATATATATATATAAATGAACTTGAAAAGTGTTGTGTGACCGCCCCTTTGTGACCACAACCGTAACCTTCCTCAAAGACCCAAAATCGTACTCACAATCTGTGTTAAAGAGTCTGCTCTTAAATTGCTGCATTCAAAATGCCATCCAATAGAAATTTGTGTTAAGTGTTACTTGGACTAGCAGAGCAAATATAGCATTGGTGATAGCATGCTGTTGCCAAGCAACCCACGTGGAGGTGGACCCTTGTGTATTGTATGAGTTTTCACCCCTTTGTACTGTTCACTACAGTAACCACTAATCATGCCGTTGTATTAGGAAGTCACCTATGCTTTGTGTTTTGTCATGTTTCCCCTGTTTTTTATAAATATTACCATTTTAAGCATCTCCAATGCAGAATTTCATTACATTATGGTTAGGAATATTAAGAGAGAGAAAACATTTTAACTGGGTAGGTTTATACAATATTGATAAAGATTATTTGTCTTGGGAATGGATTGAATATAAAAAGATAAAACAAATCTTGACTTGCTTTTTTTTATTGACTTTATGCAATTTTATGTCATGTGCGTTGTTGTTTACATATTACAACTGGGTTTAAGAGCATATTCGTGCCATGTTTTATCATGTTTATAGATATAATTACATACAGTTTTGGAATTAATCAAAACCGTATTTAATCTGCTCTCCTCTCTCTACATAAGCTTTAAAATGGCTAGACTGGAAGAGATGGTCCTTTTTCCGTTTGTGTAGCAGAGCACAAGCAAGTTGACAAATGAAGGTCTGCAACCATTTGTATGAACCAGCATTTATATCCTGCTTTCTTACAGTTGAGACTTTTACAACATAATTAGTTTGATAAAGGAGGTCACTACACCGAGATAATGAAATGATATTTTAGTTCTCATTCCAAACTGATGTGCTAGCAAAGAAGCATTACACTGAGCTGCGTTTAATGCATGCTCTAGTAAATGACGCAGATGGTGAGGACTACATAAGCCCTTATGCCTCCAGTGTTGCAGTACACTGAGCGATTTGTAAGAGGATCTCAGCAGTTCATCACTGTTCAACATTTGCCTCTTCATGCTGACTCTGTTTTTTTTCTATTAGGCTGTGTTATAAATTTAGCTTAGATACAGTATGTGCTTGCATTACAATTAATAACTACACTGAAAAGATTAATTTGTATCTTTTATGTTTTTATGATCATGAAAGCAAAGTAGCTTTTTAAATACTTTTGAATAACGCTATCTCTTGCGTTTTATTAATATGTATCGTAACAAACCTGTGTCATCAGCTTTATGCAAACTGGTATAGTGTCTCTTCAGCTGATTTTAGGGAAAATTTCACTCAAAAATGAAAATTGGCAGAAATGTTTTATGGATTGGGGTTACTTTTGTGATGTTTTCAGCAGATGTTTTGACACTGGTTTAGCTACAGTTGATCCATTGGTGAGCAAGTCATGTGATGCAACATTTTTACAAATATCTTCAGATTAAGAAAAACTAATTTACATCTTGGCCCGGGAAAATAAATCATTCAAGCTCCCAGGTTGACATTTCCACTTTGATCTGGAAGCTAATTTAAAGACATACCCACCCATACCAGATGGTTATATCATATCAAAGTGGTTCAGCTATTTATTTTATTAGGGGTTTGAGCCAATTGTAAACCCTGTTGTAATTATTAGGATTTTTATTAGGGGTTCGAGCACGAAGGCACAGAGAACCGGCCCAATCAGCCTAACGGGCGTAACAACGCAAAGCCAAATATTTCAGACATAGTTCGTAAACCTTCTGCCATCGATTCAAATGTCACATCATTGCAATTCTTTGAAGTAGCCCAAACAAAAGTGTACAGGTGAGTTTTTTGCTCTACGATGCACCGTTTTCACGAAATTCGACCTGATTTTCGAAACCTACTTTTGCAAACTAGTCCTAGGTTTTTCGCCTGATCAGAACCAAACCACTGCAGCAATAATATGTGGACATAGGATATCAATAATTATTTAAAAAAGTTGAAATTTAGATATTCACGTGAAGTGGTAGGCGTCTATGCTAACGTTAGCCAAATGTTATTCGGACTATAACTCTGGAACGGAATGAGGTATCTTTCAGATGTGCAAGAGCTCAAACTTTAGTAAAATAAAAAGAATTGCGCTGCTCTGCCGCTTGGTGGCGCTATGAGACAGAAAGTCTCTTATTTTCAGCTCTAACTAGGCAACCATTGGTGCAATTGGTTTAAAATTAGGTATGCCGCAACCTGGATCAAACTTGCTCAAGGCTGTATGAGGACATTGGCGTATCTCAAAAAACATCGGCAAAGGTATTATCACTTATTTGACAAGGTTAAAGGTGCTCTATGCGATCTTGCAAAACACTATGGGTGCAGGATGTACACCAAGCAAAAACAAACTTCGGCCAACCAATCGGCAAGAAGAGGTGGGGTTTAACGTGTGCAAACAAACTTCGGCCAACCAAATAGGAAAAATCAGGTTGTTAGGCCGAAGTTTGTTTTTGTTGTGGTGCCCAAAATGTTTCTTTCGGTATTGCAGCCTCTGTGTTGTCTTTCGTATTCAAAGGGCAGACAGCAAGACGATCAAGGGGTGATGCATATGGTTTGAGATAAAAATAAAATCGAGCTAAAATCCTGCAACATTGCATAGAGCACCTTTAACGGAGGTCGATTGGAATGAAACTCGATGGGCACGTTTGACTCATGGTCCTAAAGGTCTGTAAGAATTTTGAAAGAAATCGGCCACTAGTTGGTGTTAACGAAGTTTTTGGCTCTCAAAACCTGGTTAAAACATGTGACACATGAGTCTTAGCAAGCATGCAAAGTTTCATAGAGCTCACACTATATGTAGCACTATAACCATTAAAAAGGCCTCAAAAACACTATTTCCAGAGTAAATGACCTTAAATCCCTCATATATTCCCTTTTAGACTATATCTTCGTATAATATCATAGATCTCCTCCTCTTCTTTGCCTCTGTGAGCAATGATGTCAATCAAACCATTTTGACAAAAAACTGATGGGAGCGGAAGACCATGGGTTCATTAAAAACTAAAACAGTTTATGCTGACGGAGACATTATAAAATCACTATTATAACATTTAAAATCACATTTAGTTCAAGTTTACCATTTTGCCAGATAATCATTACAGTGAAACGTGAAAATAACCTATAAACTTGCAAATAAATGTCACCTATCACCTATCATTTAAAATATCTAAAACTGCAACACAATGTGAAGGTATGCCAGAGTGTGTGTGTGTGTGTCTGTATGTTTGGAATAATATAATAGTTTAACCATTTAATTTATCTCTGTGTGTGCGTGTGTAGGTGTGTAAGCATGCTTACTGAGTATTAACCATTTCATTTCTTTGTGTTTCTGTGTGTAAGCATGCTTCCATTTCATTTCTGCTTGTGTTTGTGTGTTTTGTATCAATATAATAGTTTAACCATTTCATTTCTGTGTATTTTATTCATATTTGGCTCCACGACGTTTGGAGATTTACCGCTCCTCTTTAATGCAATCGTGATCCACCAGTAGCAGCAGCATCTCACGATTAATTCCTTCCCATAATGCCTCGCGCTAGTGCTCGTTGGCGCTGTCTGTGGTGCTGAAGCTGCTCTCGCCGGCGGCAAGAGTCTTCCCGCTCCAGCATCACCTCCGTGCAGAGGCGTTACTCGCTGGTCAACGAGAGACTGCCGCGATCACCTATTTGATTCTGTTCCTTTTAACGCGTTTTAATAGTCGGGAATATTTAGTGCATTTAGCTCCCCCCTGGAACATACTCTTTTTGTGTTTTTCGGTTCCCGTTTGGCTCGCATCCTTTATGCACAGCACGCTGCTCCAGCCCTTAAAGAGAACACAGGCATCCGTGTCGGAACAGCATGGCTTCCTGAGCGAGATGGAAGCGAAGCAGCACTCGATCAAGAGCCTGAAAAGCTATCCGGAGGCTGGTGGCCGGAGTCTGGCGGCGGCTGCGGGTGGGGACGTTGGAGGTGGAGGCTATCGCGTCGGCGGCGCGGAGATGGAGATGGAGGCGAAAATACAGAAAGCTATCGACTTCAAACTGGAGGGTCACCGATGCTACAAGGAGAAGAAATTCCGGGAAGCTATTGGGAAGTATCACAGGGCGCTGCTGCAGTTGAAAGGGATCCATGTCGTCGACGGGACCACCGGATCCGAGGTGAACCTCCTGAACCAAGCCGCGGCCAAGCTGACGGAGGAGCAGCGGCGAGCGGTGGAGAGCACCGAGATCGAATGCTACGACAGTCTGACAGGTGAGCCTCCGAGCCCCGAGAAAACAGCCGCTGCCATTGTTCTGAAGAAGCCACTGTGAGATGCTGCCGATAAGGTGAAGCTGTAAGAGGCTATACACGGAACCTTCATATAAATAAACTAATTCCACAGCTAGAAAACGATTGTTTTTTTTTTTAAAGACAACACTAAAACAATAAATCAAGCCATTGTTTGTGCTTAACGACCAGTTTGGCCTTCATTGTTCCCGAGGCAGTGGGATTCAGCCAGTGTCATAATAAACCAAGTTCATTTAATGTCACGTTATGAGATTATTTGATATTTGAGAGCACGAGAGGATTAAGCGTAGCACGCGAACTACTAGTGCGTAGCCTGCTAGTAAGCGCGCTAATCACAATTTCATTTTTTTTAACTTGCCTTTCAAGTTCTAGGTGATGTGAGGTAAAGGTTGTAGTATTAGTACCAACAAGGATAACTAGCATACTTAAAACAGTTGTCACAATATAGCTAGTTTTGTTTGTAAACCCGGAAGAGGAGAAGCGCGTTGGACAAGGATTCCGTCGGGAATTTACTTGTGTTGTTTTTGCAAAAGCGGGTTTCAGTCGCTGTGAAAATAACGTGTCGTGTTAACATCATTTGAAAAGACCTTCACGCGTTGTTTTATAATATACTGAATGTCATACCTCTGACAAAAGCTGAACACTATCAACATGCTTTTGTTTGTGTTTTATATAGACACTCTGACAGTCTATATATCATTCTGATATGTGTAGTCTGTATGTAAAAACGTTTTATCAACTCGTTCGAAACTGCTTCAAATGTGTAGCTTATGTAAATTTTATACACAAAGTGAGCAAAAGCATCATATGGCGTCTAAATCAAAGTCTAATAAGTATAATTGATGGGTATGTGTCGTCATTGCATTCTCCAAGCATGTATTGTGTCTGCAGTCTTTAAATGACAAACCCTTTGATAGTGCAATGCATATCGTTTCCCAAATGCCATGTGATGTGAACTCTGTTAGATTTGTTGTCGATAAACAGGGGATAACATAAAAAGGATCACAGATGCCAACTGTGTTTCCTCATTGGATAATATTGGTTTAAGCACATCTGCTAGAGCTGGATGGGTGTGATGCCTGGTGTTTATGGCCCTTGATGTCTCTGGTGGTCTCGCATGGTGGTCGATTTGAGGTTAGGCTTGAATGTCACAAATGTTGCAAACACTTCAGGCCCTCTGGGGGAAGCATTAAGGCGTGAAAGGGGGAATGGTACATTTCACCAGTGCGGCCTGCGCTGCAAAATTTCCATTTGTTTGAATTCCCTCCCACATACACCTTCCTTTGTTTGTCCTCCTGCAGTCATGATGATGGGGAGTGAGCTGGAAATATATAAAGAGAACCTTTATAAAGATGCGTTTTATAGTTACATACAGTGTTTAGGGCCTCTGAGGGTTGAGAGGCATGGAGGGTGCAGATGGAGTGTTTTGTCTGGGTTTTGTCAACACTGTACTTTCTTTTCGTCTGGTTTGGAGTGACTCAGGTTCTCATCTGGTACTTGTTCCGTAACACATCCGTGACTTTTAATGCAAAAACTGCTTGCTGTATTGTTCCTACACGGCGTTCTGTTTCCAACAATCACGTGACAAGTAGCCCATTGCTTTTGTGCTGTCACTGGCCTCATCGATTGTACTAGGATGGTGTGGGTTGCCAAGTATAAGGGGTGAAACGGAGGGAGAGAGCAAACAGAATAGCCTACTGTGTGATCTGCAAATCTGAATGATGCTGTTGTGTGTGTGTGCGTGAGGTAAAAGGCCTTCTAAACTGGGTTTGTTCTGTATTGTAACTTCAGCCAGCCACAGCAACTTCTGCAGCACTTTTTTTCAAAGCCTGCTGAATCGTCTCTAGCGAACACACCGAGCCTTGGCTCAGCAAGGTGTCATAAGTCAGTCTTGACAGGACCAAGAGACCATACAATATGCTATGTCTGAAAGAGGAAGATGTTATAAAAGCTAACTTGTAAAAAAGTATAGGTGCAAACCTTTTTTGTTTACATAAACACATATTAAGAAATAAATGTGGCAAGTACAATTACCTGAATCTGTCTTTACAGCAAGATGAATGGTTTATTTGCCATCTTAATTCATAACTCCATAAGCCATGCATTCCCAAGAGGACAGGACAGCATTTCTAACTGGGTTATGCCTACATTTGGCCAAAACTTTTTTTTTTCGGTTGTGCAGTTACGTAAGATACAGAGAAACTCTTTTCAGCACACATCTTAGACTAGCTATTGGTTGCTTTTTAATCTCAGTGAAGCTATAAAATATGAAAAATAATGTATACGGTGTTATATATAGTTAACATCATCAGCCAAGGGTATTCATTAGACTAACATGCTCTGCAGTAGTTTAGGGTTAGAAGACTGTGCATTTGTTTAATGTGCTGTGATTTATATTGCATTCTGTCAAACCACCGTTCGTTCGAGGCAGTGCCAGATATAAGCGCTGAAACTGAGAGCTTGTGAAGTCACTGTGGCGTAAAATCAACACTATGTAATTTTAGCACATTTCAAGCTGTACGATCAGAGACAATATTGCTAATGCAAACAGAATAAAGCTGTTTGGAAGAGCTTTTTTATTTTATTATTACTTAGAAACACAGCTGTTGTGCTTTTATTAAGCTCATATCTCAGCACATTTTCATTTTATCTGTATTTTCTTTTATGTTTGCCAGTAAAAAAAAGGAAAAAAGAAGCATCTTTAAACAAGAAACCTTTTCTTGAAAGGCAAAAATGCATAATATAATTATTTTTCTTTTTTTTTAAGTTCAGAGAATAAGTTTGGGTTCCGTTATATTACTAAATCTCTTATGCTCACCAAGACTGCATTTATTTGATAAAAAATACTGTAAAATTGTAAGATTATGAAATGTAAGATGTAATAGCTGTTTTATTTTAATACAATAATTTATTATATACAATAATATATATATATATATATACACTATATTACCAAAAGTATTCGCTCACCTGCCTTTACTCATTCTATGAACTGAAGTG
>JAUCMT010000039.1:703651-720054 GCA_032357475.1 Enteromius thamalakanensis
AGATTAATTTGAAAATTAATCTAGATTAATCTAGATTAAAAAAATTAATCTATGCCCACCCCTAATATATATATATTATTTATTTATTTATTTATTTTTCAATTAACAAGGAAATTGCTACAATGCAACCCATGTTCTATACTTCATTTTCTCTCTATCCAGACACAAATGTGCTGCGATACATCCAGCTGACAGAGATGAAGATGAGCAAGACCGGTCACCAGATGCGTGAGAGTGGGAAAGAGTCATTGGGTTAATTCAGCCTGACCCCACCCCCTTTCCATGCCACACCCTAACCCTGATAGAAAACCTCTATTCTCGAGTCTCTCCCCTTTTCCCCATAATTTCCCCCATCCCTTGGACAACCAGGATACATGTGCTGCGCCCCTCTCTAAAACCGGACTCGAAACGGGCACAGCTACAGCACAGCACCCTGCGACTGTCTTTTCTCGCTCTGAGATTTCTCTGTCCCTTTAAATCCAGCGTCCCCGGTGCTTTTCATTTCCCAGGTTTTGAGAAATTGACTGATGAACAAAGAACAGGGAGACGGAAAAAGAAGAAATGCTCTGTGATAATAATATAAACAATGGGGCTCCGGCATTACAATTTAAAATTACACGATCGAATGAGGATATGTTTTGAGTGGCAAAATTGAATCTGTTGGTAGAAGCACACGAATCAAAGCCACGCTGTTACTTAAACGCAGAAGATGAAGGTCAATGATTAGGCTAGTGACCTTTGAACTCCCTCTGATCCATTGAGAAGCACTCTATTGACTCAATACAGAAGAGAAGCGGAGAGGTCGATGTTCAATTCACGCACACCTGCCAACGCCTGTTACTTTCTGTCTTCTTTTTCTCTCTCTTGAATTTGGGCACATCTCAACTCAATTTCAATTCAAGGGCTAATTCAAGTGTTTGTGATTTGTCCTTTGATATCGATTTAGTTTTGCCTCTCGGTTTGCTGTACTATAGTGGTTTGAGCAAGTTGTTATCTATCCCTTTCTCAAAGGTACAACATCCTCTGTACTAATGTTAGCAGGTGTTTTGTGAACCTTGTTGTCCATTGCCCATGTATTGGACCGTCTCATAATAACCCCTCCCCCTTAAGAGAAGAGCGCATCCTGATGATGTCACAACGGTTATGCAGCCTGTTGGAATATTATTAACTATTGGAGCCATATTGAAAACTCCTGTGTTTCTACAAGAAACGGGAAGAAGTGAGGTCTGCTAAACCTACATAATATACTTACCCCAAAATATCAGTGTTACAAAACACAAAAATGCTCTGTCGACTCTGAGAATTGTAATTTTGACAACCATTAAGCGTTACTCGTTTGCTCTCTTCGTAATGTTATGCTTTTTCGAGCTTCGTTATGGAAACTGCTGTTGTTTTGTTCACTGAAGCAGCATCTCCAGTGGATTCATTTGAATGTGCAGACGGCTTTGACAAGTCTAGTTTGGATTAATGGTTTTGAAGAGATGGGAACAGACAGATGAAATTATCCATCTGACCTAATATAAGAGATTTAATTGTGTCAGTGGGACTCTGGGGATGTTGTGCCATGGTTTCAGATGAGAAGACGCACTGATGAGAATCAGAACACACAGCAGACCGTTCAACCAAATCTCTTTGTTGCAGTGACACTTGAGGAATATGGTGATCAAATAAGGTGCATTCAGTACCTTTTTCTTTAATTAAAAAAAGTTTCATACATACAGTAAATATAACGTTCAGTGAATATAATTAAAATAATAAACACTCACATGCTATCAAGACTCTAGTCATATCTATCATATGGAGCGGGTGGCAGCCTCATGGGGCTTCCATGTCTAATAGTAATAAAGACGATATCAATAATAATAATAATTATGCATTCACTATTATATAGTACTTTCTAAGTGCTCTGAATAAAAATGAAGTGGACAGAGGTTAATACACAAGCTTTATACATCCACACCAGTAGGTGTCAGTATATGCTTATTTGGGAAACGTGAACGAAAACTTTATGCGTGCACTGTTTAATGCTCAAAATCAATTCTTGATAGTGTAGTCATGAACGATTGGTTAGAGAAATCAAGTGATGTCTTTCTGTACTGTTCTAACCCAATCTCATGAGGAAACGTAACTATTTTACAAAATGCCGATTTCACATTCAGTTTTACGATTGGCAAAGAGCGTAAGATTTTTACACAAATGTAGACATTAATGTCCATCCCTTGTCCCACCCAAAAACTAACCTTGAGTGGGACACAAGATGATCGCGTGAAAAAATACAATTAAAAAAATTATACGAATTAAAGACCAATATGTGAAATAGTTACGAATTGCCATGACAGTGCTTTGGCTGCTCTGACGCTTTCCTCCTTTCCAGTTCTGTCTCTTGTCTCAGTTTTGTGGCAGTTCTCTCTCCACCTTACCTTTGATATGTTCTTTTGATTTCTGTAAATGGTAAAGGTCATTTTGTCTATAACAGAGCAATGTTAACAACACTGATGTCCTGTAAAGAATCTCGGTCATCACCTTTGCTTCCTTCAGCTGTGGTCCATATGTCCCCATGTGCTGGATCTCTTTCTACACAGATGGAGAAACATCAAGTCTGACTTGTCAACAGACAACGACAAAAGCACAAACTGGTTTATGGACAAGCAAATAAACTTACTGTACTTTACTTTTTCTTGGATGTCACTTGAGGTATGTGTTTGTTGAATGTCAAAGTAGACTTGTGCGGTTTAAAGACATATTAAAATGGTTGTCGAAAGCTTTATTAAATTGTTTTTATCGATATGTGAGAGAGAGCAAATGAGAAGGACAAATAAAAGAGATTTATGGAAAAATATATTTATCATTGTGAGGGGCAGCTTTGTACTGTGTATACGTTCAGTTTTCCTCTTGTATCTAGGCTTATTTGTGATGTCTTAGCCTTGTTTTTTGTCTGATTGCCAGTCTGAGGATTCAGGGTTTGCCCTTTGAACCTCCAGAAAGAAAGGTCGTCTGAGGTGGGTCTGGAGAGAATGATAAGAGGGATTTCGCCGATGAAGAAGAAGAAGGGGTGAGGGTACCCTACTGTCCCGAAAAAGAGAAAATCCACTGGTTTCTTTTTCTTTTTTTCTCGCCTGTTCTGGAGAGAGAGAGAGAGACTTTGACCCTCTGGTTGTTCTGGTTACCATATGTTAATGCATTACTGCGGTCATTCATTGCCTCTTTGGGAAGTACTGTACATACTTCCACCGGACATCAGAAGACCTGCGAACTGGTTATGTTTACCTGCAAGTCCAGGAATGCACTATTGATTGGTATTTGAAGTCTATAAATAAAATTTGACAAGAGAAACTGTAAGAGTATTATTGTTTGTTTTTTCAATGCAAAATTGAATGTCATTTAGTATGGAAATCCTATGAAATGTTCCTTTTTTATTTACAGGTGTTAATTAGAAACAATCAATGACCATACCGTACTTCTATCCATCACAGCTCTCCTGTCCAGCCCTAATTTAACAAACCTGAACCTTGAGTAATCAATGCCTTAAAATTTACTAGAAACTTCCAGGCAAGTGTATTGGAGCTGGTTGGAGCTACTCTCTACAGAACACTGGGCCTCAGGATTGTACACCCTGATCTAGCAGTACTCAAATCAAAACATAAAATGTCTTGAAATGTCTTCAATCTTCAGCATCTTGCACGTGACATGCCATTCCAAAAATGTGGTGCCCAAGTTAAAATGAGTTCTGTTAAAAAATGACGTTGTATGCTTGCTGCCATGAGTCATGCACTCAATTTTTATCATAGCTTTAAGCTTCGCCGAAATGTTTGAATGCACAAAAGCATAAATGACGAATAAAAGCTAAAGTGTTGAATGGCTCCTCGCACTATCAGAAGGCTCACAATATGGTGCCTGAGTGAGTAACAACTTCTATGGCATTTTTAAAAACCAATTTTGGAGCTTGACAATCCCTGCCCACTCATTTTATGTTGACGTATGGAAAACAGCAGACTGGACATTTTTTTGTGTGCTCTACAAAAGAAGTACAGTCATACAGGTCAAACAGGAACGACATGAGGGTGAGTAAATTATGCCATGATGTACATTTTTGGGTAAACTATTAATTTAGTCATGGTGTTAAATCCATACCCATTAGGTTTCTCTCTTGGCAGTGCTGAGCACCAGCAGCCAAGCATCCAGAGATTCAGTGTTTGTTTGAATCCTCCAAAGAATCTGAAGTGTAACTGTGGAACCGCCGGTCTTTCCCTCCTCCCTGTCTCTCTTCCATCTCTCTCTTCCTCAGAGAGACATGGTGTGATCACCACTGACTACCTTCCATAAAGACGTCCAGGGCTGCACATGTAGAAGGTGAGAGAAAATAATAAATAACAGGGACCGAATCCCACTATTAACACACCTATTATGAACATATTGGCTGTTTATGAGTAAATATGCATCCCTAATCCCAATACCTAAACTTAACTGCTTTACTAACCATAAAAAAACTGCAAATCAGGAGTTTATTGAGGCAAAAGTCGTAGTTAATGGTTTGTTGATAGTGTGACCAGGAAATCTATAGAAGCAATCTATAGGCTGCAACTAATCCTACACTAACAAAATCATTTTTAATATCAGAAAGGAGGTAATGATTAAAGGTGGCCAATTTGTATATAAGGAAGCAAGACAAGCATTTGTTATAACAACATTATTAAATCACACAGAAAATAAATTAACGGATCTAATACTGTATGTACTGTGCACGCAGAGGTCAAAATATGATCTGTGTGTAATTCTTCTGACACGCTCCCTCACATATCTGTCATGACCACCATTTTCCCTTTTTTTCTTTGTTGCTTTTTATAGCATTGCCATGGAAGTGAAGTGCGGTTGCTAAGTAACTGGCCGGCGTCTGGAAGCGTAAAGAGAGGCTGCTGCTGCTTTCGCAGACAAGAGCAAAGCTATGTCGTGTTTGAGTGTGTGTAGCTACATGTGTAGTGAACGGTGGCGAGTCTGGTGTTATTGTATGAAACTAGCTTCAGTCAGCCTTTTACAGCTGCTGCACCGGAGGCAGTCAGGCACAGTTTTTAGCATTTACAGCCAGTTATCTTTGTCGAGCAGTTTGAAGGGATTATAATGTAATATCTCATAATATATAGTCCCCACATTTTTGTTTTGTTTACATACACTTAATTCTCTCCGTGGAGTTGAATACCTCAGTGTGGTATCTTCCCATTGTCCTCGGAGAACAATCGCTGATGTAAACAGACCAGTGTCACGTGCGCGATGGAGCCAGAGATGCTGCTTTGCTTATGTCATGCTGTTGTCAACTGCTTTGCTCTTGAAGATGAATTCTAAAATATTTCTTTGGTTTTGCTTTAAGGGTTTTCGACTTTATTTTTTACTTTGTAACAAACACAAGCAAAAGTGATAATAAAGCTGTTATTTGTGCGCCTACCTGAACACAAAACACAAAACAACATTCACTCTTGGAATCCATTGCGTCATAATTGTTCCAACTTCCACTGCGGGACTTTGTCGACATCTAGTGTGCATTTTTTATTTTTTTTGGTTTGTTGGTTTATTGTTATTGGAATAAAACGTGAGTGGGCTTAAATGCTTTCAGGTTTTTGGGAAGAGTCACATCCTCGCCACAACAGATCTGCAATAAGACCAGTAACATTCAAGTACGTAAAATTAAGAGATCTTGCATAAATGCAATAAATTTGTTTATTTATTTAGCAACAATAACTAATAAATACTTAGCAAATAATTTAAAATTTATACTACCACTACTAATATCCTTTTTTAACAGGGCATTGTGTAATAATAAAAACACAAAACCGACACATGACTGCTTGTAACAATTATTTTAATAAATACTCTTAGTGTTCCTCACACAGGAAATAAGGGGGTGGGGTTGTTCAACCCCTGCACAGAGACTTACCCCATACAAATAATAACAATAAGAACACAAACCACATGCACACACACCCATTCTCTCTCTCACACACACACTCACATAACAGGCATACTCATTGGTGGACAGTCCAAAAAATACTGTCTACTACCAGGTTTAACGGTTCAGCACAACAAATCTGAAAACCCTCCAGTGTGCGTTTCTCAGCACCATTCAGTCTGCCAAAAGAACATCCTGTATTTCCTGCACAAGTGTAACGTCATTAAAGATCTCATCACGTCTCTTTCCATGTGCCCTGACATGACAGTGTCCTTCACAATGCTCTCTGTGGTGACGCATGACCAGATCTGGTGTATACATGCTGTTCCTTTCTCTTTAGTTGAATTGTTCAGTAGGAGGAGGAAGAACATCACTTTAAGGATGTAAGGAAGTGTCTGTCTGGTACATTTAAACATAACAGGTAGTACATGTTTGCTTTTTATTGCCAATTGTTACAAAAACCCCTAATTTTTCTCAAGATGCATCCTGACATTGATCTGAGGAGAACATAGGCTTTTCAGATAGGTTTATGACGAAAGGGGGAAGTAAATGGTTTTGCTTGACTTGAAACAGAATGAATGGAATAGGGCCTTACTCATCCAGTTTAGGACTGATGGACATGCACAGTAACAAGCACTTTCCACAAATAGGGTACGGAGGCTTAACCTTCAAAAAATGTCCAAAAACCTTAAAAAATCCTTTAAAAAAGTGTTTTACTCATTTCCTGTAAGATTTGGAACTATGCTACCAAAACATAGGGAGATACCATCCTGTTCAAAGGTTTGGGTCACTACTTTTGTAAGGAAATTAATATTTGTATTCAGCGAGGATGCATTAAGTTAATCAATAGGGACAGTAAATACTTTTACATTGATAAAAAAAGGAAATATTAAGCAAAAAATTAATGTAAAAATAAATGTTTCTTGAGCACCAAATCAGCATTTTGGAATGATTTCTGAAGGCTTGAGAGATGGCTGCTTAAAATTCAGCAGTGCTTCACATGAATAAATTACATTTTAAAACATATTCATATAAAAACTATTTTATATATATATATATATATATATATATATATATATATTTTTTTTTTTTTTTTAAATATTACAGTTTTTCTTCTATTATATCAAATAAATGTAGCCTTGGTGAAGATAAGAGACATTCAAGAACAAAAAAAATATTTCCAAGCTTTCGAAATTTTGAACACCAGTGTAGAACTGATTTGGAATCACTAAATAGAGCTTATATAAAGTTTACCTGATTGATTTAATTTTGATATGTTCTTGCAATAAACATCAGAATAAATACACATAATATATAAAATCTTTAAAAACAATGTTGCTAATGTGGCTATTAATATGGGCAGATATGGTAATTACTTCATGTACATATCTCCCATAAATTGACAAATTTACCAGTTGAGCTGGTCAAATGCAATTAAATGTTTTAGTGTGTTTTACATCATTAAGGGGTTGTACGCAAAATGTGAGACAGGTAAATACGACTTTTGTAGTAATTAAAATATATTAATGTATTAAATGTCAATTTATTTGTTATATGTATAATGTGTATATTTATAATTTTGCATTATATTTGTTGGATACATAAAAAAAAAATCAAGGCCTCTGAGGTGGGACAGACCAAAATGACTATTTTAGGGAAAAGACGAACATTTGAAGTTTTTTTTTTAACAAACATTTTTTTTTCTTAATTAAATGCTTTCATGATAAGTTCACCAAAAAAAATGTACATGATGTCTCCAATGCTTTAAAAGAAAAAGTGTACCCTATCTTTGGAAAGTGCCAAGTACTTTCAGACATGGAGAGAAAGCATCTGCTCACGTTTCTTTTCACTTTGGACTGCTCTCACATTCTGATTAGGTCATGCAGAGAGCAGTTTGAGATGTTTTTTCAAAAAAAGAAAAATATAAAATTCTCATGGTACACCTATTTTTATATCATATCAATATATTACAATGAATGCGACTCACAAAAGAGCTCCCAGTGTCATTGCAATTAGCTGCATACACATTTCTCCTGAATGTAAATACAGAAAGCATCGCTGAACTTTATAATGTACACACTGGAGGGGGAAAAATATATATATCATTTTTTTCCAGGCCAAAAAACAGGTTGTACCCATGGAGACCATGATGAAGAAGAAGAGGCGAGAGAGACTGGCCCTATGATAAATAACAGAGATATGGACAAACAGGGAAGGTCACAGACAGACGGTAGTTAAACTGCCCTCTCCTGCTCACTATAGGCCAGTGTTTAACCAACCGATCGCAGCCGTTATGAGGCCCATTAAACTAACAGAGAACGAGTCACTGCGGACAGGCTGAGATAAACAAATCAAGGTCATTTATCTCTTAACCTGTCCAGAAGGCGTCTGTCTAGCTACTGCAGAGGGCAGCTTTTCCATTAGAGCTGCCAGAGAGCCTGGTCTGATGGGATCATGGGGCAAACTGGGGGGAAACCTCTTACAACAGCCACAGAGTGCTGGTTCAGGGTGCATCGGCCCAAACGGTGGGGGGGCAGAAGTCTTTCTATGAGAAATGTTCTCCGCATAGAGTGGCCTGTGGGTGTTTTCCACACAGGGGGATGGTGCTGTCTTGGCTCTGGCCCTCCATGTCCATGTCCAGAAGGCTTTGATGGGCGACACCCGCTCCGGCGCTCACCCCGCTGTCACCCGAGCCCAGAGGGCTGTCGCAGCTGCTACCTGGAGACGAACTGAGCGTCTGGGACAGAGATGATAGTTTCCAGGGGTCCGGACGTGCACGAGCCGGGGTAGGTCGGGGGCGGGGAGCAAACTCCAGGGTTTTGGGACGCTCGAGTGTGCCTGTATGGCTCTCTGGCTCTGGCACGGGGATAGGGATGGGAGGAGGAGGTTTGCGCCGATGGGCTGGGGGGAACACCATGGACGGGTCAGGCAGGCGTGGAATGTCAAGAGTTTCACGAGAACCTAGAGGAGAACATATGAACGACATGAAGAACTCTTTAAGTGAAATTTAAATTCACAAACAAGATTAAATCAAATTTCATATATATATATATATAAAAAATCAAGACATGAAAGTTTGTATTTTCTTACTGAGGCTTGTATTTAATACCATAAAGATTTGTTGCACTAACTGTGATATTTATTTACAAGCACATTTAAAAATATATATTTAAAATTATTTATTTTAATATGAAAATAAAACATGATTACATGAATAAAAAAATGATATATTCAAATATTATATGTACAGCTCTGGAAAAAAATAAGAGACCACTGCAATTTACTCCTAAATCAGTCTCTCTCTGAGTATGACAAGCATTTCATGCCAGTCTTTGTTAAACTTCTACAAATACTTCTGTTTATTGAGATATTTATTTGGTGAGCACCTGAATACAATTGTATTTAACGGGAAATGTATAAAAAGCACTGCTCTAATCAACACTGTTCTCTTGCAGTGTGATCAGTTGGATGGTAAAAAATGTTAAAAGTCTTTCAAAAGTAATTAGAGATGTAAAAATAAACACTAAACATGCCAAAAACAGTGAGAAGAAATGTTTTAAATCAAGAAAAAAGGCCTCAATCCTAGATTTACTGGCACAAGGATTCAGTGAGCATCAAGTTGCTTCTATACTAAATATTTCAAAGACAGCAGTTCACAAAAAATGAAACAATCGTGCATTGTTTTGTATTGGTTAGATTGACAGTTTTAAAAATAAAACCCAAAAGAAACAGATTTTTCTGCAGTGGTCTCTTATTTTTTTCCAGAGCTGTATATATTAAAAAAATATAAATGTATAAAAAAAAAAACTAAATTAGAAAAACCATAAAAAATATACAAACACAAGAAAAAGGTCTGTGTACGTTGCGTTCATTTGTTATTCATATAGTAATGAGAATACTTTTTTATCCTTTATTGCAATTACCGTTATTTTTATTATTGATTCATTTTTTAAAAAAACGAAAAAACGAGATTTCAGCTCGATTTTAGTTTTTTGGTTCATGGGTAGAAAAAGGATAAATGACTGGATAAAACAAAATTTTGTTTTCACTTGTGGCCGGTCATGACACACCCCTTACTGCCGATTGGTCAACCAAATCTCATGGCGCCCAAGACATCATCAGTTCGTTCAGCTAAATAAAAGTATTCTGCTGCTATATCAGTATATATCAATGTCAACTTTCTGTGCAGCCTAAACGCGTTTAACAGAAATAATTATTTCTCAAATATTAAGTGATCGTTCCGACAATAATGGAGTTTCAGGAGGAGCGGTGGCCGAATTAATTGCAGGTGTTCCACATCTCCCTAATAAAGTTCACCCAATCACCTCTTACCTGCCAGCTTTAAATACTCCCGCTTTCCTCTTTCTGGCATCTCTCCATCCTGCTCAAATCCTCTCCTCCGGGGGGCACCCAGAGTTCGAGCCAGGCACCGAATCTTGCCCTCGCTAGGGCTCAGGCCTCTAGGGTTCGGAGCCTGCAGCTCTCCCGGCTCGCTCCCTGGACAGCTCGCCAAATTTGCTTTTACATTACTTGCTAAATTCTTCCTCGCATTAACGAGAAAGCAAATCTATATAGAATTTAGTAGTTCTATATAGATTTTATTTTAGGCAAGTCGTGATGACTTGAGAAGGCTAAATTGATCAAACATAGTTTATGATCAGCTCTGTCTTTAGAAAAGAAATGTAAGAAGCTAGAGATATATAAATGACAAGCCAAAACTAATAATTTTAGACTAAAGTGAAACGCAATCGCGATTTTATGCCGAGGGTATTTCGAGCCTGGGTGCGTATTAATATTTGTGAAATAAATATTTCTGTGAAACGAGTTTAGGCTGCGTAAAAAGTTGATATATTGATACATACTGATATTGCAGCAGAAGACTTTTATTTAGCTGAACGAACTGATGATGATGTCATAGGCTCATATTTAAATGACAGTAAGGGGCGTGTCATGACACAAGTGGAAAACAAAATTTCCAGTCATGTATCCATTTTCTACTCATGGACCAAGAAACTAAAATCGAGCTTAAATCTCGTTTTCTTTTAACAAATGAAAAAAACGAAAAAAATATTCTCGTTCGAAATATTCCCGAAAAACTATATTAAAACAATATGGGAATCAATAATAAGAATATTGGTAATTGCAATAAAGGATAAAAAAGTCTTCTCATTACTATAATAGGAATTAAATCATTTATTATTTTAAATATGTGAAAAATTTAATTAATGTTATTTATTTACAGCAATAAAATACTTTATAACAGTAATCACTGCTGAGCATACAAAACGGACAAAATATCAGGACAAATATTAGTCGTTGTAAAATAATGCCTATGGAAAATTACTTATAGCAAAAGAAAATGTTATATTTTAAGCAACATAATAATAGTAGTCTTTTTTTTTTATATTTGTGAGAAACACTACTAAGATTAATGGGAATTACTTTCCTTTATAAAATATTGTACCTGTATATGGTGTGATGGTTAGGGCTTGTGAGGAGGGGAACGGCATACTCCCATCAGAAGGGGTGCGGCGATGGCCCACGACCGTCTGCGCTCGAGGACGGATGGCCCCATCAGAGGGCGTGCGGCGGTGACCGCGGTTTAATGCCATAGCTGCAGAGACATGGGTGGGTGTGAGGGACTGATTGGGCTCTCGTTTGAAGCTCTCCGCCCTCAGGTCCAGCAGAGGGTTCAATGACGGCGCCGGAGAGACCACCGGGTGAGCACTACTAGGGGTCGGAGCAAAGTCATCAGGATCAGAGGGCAACAGGGATTTGGTGGAGTTGCAGTCTGAGAGGGAGGACAAAGAGAGGAGGGTAACGGAGGGAGACGGGTCCATGCTGGGCAGGGTGGAGTCGTGATGGCGGTTCTGAGACAAGGAGAGTGACAGTGTGCGGCTGGGTGGAGAGGTGCTGCGTCTGAACCGGCCCGTGCGCTGGAACAGACCCTCCTTCTTCTTCCTCTGCTCCTCTCGCACGTCCTGCTCGTCTTGACTCACCTGAACACACATGAATAAATAATGTCACATTAGTTCAACAGACAGAGCTCTCCAATTTCATCTAAAATATCTTCATTTGTGTTCCGAGGATGAACGGGTTTGGTGAGAAATAAATGACATAATTCCTTATTTTTCTTTTCCACTTTCCCAGTCTCTTAATAAACGTACCTGTTGTCGTCCCAGCTGGAAGATGTCAGAGCCCAGGCCCACAGCGGCCAGTAAGGATGCACATCCTAGCAGCAGCAGGTCACTCTTCTTCCTCTGGCTGCAGCGCCGAACCGTATCCTGTGAGCCTATTCCCGGCCCTACACCCGCTGAGCCTAAACCCACCTCCTCCATCGCTCCATTGCTACCCAGCTCAGGAGCCAGGCGTCCCGGGGAGCTGTCATCAAACTCACAGTGCTCCTCTACACAGAAGATAAGGGTAGCGAATTAATAATAAATAAAGAAAAACAGATCGTAATCGTCCTATTATTTCAGATGATATTTTTGTGGGTCATAACACTCAAATCTATAAGCAGAATAGGACTTAAGACTCACCCATTTCATTTAGGCTTGAGAATCCCGCTGTCATAGGAGCATGTTTTGGGGACTTCCCCAGATTCGGAGCACTCAAGGAAAACACCTTAACCTCCCCAAGTGACTTCAACCTAAAAAAGGGAATCAGCTTGATTACATTTCAATTAAAAAAAATCAAGTGTAGCTGTACAAATTGTGTAATATACATATTAAAATAAAAAATAGCAACTGTATTATTTAATGGACCCATTCTAACATTAACTAACATTCTTTATTCTAAGAATAATAACTTCTGTATCAAAAGTAGCTACTGTTCGCTGTTAATGCATTAACTCAGATTAACTAATGAGTCCTTACTGTTACATATTGGTCATTACTGATCATTGCATTTTAATGTTTAAAACATGTTTCCTTTATAATTATTTCTGTGTATTGCTTTATAGCATAGTATTTAAATGTTCAGGTCTGTTTCTATTAAACAAGTTATTAAACTAGTTATACTGTATTATGTCAAAGCTTTTTTCAATATGAGTGTGTGCTATGCATATATAAACACATGCATGTATATATTTCAGAAAAAAAATATGTTATATTAAATACATAATAAAAAATACAATACACAAATAAATAAATGTACCTACATACATAAATATGTTCAAAATATATACTGTAAAAAAAACGAAGGACACATATAGTATGTAAACTAAATGAAATTAAAATAAAATAAATACTAGTTACATAAAAAAAGGAAATAGAAATACAACTTCTTTAAAGATATATTTTTTGTCTACCTGTCTTCTCCACCGACTCTCTCACGCTGATGTGTGGAGCTGGGTCCCCATGTTCGGCCCTTCTTCTTGGTCCCTAGGTCCTCTTTCTTACATACTGCCGTCCGGCCCCACGTCTTCCTTCCATCGCTGGGTGTCACTAGACCACACAGCAATACAAGCACATTTTTCAGAAAATACTAAATTTTTTTCTTTGTTTTTGCATACTACATATTGCTACCTAACTCAGCATTAAGTATGGATTCCACAGAAACACAAGTAAGTATGCTAAGACTTCTCAGACACATTCAGCTCTTTTTGGCACGCGGCAATGCTGGCGTACATCAATACATCAATACATCAATACTAGGGTACTCCAGCCATGTAGTCAGGTCCTTATTTATTCTCTTGCATAAAAACAAAATATTTAAGCTTTGACTTACAGCGTATTGCTCTGAGGCGAGGAATGACCCCTGGGCTGGCTGGAGGAGTGGTGCTCTCACTACCCTGACCTTTCCTCTTGTCCACGCTGGGTGACGCTTGCACCGTGATCTTATGTTCAAAACCTAAAACAGACAGACGAAGTCAGGAACTGACAGAATATGATTCTACATATGATTAAATAGACTTTAATAGACTCTTGCTTTTATGATAAAACATTTCATTGGACAATAACACTCATATGAAATGGGGGAAAAGTCATTTTATCATACACATAGATAAGCAATGCTGCTCAAAATTTGGAATCATTAAAATAACACCAATATAGTCTCTAATGCTCAGCAAGGCTTCAATTATATACAGTAATAGCAGCAATGCTGTGAAGTATTATTAGAATTTAAAATAACTATTATAACTATTTTCTATTAAAATAGATTTTATTTATTCCTGTGAAAGAAAGTGAATTTTCAGCAGGCTACTACATGATCGGAAATTATTCGAATATGCTGATTTTAGTTGCAGGTGCAAGGCTTTGGAATAGCCTTCCATCTGAGATTAGAGAGTCTACATTCATATATGCTTCAAATCTGGGGTAAAAAATAATTTCTTGTCATTATCGTTTGAAGAGTGTTTGTGTTTACTTTTTTTTTTTTTTTATGTTGTATGTTGATGTTTTGTTTATTGTACAGCACTCAATTCTTAACAGCTATTCCTAATAAAAAATAATGGTTCTCTTTATTATAAAGCTTTTGTAGCATGGCTTTACTGTCCTGTCACTTTTAATCAATTAAATGCATTCCTGCTGAATTAAGGCATTAATTAAAGAGTTTCCACAAAATTCCACAAAACTCATTAATTACATAATAAAATATATTAAAATTAAATTACATTAAATTATACAACTATTTATGTGACTACTAAAATATATCCGCAGCTTTAAAAGAACAGTATTATTCCAAACTTTTGAGCGGTAGTGAATGTTCCTGTTCCACCCACCAGATGGCAGACTGATGCTATTGCTGTCCCTGCCGAGTTTGAGTAGTCTGCTCTTTTTAAAGTGGCCTTTGCGTTTCTTCACGTGTGGTTTCTCTTGATACATCTGATGGATGATGATGTTGAGCTCTCTCTCCACAATGTCGATCTCCCTCTCAGCTAACTCCTGCTCACGTCTCTTCAGGTGCTCCTCTTGCTCCCTCTGCTCCTCAGCTGCCCGCGCCAGAGCTTCCTCCCAGGATCGCAGCTCCTAATGAACAGCCGATTATTTAGACCTCTAATCCACTAAGCCTACAAGTTATTGCTTATATTGTTGCAACTGTAATTTCCCTAAGCATAACTGATTAGATTTCCCCACGCATTAGGTTGTCTTTGGTTCACAATACTTAACATACATTGTACACTGCTTAATCTATAATCTATCTTTATTAGATTTTATATGTATAAAATATCTGTCAATGTACATTACCATTTAAATTATATATATATATATATATATATATAAAATAAAATAAAACTTTTATTCAGCAAGGACACAAATTAAATAATATATTTATATACATAAAAGTATTGGTTGCTAATTGAAAATAAAGAAATAAAGCAAAAAAATATATAAATAATAATTATAATAATATAATAACTAATATATATATATATATATATATATATTTTTTTTTTTTTTAATTCAGCATTTTACATTTATCAAGAGTGAAAGTAAAATTTTTAATATTGTTTAAAAAATGGCTTCAAATTGTAAATAAATACTGTTCTTTTTAACTTTCTATTCATAAAAGAACACTGAGAAAAACAAAGCATGTTTTTTAATAAATATACAAAAAACTTTATATATATATATATATATATATATATATAAACTTTAAATATAGAAAAATGATAATGATTAGAAAATTTTCTTGAGTACCAAATAAGCATTTTTGATTTCTGAATGATCATGTAAAAAAAAAAGTTTTAAGTATATTTACAAAAGGTAAAGTTGTCATAATATTTTGTTAAAGTTAACTGTTCTCACTGTATTTTGATCAAATTAATGCAGCCTTTAGTGAACATAAAAGAAAACATTAAAACATCTTAACAACCCCAGATGTTACACTTTTAAAAACAATTAATTATTCATTTATTTAAAAAAATAATAATTTTCCTAAATAAAAGAAAAGAAATAAACTACAGAAATAAAGCAAAAACAAAATGTAAATAAATAATAGTAATAAAAAAAATATAATAATAATAATAAAAAAAATATATATATATACATATATAAATACTGTAATATTACTGTTCTGTATTTTATTAAAAAACATAACAAAAATGAAAACCTAAATATACAAGACTTCAAAGGTGACTTCACTGTAAACCACATTTATCATGCATATATGTATATTAATTCACAATAAATATTTTTATTTGCAGAATGTGTGTCCTGTGCATATTTATTATATATGTATAAATACATATTCATACAGTATGTATATTTAAAATATTTACATGTGTTCATAATTTATATTACAAATAAATATATTTAATATATAAACATATTTTTCTAAATCACATACATGCATGCATAATAAATATGCATACATACATATATTATGTAAACAAATACTTTGATTTTGAATGTGATTTATCTCCATTAATCATTCCACAGCACTAGAATATATATATATGTATATATATGTATATATATATATATATATATATATATATATATTAGAATTCAGAAGTTTTCAG
>JAUCMT010000039.1:736155-766005 GCA_032357475.1 Enteromius thamalakanensis
CTATAGGGTTGAACACTTGGTGAATATATATCAACACGATTTATATATATATATATATATATATATTTTTTTTTTTTTTTTGTGGGATTATTATTATTATTACTCCTGAAGTACTAATATTGTAATATTTTACTCTAAAATAAAAACTGAGTAAGAAAAGTATAAAAATATTTTTTTTACAACAGAGCTATAAGTGTCTTAAATCTTAATTTTCAAGCATTAAAGCTTGTATTTTGTTGAAAACAGCCCAGTAACCAGTAAAGGCAGGAAAATAACAGCTCTCAAACAATATTTTGTAATAAATATAAACTAATAATAAAATAAAGTAACACACTACCCTCAAATTCTCAATCCTGCTGTATTACATTTAAAAACGATGGCTTAACTAAATACAGGTAGCGCTAAAAATGCTAATCTCTAAAAATGTTATTGCTTCACAATGTTTAACACATAAAAGGCTGGACATATGACTCATGGTCACTAACCAGTGTGCAAACAATGCAAAAAGTCCCCCCCCCATCTGACTCATTCTAATCGGTGGGAAAGGAATGCATCCTATTACTTATTAATGGATCACCTAAAATTGTGGGTGACATTTGTGCATGACTGCAGGCTTTTGTCGTAAAGACCGGAGTGTGAAGTTGTGCAACTTTCAGGCATCTTTCTTTAAAGTTTTCTGTAGCAAATCTTCTGAATACAGAGTTTGTGTGAAAGAGGTAGTAAAAACAGAAACCTTTTCAGAAACCATTCACTGTTTGGGATGTAATGTCATGTATAAGTGCAGGTATATTCCAAAGTGACGATCTAGGCTTGTAATGTATATTTATTATGCATGCTCTCTAGGAATTGACCCTATGACATTGCCATTACTAGTACCATGGTCTACAAATTCAGCTACTTAAAATAAAGACATAACTAGCATCTGTCATTTGTGACAAATGAGTGGCTCTACCGCTGACCCTGGGTGCTTATAACCCACCACTGACCCTCTCTCCCCCCGTGCGAGTTCTGACCCTGGGGCTTTTCCAGGACACATAGGCTTACATATATACACATCTCTTAGTTTTTTCCTGTCCCCTGTATCCATCTGATCTCTCGTGGTCCAGAGGCTCATTTTTTCACTCATATCCACCCTCCCCCAGTCAGGCGAGTGACTCCTGTCATTGCCGAGGCATCTTTGTCTTGGATATGCCATAAAGGGGTCATTGTTGCTATTCTGCTGTGTTCCCATCCTCTCTCTTGTCCAGTCTATATCTCTCTTTAATTTATTTTCTCTACACCTGCTGGTAGAACACTATTTGATCATTCTAATTTTATACACTTACAGGCAATTCACAAGCTCAGATGGTATGGACATCACATGACCAACAATAGAACTGTACTCAGTTAACTGAACTCACTAAAATCAATATTACAGAACAGGCAAGTCAGGTAATCAAAAAAATGTGTGTGCATACACAAAAAGTGTTCTCAATAGATTTCCTAATGCCCTCACAATTTAATGTCACAACGCGCATGGTGAACTAGTAAACTTATCTACTAGCTATTATGGTGATATCTACATTGTCAGAGATAGCAGAGCGGTCACAAGCTGATATAAAGCTCAAATAATATAATATATAGGTCACAGTAAAACTATTAATATTGTTAAATCGATCGTTTAAATGAATTACCTTTCAACAGTTTTAATGTACTGTAAAATCGAAATTTATTCTTTGATGAGAATGAGAAGATTTTTCAGCAGCTATTATTCCAGTCTTCAGTGTCGCATGATCTTTATTTGCAGAATTGTCAAATATCATCTGATTAATATGTCTGACTACAGGGGTCTGTCATAGCCTTTAACATCAGTATGTCTTTATTTTATCAAACTAATATTGAAGTTGAGTTTAAATATAAATTGGCTTCATTAAAGGGGACATAACACACACAGTTTCTGCCAATCTTATGTTAATGTTGAGTAACTATAGAATAGATGCGGTTCCTTCCAATCATTCCAGTTTTATAAAAAGATGGATACAGCTGATAAGGGTTTGCCGTAAGTGGAGCTAAAGGGTCACGAGCATGCAAATGCTGCCATTTGCAACATTGCTATAATAAAAACAGCAACAAAAACTTTATTGACTTAATTTTTATTTCATTTGTTTGTAAAGCATTAGTCACTGAAAAGCCAAGAATAAATACTCGCAAACCTCTGGAAAAACAAACTGCATCCACGGTTCCCTTAACTCGGGGTTTTTGGGAAGCTGAACAAGGTTACAACCAAAAACACTTTTTTGGGGGACATTGTTGATATTGTGGTCAAAAAACATATATCTCTCAAACAAGTCCTGTGCAGCCCTGCCAATGAGTTCCACATTGATGGTGCTTTAGCACTCGTTTAGGAGTGCGATTTTTTAAAGCAACTATGGTTCCATCATTAACAGTAGAATTAAGAGGTTATGGTAATTGGAAACGCACCCTGGTTGATGCGTGTGCATGTTTACCAAGAGAATTCAACTCTTCAATCAGTGTACATAAGTTAGAATTAAATATCATTAGACCTCGCCTTTAAGTCGAAAACAAGTACTGAACATTTGCCTCAATAATTTGATAGCACCAGACAATGTGCGATTAACCATCAGCCATTCCTGTGTTCCAGTAAAAGACCTGGCTGAGGAGTGTGTCAGTGGAAGGTGATCGGATGTTTAGCGTTACTCTCAGCTGAGTCACCCTTCCAGTTGATCCCCAATTCTCTTTTGTTTTTGCCAGTGTGTGGGCCATTCTTTGATAACGGTAACTTAAGTGTGTGAGCTCAGTTAACAACATGGACTGACCACCGACTTCAGCCTATCAACTCACACAAAAAGAGTGACATCACTTTAAAGGAGGTCACTGTAATCAGATTATCCTAGTTATTCAGATGCACTGACAACCAGCAAACCAAGTATGTTCAAATTAGCCCCCCAGGCAACATGAGGGAGAGGCAGCTATTACAGAAATTTTGGTATGCTAATGTAGAAGTCTTTGTCCATGACTCCACGCGTCATTGTTCTAATATGATACATTTACAAAGCCCCATTGATTTACACCAGTTGTGAGGTGTTATTTCAACTGCTAAAATTTAAATATGTGACGTGCTGATGCTAATAATGGAATGTAATGCTTGTGAGCTAAAGGGTACCATACGCACAATCCCACTGTAGTGTTTTTTGAGAGGGGACTGTACTGTGGGGGAGGGGGATGTCTAGGGTGCAATAGAGGGGAGCTGGGAAGAGGCTGGAGGGCTTGGAATCCGCCTCTGTTGCCACGGCAGCTGTGCCAATCTCTGAGTACGCCTACAGTTTGAAGAGGATACCTGAGCTCAGAGCCCCTGGATAATGAGAAGCAGTGAAACTCTAAACTCTGACAGCTAATGCTTTCACCCCTCCTGTGTCTACAGGGGCACGATAAACATGCATCCCATCTCTGGGAGAGGGAGCAGCACTGGGATGACTTGGTTTTCATGGATTTGACAGGGACGGGGATTAGCAGACTTTGCTAAATCTTCTCTTGAGTGTCTGTCAGGCTCTGCTCCTGCAAAAACTGCAAAAGCTGTACTCTTAGTATCTACTGTAGCGTGCAGTGTTCCTTTTGCCAAAGTGCATCCATACTCATCCATTCAGCTATTCTCTTCTTTCTGCCCACAACAACTCCAACTGCGCTTAGCAGCAAATTGCACAAAGGACCAAAAATAGCCCAGCGTTTTCCAGAGCGGAGCAGCTCTCCTTAAGAAGAGGAAGCAATGCCATGACAAGAGGCTATGAGCAAGTCCACACAGAATCTATTCCTTTTCTTCTGTCACTACAGTTGCCCCACCTGTGCAAAAACCATAATTCCCACTGCAAATTTAAGGATGCACTGCATTTCTGTTGGGACTTATCTGTCATGCCAAAAGGCATTTATCCATAATCAATATGTTGCTGTTATGTTAGTTAGTGTTGAGTGTATCAGAACCCTCAAAGGGACATTTTGTATCCTTTTTATACATTAAAAGTTCATATTAGTACGTTAAGGGTACCTATTACTACTTAAAGATACTAATATGGACTATTAGGCACAGATAAGGTGCAAAGTTGTCGCTTTAAGGGTACTGACCCAGTGACAAGTTCTTGTACCCCTAAAGGTAGAATTTTTGCTGTTAAGACTAAAGAAACATTACTCACTGTTGCTTGATTTTAGGTCTCGATGGATGATTGGCACAAAGGTCTGGTTGTGCAAGTAGTCCATTCCTGTCGCAACCTGCACTGCCCAATTCACTAGTACCCGAGGAGGCACCTTCTTCCCAGCAAGTGCCCGGTTAAGTGCCCCACCACGGGCATATTCCATAACCAGGCAAAGATTTGGCTCCCGAAGGCAAACACCGCGGAGGGCAATGATGTTGCGGTGTCGGAGCATCCAGAAGAGCCTGGCCTCCTGCCTCACATTCTCTGCTGTAGCACTGATGTCCTCATCTGGGTCCTGACGAGCTGCTTTAACAGCTACTTCCTCACTTCGCCACACACCCTTATACACTTTTCCAAAGCCTCCAGCACCGATCACCTCCTCCAAGCACAACTCTGAGAAATCAATCTCCAGTGGCGACTCCCCACCGACCAGACCTCCCGGAGGCAATGCTGGATAGCTGGTGTCCCGTCGGGTCACATAATTACTAGGAAATATGCCCACTTTGTCCTGGATCTTGCCAGTCCACCAGCCCTCATCTCCAGAAACTTTTGAGTCTTTGGACAGCACCTCCAGTAGGTCGCCACGTCGCAAGGTCAGCTCCTCGTCCGCTGTGGCCTCATAATCAAAGACAGCTGTCCAGTACGTGTTACTGCCTTCATGATGATGAGGAAGATGGGAATCTGGGGAGTCCACTGAAGAGGAAAATGTAGAGGAGTTCTGGCTGCTGCTGTTGTGTGTCAGGCAGGGTATTGGGTTTGCATTTGCTGGGAGGGCAGGGGGAACTGGGGGTCCAGAGGAACCTCCCCTACTGGTGCAAGGTAGCGGGGCAGCACTGCCACCACCTCCAGCTCCTACTCCACTCAGTCTCGTATATGGGTCCATCACTGAGTGTTCAGGTCAGCGATGAGGTCTCAAAAGCTGGAGGAGGCCCTCTGTCAACTTGCGCACAATATCCATGCAGAGCCCATCTACTGAGTGTAGGCTTTTTTGAAGAGGGACAAAATCAATAAATAAAGCTTTTGCTGTGCTGCCCACAACACAATTTGAGTGTGTCTTAACATTTATAGGGCCATTTTATTCAGTCAGTGTGTGCTAACGGCTCTAATATGATGATGCTCTATAGTTATATGGCTTTATACAAGATGATACTGAAAAAGACTTTTGCTAAGGAAACCAAAGTCCTTGTGAGTAGGTGGGAATATCAAGTCCTTCAAGGTGTAAGAGTCTTATCTTTTTGGTTAGGTGATGCAGCATTGGGCTTTTCCTTTAGAATTTCAGAAGGCCTTGGAGACTGCTTGTTTGGTTCCTCTTTTTAACAGCAGTAAACAAATATCACTAAAGATAAAACTATAACTAGATAACTTCTGATTATTTGGCTTACATCATACATCATGTTATAGTATGGGTTAAGTTTTACCTAAATAGCTTGCACTGGAATGTTGTCTTATTCTCTAATCCATGTAAAACTCTCATATTTGTAAACGCACATCGATGTTAAACTTTGTTGTTGTTTTTTTGCAGCTGATGTTAATGAATATTTATAGACTTAAACACATGCACGCGCAGGCTTTAGGCATCCTCAGACATTCAGCTCTGATAGGCTCGCGGAGATGCACGCGATCACACGATATCCAAAATTATTTGCACGTTTGTGATATTCCCTTCACCCTTCACTTGTGTTTTATAAATTTGAAACATTTCGAACGCTGTAAGACAGTTCAAGGAAAGCGCGCGTCCATTTTAAGATGAGAATCACAACAGAGAGATGGCAGAGCCGTGGCTGTCTTTAGCTTTAATCGACATACATAATGCACGCCGCTTATTTATCGCTTTGCATATCAGGAAAGGCATATATTCGGCGTGTTATTACTCTATTTCGTCGATAAACGTTACATTAGCCACTACAAGTCTACTAACGTTATTTGCAATTTAATCAACGTCATAAACCAAAGCGACTGTCGGTTCTGTTATTTCTATGAACCGCATGTGCAAGTGCTTACTTCGATCAATTCGTCTTCATTTTCCATGATTGTCATTTTAACAGTAGACATTTTATTTTCACAGAGCAATTGATTCATCAAGCTGGAGTCAGATGCGTATACAAATAGAAATGTATGAGAAGCTAAGGCTTGCTATTGGATTATTATGATACAGATTTTTCTATGAAGAATGAGAGTGATGCGGATGGCTTGCATAAAGGTGACTTTTATCCAGGTCGTAGCGATTAGGCGACGAAATTCTCCATAATATATTTATGTCGCCCAAATAAAAGCCAGCACAAGACGTGTCCACCATCTTTATAGTAATAATAATTAATAATAATAATAGCCACCTAATTCCTTTCTAGATTCTGCAGCAATGTTTCGTTTAATCCAGGGTTCAGTGGAAAAGTATCCATGCGTTCCTCCAGCCAAAACAACCGGGTTTCTATATTCGGATGTATGTTTGTGGTTGCCTGGGTCCTTCACCGTACATCACAACATCCACACAGCTCGTCGCATGGGCGTATCATAACGCTGAAATATTCCCATTTGTTGTGCACATCATCATCGAATTCCTCTGAAGGATGCTCTTGCAATCGTCGTCGCTGCTGGGTCCGTTGATCGGCCTGTCGTTCCTCTTAATCGAATCGTTTCTTACCCTGTTTCCTTTCCCTGTGAGAAAGGCGATCTATTCCATGGACCGGCTGTCAACTCCTAGGGCTGACTTTGTATCCAAATACACCGGCTGGGGGTGGAAAACAGCGGGGCATTCTGGGAAATGGAGTTTATAGTGTATGCATGCAAAGTAAAATTGACCTACACGGACCATTGCATTACTTACTAACTACAACAAAGGCAGCAACACTGCAACATATTATTACAGTTTAAAATAAATGTTTCTTTATCAATGTTTTAAAATGGCAGAGCCTAATTTTCCTTAGCCATTACTTTTTTGGGTGTCACGTGATCCTGCAGAATTCTAATAGGCTGATTTGGGGCTCAATTATAATTAATTATTATTGACATTCAATTAGGCTATTAATCATGGTTCTAATGATTATCATCATCTTCAGTTTATATATATATATATATATATATATAAAATTGCTGCAATGTTTCTTTGGACATCATTTTCTATATATCTTCCATCTGTGACATACCTCCCCATCGTTTAAGTGAGTTTCCTCAAAAACAATAATCAGCAAAAACTATATTATTGCCAACTTAATTGGAAGCCCTCTTTATTACCCTGAAACATAAAAAGGTTGATGTGAAATAAAATGGTTAAATTCAGTCCCTTATAATAGGATCTCAAATATTCCATAGGTAAAATATCACTCTATAGGCCTAATCTTTATTATAATATAGTCAGGTAAATGGAAATTCAGTCCAGTGAAACAGCAGACCTGCACAACATGTACAATATTGAGAACAGCTTTGCTCCATTATGTCACACTGCCCCCTGGTGAGATTCTGGATCACATCAATAGCCGTTTTCTTTTTTGGCTTCTTGTAGTCATGCCATAAGGTCCTGTCCTCTTTAGTACACACTCTGTCTGCCATGACTAAGTTGATTGTGGGTGAGCTTTCAGAACAGAGGACATATGATCCCAGTACCATTTACCTGCTCTTTCTGTATCACTCTTTGGTCTTGTAATAACAGAATAGAGTTTATGGAAAGAATCAGCAGATAATGACATAAATTCAGAGGATGCAGTTATTAGACAATGATTTTAATACAAAAAAGAGGATTTGATAACAAATGTTTTGCTCTGGAAAACTGAACAAACTTAGTATAGACATCAACCATTGTTTTCAAGCACTGTACTCTATACACTGGGTCTTTTATTACTTACATTTAGTATGATGTGATAGCCCAAGGACAAGGTTTTGTTGTTGTAGTAATCAAAGCAATGTAAAGACATTTAAAAACTGTTCTATGGTGGTGAATAATGCATCAGACATTGCTCTCTTGCTTTTTAATGTACATGCAAATTCTGTAGGCTGCTTTAAATATTTTTGCTTATGGAAATTTACACACGTTTTTAAGGCTGGCATATTTAAATGTGAATCTCCATTAAAATGGTTTCTGATCATTCACTTTTTTTTTGTCAGAATCCACAGTGTCTCTTTTTAAAGTATTACTTGTGAGACCTATGTTTGTTGATCTGTTATTATATCGATATAAAACCATAAACAGCACAAAATTAGCTCATTTTAAAAATTGCTTCACTTAATAAACAAGTCTCTTTTTTGGTTTATAGTTACTTTATTATAGTAAACCTTTTTGATTTTTTAACATTTAAAACAATGTAAAGACAAAAAAACATCATTTTAGATAACTTTATACAGATCCAAAACATTATTTGCAAAGTTACAGGCTGCAAAGTATTTACATTAATGTTGGTCAAATATCTGTTGATAAATAGTAATACAATTAAAAACAAAATAATTAAATGCTTTAAAAAATCTTGCAGTTGTCAAACAATAAGTTTCAAGTAATTTAATACATGTATACAGTAGTCAACATTCGAAGTAAATAAAATATTTTTGATTAAAGTTGTCCTAAAACCTTGACCTTGTGTTCTTGACATTTTTCATAAACTTTTTTGATCCACTTCAAATGTTGAGTACTGTATACCCTATTGTGTAAAAAGAGGGTGTTCAGTCGAGCGTGTTACAGTATAACACTAATGACCACAAGGGAGTGCTGTTCACTACTCTAAAAACCCGACATGCCTGCTAAGTATAACGTGCTATAGATAGACATGTAACTAAATTTATGACATACTATAGAGCCCTCCAAAAAAGGATTTTTTTTGCAAGCAAAAAATCCCTCTGTTGCACGTACCACGTGTGCGCTGGTTGCAAAAATGCTCTGAAATACCCCCAAAATATGACACTGCAGTCTGACGTCATGCAGTCGCATCAAAGCACATTAATTTCCATGTGGAAACATGCTGTACTGTACAACCCTACCAAAGTGTCATTTACACATTTAAAGCTACCTTGTCTCTACTGCAGTCGTTAATGCGTTGGCTTTTCCATTCAGTCACGGTGTGCGACAGTATTAACTGGTTTAATGCCAGTGGCTTCTGTAATCGTAACCATATGGCAGATGATTATGGATATGGAAATGAAAAGGAAATGTGCAATACTGATTTGTTTTCGTTATAAGAGAAACACTAATATTTATGACGTAAAAAGGGGAAGTTTACACTTGCAAAGCCAAAAAGACTATGTCGTTGTTAATGTGCCAAGTGATGCCTATTAGTGTATGTATATCGTCTGTAACGCTGTGAATTAAACTATAAACTTATCACATTTTGCTCTCCACGTTACATTGCGGAATTCGCTCTCTTTCATACATTACTACACAGACGCTTGTGAATGCATCGCCGCGCATGCGCAGTTGGATGTGTGTGTGCGCGAGTAGCACCGGGCGTCGTGGTTTCGGTTGGCTGGGAGGAAGAGGAATAACGAATGTGGAGCCAAGAAGAATTCCTCGTTGGCGAACGGCGCTGGGGCGAGAAGCGACAATATCCACAGGATTTCTGAAACGTTTTACGGACTACACATGTCTCCTTAGGGAAATTTAAGGGAAGTTTTCCCCTCGCGCGTTTCTGGGTCGGATAAGGTAAGAGACGTTTACCGGGTATAATTAGTTTTTACGATCAGGTTTAAATCAACAATGCGAAGTGGCGAGTAAAACTCGGGAGGCTTTGGACAGCTTTCAGATTGGCTCCTGTTTCTTTATTTTGTACACGGGAATATAGTGGGCAGTGGTGGTTGTTATGAAGCAAGCGCTGGTCATTGTGCGGGATTTGGGATCACTGTAATGTATTTTCATTAAGTGAAAAAAACGTTAGCAAATATAAACGCTTTAGTCCTTCCTGATCAGTCAGCGCGCATGCGTCAGCACTATGTAGTTTTTACTCACCTGAAATAAAAGGCCATGCTGCAACAGCCAGACTACGAGTTTCACACAATTGTGCTGTTGCTGTAACAAGTTAGTGTGTTTTAAAGCATCTTAAAACGATGTTTGTTGCTGGTGAGGGCAGATTGTTGCGTTCTCGTAAAGTTTTAGCACATGGAGAATCCTTGGAGAAACCCATTGGAAATGCTGCTAGGCAATCTACACCGGTTTACAAATGTTGCTTTACAGTTTGCTTAGGTTATAAATGAGCTATTTGGTTAGAAGTTTGTGTTTTATGGTTAACAAATTTGTGCTTTATTTGGAGATTATGAACACTTTACATAACAAAAAGCAGAAAACTGTTATTTATCTCCACAGTCTTAATAACAACAGGTGGCTTATGTGTTGTTATTGGATTAAAGGAATAGATCAAACACATTATTACTCTGTAATAATCATTAATTTATTACCATCTTCTTACAAACCTGTATGACAGGGTGTGTATGTACGTGCGCGCTATACAAAAATTGTAGAGTCATACCTTCAGTCATTTGCTTCAATTCTGTAAAGCAAGATATAAAAATATTGCTCAGGTAACATCTAATTTGTTTGTAATGCAACAATGTATTTTATTTATTTTTTATTGTTTTTTTTTCATTTAAAGTATTCTTTCAGTAGTATGTTTATTTTCTGACTATCTTGTAATGTAGAGGTTGTAATGTTAATCAGCAAGATCTTTACTGCAAAGCTGACCTAAAATGCATTTAAATATCAGTTGCCATTTCTAAATTGCTCAATAAAATGTAATAAGGTCATATAATATAATGTTGAGCAATACAGTGATGACTGAATATAAATAAACATTCAGCAGAAGCCTTTTAAATAACATTTGATGCATTTAAAATAATAATAATAATAAAAAACGAGGAAATGCTAATCAAGTAGGCCTTCTGTCCAGTAAGCAAAAATTATGTATATATATATGTTAGTAGATTGCGGAATCCAGGTTTTTCAGCAAATTATGATCATTAAATGCTTTCAAATATGAGTCTTTAGGTTCCCTAGGGTTCATTTTGTATGCAAGTACCTTACATTTCTAATTATGTTGAGAATAAATGTATGTAATTTTTATAGTTAATGTAATTATTGGATGAACTCTCCCTTTAAGGGCTTTGTTATGAATATTATTAACTACACTGCAGGTCGTGCACTGATGTGTAGCTGTATAATTAAAAATCAGCATATGTTTGAGGGGAAGTCAGATGGCATTACCAGAGCACGCACCACACCACCACATTAAATAAAATAAAATTAGAGAACCAGACTGTCGTGCCTGGAATTTAGAGGTTTTATTTTAGTAACTTCCTCTCTGGGGCTAATTCAATCACATGAACGTATCTGATACAAGTCAGATTGGCCAAATTCAGCTCTCATGGTATGAGTATCAGAGAACAGTGAGGGGCTTTTTCTAGACAAATGTGGACATCAGTCATTGCTCCCGTTGACACAAAAATAGTCCCAAACTTAGAGCCGATTCCAGGTAATAACTTAAGACAAAATGTGTTTTTGTGAAGAGCTGAATGCTGTTGTAAATCTCAGTAACTGCATCCAGGTGTTAGGCTAAACTCCAGTCTTCAGTAAAGCAGCAGTATATCTGTGTGAGAGGGAATAGCTGGAGTTCTTCAACCAGCAACTAACTAGAAAAGCCTCTTAAACCCACAGGCGCTGTCTTTTGCTTGTTAGATATTGATAGGTGGAGGGTTTTGAATAGACAAACTCGGCCTGGATTGTGTGAGGGATTTACATTTTGTCATTTGAGTCCTTTCTAGGTCTTTTTAAGGCTGTGGTGGCATAGTCTTCCGCAAACATGCGTGATTGTTTTTAAGGGTTTTGTTTGTTCTTACAATTGTGCGCCATTGTTATCAGGTGAAGAGAGAAGTGAGCGACTCAAACGTCTTTTTAAGCTCCGAGGATACAAAATGATGAAATATTTTTGAGCAACAGTGAAGTCAAGAAGTTTAAACCATAAGAGGTCAAGGGTGAGTTATGAATAATAGCTGTATCTTTATTGTCACATTTCACTACACACCCTTCTGTGGTCAACAGTGTGTTCAGACAGACCGATTTGCTCATTCGTTTACTAAAAAGACTTTTGTGATGATTTTAACCGGGCTGGACATGCTTCTGCTTTCATATTTTCTAAATGACCTGTCTGGCAAACAAAAAGAGGAAAAGACAATATTTAGACACGTGATAACTGCATACTGATGTGGACTTTAGTATTCTCTCTGGTTTACATTCTCAGGTAGGTTATTAGTGTGACATCACTACCTGCTTCCATGTCATCTATTAACTGGGCCAGAAATATCCCTAAAGCTGCTGAAGTTTCTTATTGTCTCTCTCGTTCACTCTGCTCTCTGCTCTCTCCTTCTGCCTGTTTGGCCAGAGTAAATATAGCCTGTTTGGTTTTTGCTAGAGGATAAACACAGATGTCGAAGCGGACTGTTTGCCACTGCAGACTCACCCCAACGGTTTCTCTTTGAGATATAGAAAGCGTATAATAATCGCTCAGAAAAAGGAACCAGAAACGCTTTATTGACCAGTTTGTGCTAATAGAGTCACTTCTGGTTGTGTAATTGCTATAATAGCGTGCAAGGTAGTTAAATATTACATTAGTAATCGCACATTAGCTAGGGAGCTAATCGTTAGGAGAAAATGGTCTTTCTGCTTGTTTCGCCGCTTAAACTGGCAGGAGTGTAATATTATATGGTGCAGGATAGCATATAGGCTTTATTTGCGATTGTAGAGCTACTCAACCGAAAGGCAACAAGTGGTTCTGTCACCTCTGTGTCATGAAATTATTGACGTGTCTTTTCTTGAGAACGTGTCACTTGTGAAAATGATTTCCACAAAGCGTCGGCAGAAGTCAGCAGGCCGCCATGCTGTTTTTACACCTGTTTCAGTTCAGCCTCTCCACCTGCTCCGCTCCAGAACCAGAGAGACCTGATTGACGAGAGAGATCCCACAGAGTCGAGGGAGTTTGAACGCAGAACAAAACAAGTCTTTGATATTGGCTTCTCCCCCCTCCATTTAGAAACAAGTCGCATTCATAATAGAATAACAGACGGATGAAACCTAAAACTGTCATGCATGGCTTAAGTGTAATCTGGGGGAAAGTTTAGGAACGAAATAAAGTAGGGAAATACATTGTAGGAATTTAGTCAGGGATAATATGTATAACACTTTTCTTTGGTAGGGTTGTATTTAAAAAAAAAAATAAGAGCGATGCTCTGATAGAAAAATATGCTTTATGGTGCTTGATAATCACTGTGATTTTGTATAGAAATGCACCTTTCAGTTTGGGGTTGGTAAAGAAAATTAGAAAAAATAAATGCTTGTGCTCACAGAGGCTTCAGTTATTTAATCAAATTTCAAATAACTTTCTGTATCTGTTTGGTTATGTTTTAAAATGTAATAAATAACTCCAGCCTTTAGTTTTCAGTTTCATGTGATCCTGAAATCATTTCAATGTGCCATCACTATTGAAAACAGTTTGATGAACATGTTTGATTAATTTAAAATTCAAAGCAGCAGCATTTTTATCAAATAGACATTTGAAACATTACTATAAATGTTACTGTTACTTCTGATCAATTTAGTGCATCCTTGTTCATTAAAATTATTCATTTCTTAAATAAAACTGACCCCAGACTTTTAAACGGTTTATTTTTTCAAGTGAAATCAGGCATCAAAACAATATAGTATACATTTTAGAGATGTACAAAATATCAGCATATTGTTGGTTATTGTCTGATGTATGTGAATTTTGCCTATTTTAAGATTTAGATCATTGTCGAATTCAAATAGATGATAATAGACCAGTGTTTTCAAACCTTTTTTGAGCCATGGTATATTTTTAATTGAAAAAAAAAGTCACAAGGCACTCGAAAACTAAAAAAAAATGAAACTCTGTAGCCTATATGAACAATATACAGTTATTCTTATCAAAGTGTCTTGAATAGGAATCAAATAAACACAATGAAAACAGTGTTTTTGATCTTTCATATTTCTACCTACTCCGTGTAAAAACCTGGGCCTGGTCGTATGAACACAGAGCTGGCAGGAATTGAAGAAGGACACACACGGAGCTCTTCCTCAACAGCTCTTAGTCTCTCTCTGTTGTTAGTTTTTATAGCAGTCAGGGTTGAGAAGCTCGGATCACACAGGTATTTAGTGGAAATGGGAGCAATGTCAAAATAGCTTTGTTTGCCAGAATTATTAATTTTCCAAAAAAAAACAAAAAAACTCATGATCTCTTGCGGCACAATAGTGTACTGCAGTACAGTGGTTGAAAAACACTGTAATAGACTGTTAGCAGCTCATAGAAATATGCTCTATGTGCATGTTATTAACATCTTCATGTTTTTTTTTAAAGTAGTACACATTTATAATACTAACATTTTTTGATTTATCAGACATAAAATGTACGTATTGAAACATGTATTGGCCATAATTTCCATATTGAAGGAAGTAGAAAAGAAAAGCTTCATATATTATCTGCACATATATTCACAGAGAGACCCTGCTTCCCTTGTAAAAGAGGCTTTTTTTTTCATGTGCTGTAGCATTAAAGAAAAGCTTTTAAACGTCTTCAATGTCTTCTGATTTCTTAAACATCTAGCCTGGAACCATTTTTGGATGTGGGAGTACTTGGGAGATCTGAGAGGGAAATTGACTTTAACAGTAAGTGTCTCAAAAGGGAAAAGGCTCTTTGTTTTATAGAGGATCTCTATTAAATTAATGGCACCAGATGTTTCAGACCCACACAGTTGTGGAAGTAGGCCATTCATTGTCCCAGGAGATCTCCTTGTTCACAACTTTCTGTTCTTAAGGAATTTCCTATTGATCTGGCTGAGCAATTTATTCCTCTCTCTCTGGAGAGACGGGGAGGAAGAGAGACGTCGAGAGGAAACTGTCAGAGCTAATAGGAGATCCTCGAGAGCATGTCAGCGGATACGCGGGAGGAAGTGTTGATGAATGGACGCTGACTGTCTCGAACAGCTCCGGTACCGTTTCTTCCAACACTTCCGGCGATTTCTAGTCTTAAACCAGACACACGTTCTGAAGTGTAGTTATGTCACCTACAAGTGAACTGAGATGCCGACTTGATAGACCCCATCAAGTGGGAAGTTTTGTTGCGTTTCCTCCATCTGTCTGTTAGTGAAGGAAGTGTTGTAGCATTGTGCGTCACGCTGCTTCTTTCTGGTGCACCGTTGGAGAGGATAGCAACTCAGACAGGAAATGAGGGAGATGCAAGGAGATGACAGGCCAATGAATCACCCCCACTTTGAGGAGATGGGTCACATCAAAGACACGCAGTGTTTTAAAATGCCTCATGTTACCTCAGCGAACAGCAGAGGAAACGCATTCATTCCATGTACTCTGAATCTCTCATATATGCCAGGAATTCAGTCCACTTTAAGAAACTTTTTATGAAGTGAATCATGGACTGTTGCAACAATTTTTGTACATTACAAAAAGTCTACATTTTACAATAATATGTCTTTCAAGTTTAAAACTTAATGTTTAAAAAATTTTGTTAATGCAGTAAAAATTGTAAACCATTTTTATCCCCTTCAATTTTTACATGCAACCACTAAGAACTAATTTGACCCTTTAGCAGTACCCATAAAAACATACTAAGTACTAATATACCTTTAATACATTTTCAACGTTTTTCCATTAATTGCTTAAACTCATATCATTCCAAGCACATCAGACGCTCATCTTTGGAAAATACTGAAGTGTTTTGAAACACGCAGCATTATTATTTTATGCGTTTACGTGGTTTAAACTGAAACAGGAAAACGGGGCAAGGTATATCGAGCAATCCTGCACTTTTTTCAGCGTTTCTTTTCTATCACTGTTAAGGCTAGAGTCTTTGAGTTTGGAAAAGCTGCATTTCACAGCTTATGAGGGCCACAATCTCATCCATATTGCTATAAAATTGGAAATTTAGTGTAAATTCAAAATGTGTTGTTGTTTTTGTTATTTACCCTGGTTTGTGTCTATGATCGACCGCCGGGTCTCTGAATAGGAGCCTGCATGTTGCTGAATCTGAGTCATTCACACCCACTATATAGTGCACTATGTGCCGTTTGCCTTACAGAAAATATTAACTGGGGGAACAGGTGACCGATTTGAACCTTGGCCTCAGCAGCTATTTAAAGGGGGCGGGATGTTTTGCATTCTAGAGAGCATTTGATTGGATGTAAAGTTTGATGAAAAACCGAAGTGCAAGGTGATGTCATCGAAGTTGTTGATACATTTACCAATTAAAGTGTTACAGACTTTTTTGAAGTTTTAAATGCTTATATTTTGTAAAAGCAAATGTTGACATTTTTTTGGAGCACACTTACAGATAAACATAAGGCTAACATTTTCATACTAAAAGCCATAAAGCTTAAAACATGATTTCATGGGGATGAAATCCGAGAGCTTTTTAACCCTGCATAGACAGCAACAGAACAGACACGGTCAAGACAGAGAACGGTTGTAAAAAAACAACAACATACTTTTATGAAGCTACAAGAATTATTTTTGTGTGCAAAGAAAACAAAAATAACTTTATTCAACTAATTATTCTCATCTGTGTCAAAATTCATCATGCGTTTGTGACAAAGTGTTGTGAAAGTGTCTTGTATTGTAGAAGAGTCAAGTTAAATTTTAAAATAAAGAGGGATTCTTTTGAGCATCTTTAAACACTTGTGTTCTGAATATTTCTTTCCTTTTCTTGCCTCCTTCGAGAGCCCTGATGTGGTCAGAGCTCGAGGGCCGCACTTTTTCCGCTCTGAGTAGTCTGTACACGCCCACACGCATATGCCTACACTCGTTTAAGTAGCCCACACATTCCTGCATTCACTCTATCTTCGGACTGCAATACCTTTCATATATTGACATCATTTTCAAAGAGCATTGCAAGCAAACAAAGAATAGCCAAATCATAGAGGGTTTATTGGGTTTCTGCTCTCTAGTCTGTTCAATTGTGGTCAGATATTGTAATTATTTCTTTATTAGTCAGCCCTCTGTGTCATGATCCGCTGATTTCTTGTCTTCGGCACACATCCAGAGAACTGATGATGACCTGCACAAGGTTCAGTGTTGCCAACATTTGCACAGGCTCTATCACAAATACCATGCATGGAGTATTTTTAAATCAGACTTTTTCAATAAATGTTACAGTTTTTTTTATTAAATGCCTTAGAATCTTTAGGCTATGTCTTATACAAGAGGTCAGGTCATGCTGTGTTTATTTGATCAAAAATACATAAAAATAATATCGCTAAGAATATTATTGTTGATTTTTCAGTTTTGAGTGTCACATGATTCTCCAGAAATGTTTCTGATATGGGGATTTGGTACAGTATATAAATAAATATATATATACATATACTGTATATAATATGTATTTCTTTTTTTATAGAAAGTTCATATGAAAAAGGAATATTTTGTAACTTGTCCTTGCTGAATAAAACTATTAATTTCTATGGGGAAAAACAAATCTTACTGACTGGAACTTTTTGAATGGTGAATGGAAATTAATATATAAATGGAACAGTGATAATTTGTCTATTTAAAATGTAAACATTTTGAAGTCATGTTCACAGGCCTAGATAATGCGATTGCAGATTGGCTTCGTCAAGCATGTATACTGATTAATTGAACTACAGTTTGCCTCAGTGGGTGTATTTAACCCTTTAAATATTCAATTACGCATTCACGCATTGGACAAATCCTGCAGCCCAAATATGAAAAAACCTGCTATAAATGTGCATGCAGTGTTTAAGCCATTGCGGAGAGATTTACCTGTTCATAAGTTCCTAATTCAGCTCTAGCTTCAAGCGTTTCTGCCCACAGTGACCATATAAACTGAATTATGGCCTGTGGGTGAGTGTTTCTCAAATTTGACAAGGATAACTAATACTGAGCTATGAACAAAGCTGCTTCCAGGACCACTTCAAAGACTCAATGGTACCTTGCTTCGTGCAACCCTTATAAATGACTGCTCACAAGCGAGGCGTTTCTGCAGTGCTGAGCTGCCCTCCTTCTGTCAGCACACTGGTTGTGGATCAGACAAAGCTGCAGATTGTCTCCAAAGTGCTGGAGTGCCAGGCTTGGGGTTAATACAGACGCTCGTGCCAAAAGCACCAAGGGCCTTGTTTTCTCGCCACTGTTACAGACTGGAATTTCTTGAGAGGAAGTCGTGTATGTGCGTTCACATGTGCTTGTGCGATTATGTGCGTGTTTGTAAGTCTCCATTGCCAAAGTCCAGCAACTGTAGAGTCATTGTTTTAATTCTAATTGAGTTCAGCATGGAGTCATTCCCAGAATGCCATTTAGTTAGTTTTCATGGCATTCCTTTAACAAAATCAGATTTGGTGAAAGGGCAGAGAGTTTCATTATTTGGTACTGTTGCAGAAGTCATTGCGTGCGGACTGTGTCACACATCATCTATAAGCAGGCCTATGAAGAAGGATGGCAGATTACCACACACAAGTTTTGCATTCAGTTAGTTACTTTTGCTTTCAATTATCTGCCTGAGGATATCAGGAAGGTGACTGTCTGTAAAGCATTGTTTTCATGGAAGCAACTCCACCCACAATGTTCAAACATAACCAGACTTTCATCCACTATTATGAAAAATACTTGTTTACTAATTGTAGGCCTAACTGTAATCATTGGAATAACTTGACGCTAGCCAATTAAACATGTTTGAGTTTAATATAAACTTAAACTATCTCCGCTATTTACATGAAATTGTATTTTGCCTATCATGCATTTCAAATTTTTTAAATGGTGTATTCTGCTAATGGAAATTCAATTGTAGAGTTTTTGGAAAAAGGGTCTTGAATATTCTGTTTAGTTTGTATTTTACATTTTTAATAACTCAGGTATGGCTTTCACCATAGAAATAGCTAAAGGAAAATATTATGGAAAAGTATACCAATTCCCACTAGTAACTAGTTGCTTATTAGCATGCATATCTTGCACATACAGGCTGTTTATTAGTAATTTTAAAGCGCATATTTTATATCCTTAATCCTACCTAAACTTAACGGTTACTACTAACTACAGTAGTCAACGTTTGAAGTGGATAAAAAGTTCATCTAAGTTGTCAAGAACAGGTATTGTTTTGGTTTTTGGGCAACTTTGATAAAAGTTTTTGATCCACTTAAAAATGTTGATTAGGAGTTCTGTTTTAATAATGTTTTTTGTAAAACAAAATATAATTAAAATAAATTTTGGTAAGTGATGCTGATAGACTATATCACATACAGTCTAGCCAAAAACGTTAAACGCCACAAGTATTTAAATGTGCCTCAAAAAAGCCTAAATAGTCCAAAATCGGCATATGTGAATATTTGGAGCTCAACAGCTCCTGTACTACTCTCCTTTGGAAACCAACGACTTTTCAGAATGAACGGCTGCTTCATGTATGGAGGGGAATTTTGTTCCAGTGAGATTTTGCTGTGGATGCCACAAGATTAAAAGCAAAGCCACAGACAAAATGTCCCGTCGCTCACTGCTGGTTAGACAAAAAAGCTTTATGCTGTATCGCATGGGGTTTCGAAAACAGGTTCTCTAAATATTTAAGTGTCCGTGAGCAGATTTGAAATGCTTGTGGCATTTGTGTGTTGTTGTTTTTTTTTATCCACTTTTTTGTTTATCCCCCCATGAGTTTGTGTCTCATGCTGTACAGCACGGTGTCTGTGGGGAGTTAAAATCTACTCGCCGTCACACACACAGGTGCTCACTGCACAGAGTAAAAATGAAGAGTAATGACAATGGGGTATTGACTGTTGTGTTCCGGGATCTCAGGAGAGCTACAATACACCCCACCAGAGAGAGAGAGAGAGAGAGGGAAATGGCCTGTTTTCTCTGAAGAACAGTTGAGCTCTTATCATCGTGGGAGAGGTAGCGATGGAGCGATTAGGGATGAGAGATGACCAGACCCTCAGATAGTGAGAAAAAGCAAGGGAAGATCCGAAAGCATGCGGGTGAAAGAGTTAGGTGCATATCTGTTTGGATTTTCTGTGTCCTGATTCTGATGATGAGGCTTTCAGACGAGCATTACCTCAACTCTAGTCTGTTACTGTCCTCAGTCTTTCTCTTCCTGTGTTGATTTTATCAGTCTGACATAGTTACACGTTTTGGTCACGCTAGCATAAAGAAATCCCCCCGAGAGGCTAGATTGTCTCATAGCGATTCAAAGGACTTTGTGAGCTGTGTGTGAGAGCGAGAGATTGATAGGGGTTTTCTTAAACAGAGCAGCCTCTTTCTCATGAACAAGGTTGGGGTTATAAATTAGCCTGCGTGTGTGAGAGAGAGAGAGAGAGAGAGAGAGATGCTTTGGCCACAGCCGGCGACGTGTTTTATTCTCCCACAGTCAGCGAGGATGAGCCATCGTCACTTTTCCTCCCATGTCCGCACGCCTCGAACGATGACGGGAATGTAAAGTGGGCTGAACTATGCGTGGAGCCTGCACAGATCAACAGTATAAACATACACATGGTCACGCTCATGTAGGGGTGCGCCTTTCAACCGGTTCCCACGTCTCAATCTCGCTGGAATGTTACCAGCCCTATGGGGAGTATTTAGACGTGCTCCCTTTTCTTTGCCTTTATTCCTCTTGAATCCCTTCGTGCCATCTGCTGTATCTTTACCGAGTGAAATATGGAACCAAAGCACTGCTTTACGGTCACCCGGTGCTGAGGACTGTGGAAATGAGAAAAGGCTCGCTCAGATGGCATCTTTGAGCGCGCTCACTTTGAAAACACACAGTAGAGCAACAGTTTGAGTTCAAATGGAGATAAGGCCCGTTTTATCACTGAAACTCCTGGCAGGAAACTTCATGACCTCATCGTCTTCAATGCAGGAGCCACTATTAGCAGTGTAATAGTATCTGTCCTATGGCAGCTATTGTCAAAACACCCTTGTTCCCTGTCGAGCACTGAGGTTGTTATCATTTAAAGACTGCTGACTGGACTTGCAATAAACCATTTTGCACATGACTTTGGCATCAGAACAAGTTTCAGTTGCATCTTGTAGTGCATGTAAGAACTGATGGTCAGACAACTGACATTGTGTGCACCTTTTAGTATTTGTTTACTATTGCATTTTTGGTAACACTTTAGAATAACGTCCCGTTGTCATTTATAAGTGATTAGATAATGTTCATTTGCAAAACATTCACAAATGATTAATAAGTGATTATTATGTTTAGTTAATTAATTTACAAGTCAATTACAAGTAGTGATATGTTGAACATGTGTGAAGAGCACAGGGCACCAGTGGTGAATTTGCCAATCTTGGTGTTCTCTGGCAAATGCTAAACGTCCTGCACGGTGTTGGGATGTAAGCACAACCCCCACCTGTGTAAGACAGGCCCTCATACCACCCTCATAGAGTCTCTCTCTGACCGTTTGAGCAGACGCATGTGTGACATTTGTGTTCTGCTGGAGGTCATTTCTCAGGGCTCTGGCAGTGCTCCTCCTGTTCTTCCTTGCACAAAGGCGGAGGTAGCGGGGCTGCTGCTGGGTTGTTGCCCTCTACGGCCTCCTCCACGTCTCATGATTTACTGGCCTGTCTCCTGGTAGCGCCTCCATGATCTGGACACTACGATGACAGACACAGCAAACCTTTTTGCCACAGCTCGCATTGATGCACCAACAGCATTCGAAAGTGACCAAAACATCAGCCAGAGAGCATAGGAACTGAGAAGTGGTCGGTGGTCACCACCTGCAGAATCACTCCTTTATTGGGGGTGTCTTGCTATTTGTCTATAATTTCCACCTGTTGTATTTTCCATTCGCACAGCAGTATGTGACATTGATTATCAATCAGTGTTGCTTCCTGAGTGGTCAGTTTGATTTCACAGAAGTGTGATTGACTTGGAGTTACATTGTCTTGTTTTAGTGTTTGAGCGGTGTGTGTGTATATATATATATATATATATATATATATATATAATTATGGTTTTATCTTTATTTATTTATTCAGAAATTACCAGTTAAGTTAATCAAATAATCAAAAGTGACAGCAAAGACATTTATAATGTAAGTAATCCAGAAGAAAAGGAGCATAAAGTGACACAGTAATAGGTAAGAAGGGAGTCACAGAAGGTTGTGTGTGTGTGCCAGGTGGTTCCTGAAGTCACAAAGCTCTATTCTAGAGGGTAAATGGGAAGACAGTAACTCAAAACCTTAAAAAAAGCCTTTAAGAGACACAAACTGCCTCTCCAACTGAGCCTCCTGCATGTTTTCTATTCTCTTCCTGTCATGGGTCTGTCATAAACTCCTTGCCTAGGTGCGTCTTTCTTCCTGGAAAATAGAAACATCATTAGCTTCTGCGTTCCGTATTTAGTGCTACTTATTTTAAAAAACCATTCAGACTAACAGTGTTTGATCATCTTAATGCAGCCGTGCTGAATAAAACTATTTCTTTAACAAAAACAGTACTTGCATAGTGTACTTGAATGATGGTTCTACAAAGCTACTTCAAAGTACTTGTCTTTAAACCAGAGTTGAACCCTGATACTTTTTGTTAGCTTTCTTTTTTCTCTCCTCCTTCAAAACAAACTATCTGGCTGCTTTTCCCTTTTCTCTTTCTCACACAGAAATGCAGCCACACCTTGTTCTTTTATATCAGTCAGTGCTGCTTTTGTTGGGAAGACTGAACTTACCGGAGTCCATTCACATCTGCCACAAAACACCTGTTATGAAACGCTGGGTCCGGAGGAAAGGAGTGACTCAATAGGGTCTTTTCTTTGAGGCCGGTCTAGGACCAACTTTATATTTGAACACTAAACCACTGCAGGTAAAAACAGCCACACTGTTTACCTTCATCTTCAGGTGCAGTTCTGCTTCAGACACAATCAGGCTTCAGTATGCCTCGCGTGGCACTACCTGTCCCGCTCAGACTGTTTTCTAATGTGCGGCCTTGGCAGCTAACAATATAACACTGTGTCCTCATGTTACTGAGGTTCGGCGTGAGAAAGGGACGTTATGAGAAGTTTGCTGTCGTCCTCAGCCAGAAGCATTTAAACTGTTTATGAAGCATTAACTGAAGTATTCGTTTCAGGCTTGCTATTTATTTTCTGACGCTCTGTTGAGTTAGACATCAAATAGTCCTTTAGAGGATTTGAAAACCATGGATTGTTTGGGATGGACATTGGATGAGAATCACACACAGGAAGTTGAGCTCACTCTCTGGACTGGCCTTTGCGCCTCAGTACACTCGTCTGGAGTGGCCTCACACTGTGTACTAACTAGGTGCGACACACAAAGTGTCAAGAGTCACATCTCTTCCATGTTAATCTGAGTTTTTGTTCTAATTGCGACTTTTGGGATACATCAAGATTCACTCGAGGGTGGTTTTGACAGTAATTTGTAGTCGATGAGAATGTAGGTCTGGATAACTTTACATGCATAAATATACATGCATGTATATATTTAAGAAAACGTGAGTGTGTGTGTGTGTGTGTGTGTATACATATTTACAAAAAATATGCTGTACGTAGATTTTTATTTATGTAATAAATATACACAACACACACACATATTAAGTAAACAAAAACTTTTATTTTGGATTCAAATAATCAAGATTAATCATATGACAGCACTTATATATATTATATGTAATTTGTTTTAAACTGCCATTTCTTTTTTTATTTTTTGTTTATTAAGGAATTTCAAAAACTGACATTTCTGGTAGTTGTGTTTTTGCATGTTTGTTTTCATATTTTTGCAATACATTTCTTATACTCACTAAGGCCTCATTTTTACAATCTAAAATACAATTAAAAATGTAATCACATGAAGTACTTAGCACAATTAAAATCATGTTTTAAAAACACAAACACCACCCCCAACCTCCCCCAATAGAACTTTTAATCAATGTAATGTGTCCAAATTAAAGTATTTAATTATAAGTTTTTAATTTAATTTTTAATTTAATTATTGATATTGATTCTAAAAGTTAGATAGAGAAAATAATTTTGGAGCCTGTAAAATGTTTTAATATTTTGAAGTATCAAAAATAGGAAATTACAGTAAGAATATTGTGAAGAATTAATCCAATTTACATTAACTTTTGCTTTATTATATTTATTGACAATATAACATGACAAATATGTGTACATATGACACTCAGATGCTCAAATAAAACGTATGATGAGTCACTGAATTGCAACTAGTCCAATCCTAGTTCAATTTTGTTGCATGCCTGACTAAAATCCAAAAAAGAAACAAAAAAAAAAAGACTTGCCACAGCATGTGCACGAGAGTATGATTTAATGCCACAGACGATGTTATCTCATGCCCCTCATGAGTTCAGCGCCTCTCAGTGTCATGAGCATGTCACAATACACAAACATTTCCAGCTTTCCATCATCTATTTCCTCAATGATAGCTCCTCTCCTCTAAGTGTCTCCGGCATCATGCTGACACTCAAGTCATTGCTATGGCAACAAAATATATACCGACTTTCAAAATGATGGGATGTACAGTAATTTCTTTAAGATTTTGTGTATGAAGAAACTCAATTTTTAGCATCACCTCATTAAAAGTAAAGATTTCAGTCATAAATGAGCTTGTGTCTTTGTTGATTATAGGTTTTTGTTAGGCAGAGACTGAAAGAAAACAAAAGAGAGAGGAAGAGGAACCGTTCCAGCTGCCTAGTAAAAACCACAACACCTGGGATGAAGGAAGTGAGCGAGCATGTGTGGGTTTGTGTGTGGGTCCCCTACGCGGTGATGTTTCTGACCCCAGCCGCTTTATAAAAGGGCCTTTGATGCAGAGGCAGGCCTGCTTTAGCGTGGCAGAGCTTTAGGTGTGTGTGTATGTGTGAGATTAGGAGGTAGAGGGTGTACTTTAACCCATTTGGTACTGGGCGCTTGCCAGATTTAGTAGCTTAGTCGACTAATCCCCCTTCCGCCTGCCCTTTTCTAACCAACAAGTGTCTGTACTTGTGTCTTTGTGTGCGTGTGTTTGTATACTTGTGTTTTTGTGAGCTTCTGTGAAAGCAAAAGAGGGCATCTGAGAGAGTGTTCACCTCCATTGATTGTTTCCTGGCTGGAAAACATGTTGACGGTTTCCCTGACGGGATTTGAAACAGACCTGTAAGTTTAACCGGACAGCAGCTGACTCCGCTCCCTTGTGTTCTCTCTTTTTCTCTTTCTCTTTTTCACTTCATCACTCCCTTATGACTGGAGTTTTGGAGCTACTGAGGGGACTTCCGTGTTATTCTTAGCGACAGTTAGGAAGTGCTTATGTGGGCTAGGTGACAACTACAGTTTTATCAATAAAATATAGATGGTTGAAACAAAGAAATTAGTTGTGGATTTTAAGCAAATCATTTAATATGATAAATGAAAAAGCAGCCCAAATGAGAATGCAAAATTTCAAAAAATCGTCTATAATTGATATGGTATTAATGTATTGTGCATCTCCATCCATGTAATTTATTGTTTAAAAATCAGTATGTGTAAGAATTGGTAATAACTGCTGAATTGATGTTTGAATATTATAATTTTATACAATTGAATCTAATGCATTTAATATATTTGTTAATAAATATAGATTAATGCATAGGTAGATATATGAAGCACAAACGTCACACTCTGCATTTCCATTTACTTACTAAAATGTAGACTACTTTGCTGATCTTTTTTTTTTTTTGTTTTTTTGGCATTAAATTACCATGCAAGAACTTCCATGTGTTATGCTAGTGACGCCCACCATACCCGCTGTTCTTTACAGAATTGTGTGTCAGACTGTACTTCAACCATGATTAAGGGAACTAATGTAGTGTTGTGTTTTTTAATCTCCTTCCATCTGAAGTTTAATGGCAGCGCTGCATTTGAAGTGGTCTGGCGTGTTTGCGTGTGCGTATGCTTCAGTCTCGCTGAAGGCTGGGTGCTTTCTGTCTGAGCCGGGGCTCTGTCACGTTGCCTTACAGCCCAGCGCTACAGAAACCGGGTCAAACAACTCGCTCTGCAGCTCTTCCTCTCCCTCCCCGTCCTTCCTCTTTCTCCTCCACCACCAGGGTAAAATGTCTGTGAATAATCTGCAGAGATTTATAATTAACCACAGACGAATTTAACCGAAATCAGAAGGAAAAAACGTGTTGGCCTAAAAGAGGTCATTTGTCTCCCTATGGCATGAAGTGATATTAAACACATTAAGGGGATCGTTCACCCAGAAATTAATTTTATCATTGTATACTCATTCTTTGGTTATTTTCCTGCAATGCAAAAACTATTCTTTTGCTTGTTTTTCCCCAAGCAATTATGATGAACAAGAACTCCAGAAAGTGCCCCTCAGGTGAAGACGAAGATTGACACTCAAGTAAATTCTGGTCTCTTTCTGACAGAAAGCTTTGATTCCGTTTTGAAGCTTGAACGGTTTGGTCTTTATTGTTATTGCATGGAAAAGTGTTGCAGAAGCAATAGTCCAAATGTCTAGTTTTTGTGATCTGCTGAAGAAAATAAATCAAATGGGTTTGAAAGCTGATTAAATGATGACAGAATTACTGTTATTATTGTTCCTTTAAACTGAAGTGTAAATACATTTTTACATCCATTGTTTGGAACTTCCTATTTTTTGCTCGCTTTTGTGTCTAGTTATGGCTGACGCTTCTGTTGTGTCTGCTTGTTGTGATATCACTAATGTGAGCATGAGAGAGAGTTAACAGGGCCCCTGTCAAACATTGAACACCATGACTGAGCATCAGATGACGGCAAAAACCATTTCGAACATTATTACAGGCATTTATGAACTTTCCTTTCGAAACTTCTGTACATTTTAACAAGATATGACGGTTGTGTTTTGTAACAGTAGGGGTATTTTAGTATCATTTCTGTACTGTTATAGCCTTGGATTTAGTAATATTTTAAATTAGCCTTTTTGTTTAAAAAAAAAAAATGCACATTTGCAATTTGTAAAAAAACATTTCTCCAAATCTTTTCCAATGAAGAAACAAAAATATTAATATTTTAAAATATTTATTATAGCTTTGTTTGAATGAATGAAAGTATTTATTAAATTTGTTAACAATACTGTTCAGCACTAAATAATTCAGCAGTGTGTATGGCAAGGGCTCTGGGCCCCCTTGAGTGTGTGCCAAGGACTGCACCCTGGGGCCCAGTCTGCGTGCGTTTCTGTAGGTGCACACAGGGCAGCTCGGCCCATCTGGGCTCCTTGCTGAACTGCAGCCCTTACATGAGCCACTGTCCTCTAAACCTGAAAGAAAGCCACAAGAAACAGGGTCCAAAGGTCACAGGAGGACAGCGAGATGACGTAGCTGAACTTCACACACAGGATGCCAACCTGAGGCACTATAATGCACCCTAGATTAACACAACAAAGCACTACCATAAAAGCTCTTACCTTCTCGCATTAAGGCGGAAATGCTGAAAGCAGTAGAGCGGTGAGGGCCGGGGTCGGCGTTAGCATTTCAGTGTCTCTGTGGCGTTAAAAGCTCGCGGTGCGGTGAGGGATTCTGCTTGCTCGCATTCATAGTTTGTTTTTGTGAGTGTCTGGCTACAAACAGTAAAGGACTCAAGAATCTGGAGCATGTGCGGACAGATGAGGGACTGAGAAAGGGCAAGTTGTTTTAGTGTTTGTCACCATTTTGTCTCCCCCTGACCAAAGTTGAATGGAGCCAATTCAATTCACAGTTATGACCCTTAAGGTCCTTGACTCCGATATAAGATGAAAATGAGGTATCTGAAAGAAATCTTTTGTAACACTATAAATGACCTCAATCTGATGTTTGATGAACATTTAGTTAATAAAAAGTAATAGGCTAAATTTTCAAAATGTAAACCTTTCGCAAATATACACTAATGGTACATCATTCAGACACAGTTGGCACTTTGCCTTCAACCTACTATAATGGGGGATGTTTGGATTGTAGTCATGCATATTATTTTCGACAATATCTATGTGATTCGGTTGGGACATTCAACATTTTATCACTTGAAATGTTTCAGATGACATGCACAGGAACATGACATATCCACAGCATCTACTCGAACTAAAATCTACTGCTTTATGCTTTTCAGAATAAAACTTCCTTAGAGTATTTTCAAAATGACAGACGGGATGATTTGTAAACTCCATAGCATTGGCTGGCTTTGTGGGGAAGTAGACAGTAGGTTCTGGTTTCCAGTACCTCTCCCCTCAGCTTTAATTGTTTGCAGGAGCTGCAGTTCATTACAGTGCTAACAGCAAACCAGCAAACTGCTAACAGCTTTGGCCAAGGCCACCCAGTGGGCCTACAGCTCCCCTTTTTCCCACTCTGTCCATCTGGCTCAGAAAAAAGGAGTAGAGATTGAGGGGGAGTTAGATTGCAAAATCTCTCAAAGGGACGCGGAGCCCCATAAACATACGCCATTGAACTTAACTGCTAACCAAGAGGGTCTGCTAAAAGATAGACGCTTGAATTCTCACATTTGTCCCTGAGGAACGACTAAAATATTGGTCTTTTGTGATTTATAATCACTGAATTGATCACAACCAATTCTCTTTGGTTTCCTGTACACAGACATGTCAAGACTTGTACGGGGTTGTGGGTGGGGTGGACCATTTTGCTCGACGTCACCTACAGACCACATCATTCACTTACCAGACAAATGTCTCTGTTTAAGATTGTGTGTTTTGGCTGGGGAAATTTGCGCATGCTGGTATTTTGTTGTCAGGGCAAACGTTACGCATTTAGAAGCCGGCTTCAGGAATGTGGCTTACAGGAGAGTGGGGATACACTCAGGAATCGTGGGAGGGTTGGCAAGTCATTGGATTACAACACAAACACACAGGCCGGGAGGAACCCTGGGCATGAATTATTCAGCCACTGTCGGTGATTATAGCGGCCCACTGCTGTTTCTGTCGTTCAGCGGTGTTACTGATCGCCATGCAGCGCCACGCCTGTGCGGTCACCCCGCATGAATACTGCAAGACGCTTTGCTTATTACACCATATGAATACCAGAACACTATACGCTTGTTTTACATTCTGAAAAGAAGAAAGGCTTGGAGGTTGTGTGTGGATTTTTCTTCCTGTGAGCGTGTTGACTTTAGTGAGATTTTGGGGGAGTGAGGCTCTGATAAAATGGCTAAAAGAGCTGTTAAATTGGGTTGGTTTGGTGCCTGCATGCGTTTAATAGAGTGAATGGAAAGTAATGGAAGATTAAGGCTTCATTAAAAATTGGAAGATTTGAACCAGATGAAGTATAAGTAGTTTTAGTTTTTTAGTACTCCGAAAATGTACTTTAATATTTATTATATGTGACCTTGGACGATAAAACCAATCATAAGCAGCATGAGTATGTTTGTAGCAATAAACTATTTATATATTGTGTGGGTCAAAAATCATTACGCTATAAATAAAAGATTATGTTGCGTAAAGATATTTTGTAAATCTCCTACTAGGGTTGGGTCGATGGACGATGGCCGATGCCCGATAGACATCACGATGCTGACCGCCCCGCCGCCGCAGCAGCAACCAGCTCGCGAAAATCACACCTAATCTATGGCGGCAAATCTATGCCATTAAGAAGGAGCGCACTAGTGTTAATTTCGTCACCTATTTTTAATTTAGTCTTAGTCTTAGTCTTGTGCCAAATGTCCTTGTTAGTCATATTTAGTCATTCACATATCTTTTTTTGTTAGTCAAGTTTTAGTCGACTAAAAGTCTCGTTATTTTAGTC
>JAUCMT010000039.1:782456-796624 GCA_032357475.1 Enteromius thamalakanensis
GCATATAATTTTTTCACATAAAAACGCACCGTTTTGAGGCCCCGGAAACTAACCGGGACTACCTTCTTAAAAAACTTTCAGCGGCCAGAACTCTGACCAGGGAGGTGATCACAGAGTGGGTCGGTGTGTATACACTGTAGTGCTGGTAAGGATTAAATACAACTTCATGTCTTAAATGGGCGAACTAACCCTTTAATGATAGACCAAGGTGGCCATCAGCTAGTAACTTTTTTTTTGGCCAATGAGTGTTAGAAGCTGGACACCACTGGGACTTTTATTTTGACAAATAACTATGTCTTTGTCTAATAAGTTAAAAATTGTTAGACAACAATGTTAAATCTGAAGCATTGTCTTCATATCAGTTAATTTGTACATGATTTCTGCTTTAGTACATGTAAATGAAATATTAATTTCATTGCTGCATGTTTTATATATCATGCATAATATGGGCCATTGGCAACCCTCTCTCTAATATATCAACGTAATCCATCAAAAAATTTGATCAACCACCAATTAGTTTAATTTTTTAATATATATTTCTGACTTTTTGTTCAAGACCAATCAGTACACATTTTCCAAATAAATATTTGTAAATATAACAGTATAACTACACAGTTTTCCCCCCTGACTAGTCTATATTATAAATGTGCGGAGTGTGCACTGTGACGTGTGCACACACTACCTCCCATACTCTATAGGTCAGATTTGCATGCGTTCTCTCTGCTTTATTGATTAGCTTTCTCTCACACGATAGATTTTATGCACCTTTGACCTTCACCGCTTATCTTAGTGAATTAAAGGATTGTGACCAACGCCTGCCTGCACACACGAAGCAAATGCGGGTCAAATACACAGCCTCATGAAACAGTAACGACCTTCCTGTCTTCACCATGCCCCCCTCGCTTTCCTTTGCTGGGTCACAAGCTTCACACCCAGTCACGTAAACCCTATAGGGCAGATCAAACGTGCACAACCCCTGCACGTCTATTCCTTTTATACACAGCCAGCTGCTACAGCCAGGGGGTTCATGTCTGACACCCCGAAACAATGTGACAGGAAATCGATGGAGGAAGCAAGCTGCGTTGTGATTGACAGATCCTGTCCTGGCAGTCCGTGACAGGTATATACGCTGAGTCACTGGCTGTAGGCTGGGTTTGTATGTGCGAGAGGAGTGAGTGTGATTTTAAAACTCCAGGGCTCACAAACTGACACCAGACCCTGTCTTTCAATGTCTGATGAAGAGGTTGAAGCATTATGGTGGCTTCGCATCAACCCAGATTAACCTCATTAAGATTATAGAATTGAAATCACTACTGGTTGCATGTGTCTGTGTGTGTGGTCTCAGTTTGAAGTAGCAGAATCAGAGCTAATTACTATGTGAGCAATTAAAAACAGTTTGAAGTCTTTCAGATCTGGCACTTGGTGTTGGCTTGCTTTCCAGGAGTGTTAGTTAAAAGTCTGCATACTCACTCTCATTCACGCAGTTCATACCGGCTTTTCCCAGTTCACTCGGACGAAGGGGAAAAAAAACTAACTAGGAATTTACTGGCTGAATAAAAACGAAACATTAAATTGGAGAGAAACGCCTTGTTTCTGCAGCTGTTGTTGTGAACTTGCCCTGTAAGTGTTAGGATGTGGAATCAGCCAAATGTTGGGGGGAGCTTTTACACGGACTCGCCTTGAAGTGCTTGTACATTCATGGAAACAAAAAGCCACCTTCAGTGCAGCTCTATGGCCGCGCTCCACAGTGCATTTGAACTCAGTGACTGTTGCCAGTAGCATAGCTGAGAGCAATCGCTGTGAATAACTGCATGCAGTGTTTATAATGAAAGACCGTGTTTATAGTTCTGACTGGATTGTTTTGAGGTTAGATGCGTTTAATAAATGAACAATGCATCTTTGTAATTTAATACTGAGGCGATAAACATATAATGCACACTGCAGATCTGAAATGTTGATGTAAAGCAATTATAGCTGTAAGGTAATATATTGACCTACTCGCAAAGAACCCCACACTGAGCATAATGCAAATGAATTGACACTCAACGAATTAACAGCAATGTATTTTTTCATATGTATCTCATATGTGGATTTGACAGAATTACAGATCTGGTCTATTTATAAGCATAGATGGCTTTATGTTTCTGGTGTAAAACCAAACTTTGTTTATCTTAATTTAGAAGTACAGTTAGAATGAAGCACTTTGAGTGCTTGTAATACCTTCTTATTGTGATAAATAGTTTTTTTTTATTCTATAACAAGCAGACACATGCACTCTTAGCGTGTTTAATAATGCTACACTGCTACTATTTTTCATCCACATCCTTTATTGCTATAAAAATACCATGAGCTGCGTAATGTATGTTTATTTGCTTTTATATTTCACGTTTCATTCGATTTTTTTAAATACAGAAGATCTAGACTAGAGGGCTCTGACTCATAACATTCCCACATGTAGAAGAAAATGGAAGTGCTCTACAGGTCACATGATTCGGTGGAGACCTGAAACATGGTTAATCTCCTGTCCTGGTTGGTTTTTTGGATAAAATATGATTGGTCAAACTGCCTGTCAATCAAACAAACAAATAAACAAACCCCTATGAAGAATGATATTGCTATGTGGCATGTTTTTTGTTGCCCCTGTAGAGCATTTCACATCAGTCAGTGAGGTGCTGTACTACTTAGGATGATGCCTTAGGTGGGATCTGCCTAAGCTGGCAGTAGAACATTCATGACTGACCTTGAAATGAAGAGTATTGGAGAACCTCTGCCTGAAGGGATAGATTTTGTTGTGAGATGTGATATGAGAAAAGTCTTGGCATCAATCTTTGACTTATGCCATGCTGTATTTTGGCCTGTTCGCAGATAACTTAAGAACGGGACTGGAATGAACCCTGCTGATGTTTGGATAGATGTATCATACATCACCATTACTGTCTGTAACCTGCTTATCCCAAATAGAGAGACAAGTTGTGGATGCGTAATCTAATATATGGATGGATGGAGTGCGACTAATAGGTAGAGATGGGGAGAGACAATAAAAAGGCAGATAACGTGAAGTTACGCAGAAGAACAGGCGTTGCAGAGTGTTTTTTCATAGTCACTTCAGCTGCAGTGAAGCTTGATTCAATCTGACTTTCATATTAAAGCGAGTCACTGGGATTCAGATTCCCTCTCGCTCTCCTGCCTGGATTTCTTCAGCACAAAGCCTGTCAGGTTTCCTCTCTTCCAGCTCCTCTGTTCGCTCTGCTTCTGCCTCTGCCTAGTATCCTGTCTTTTTGTGTTTGTCTTGTCCTTTGACTTTCTGTCGGTTTCGTTTTGTCTTTTGTCCACAGCAAAGGATGAAGCATGTGGAGAGAGCCCGAGACTTGAGGGGCTTTTCTCTCTGTCACAAAGTTTGAGTGTCTCATTCAAAATCTAGAGTGCATTACAATCCTATGCTTCACCATTCTCCGTTAAGCCTGTAAAACAGTCCACCTCATTATACACTCAGCAGCTCCCATCAGTAATCCAGCACAGAGTCCTTGTTATGTAACCTTTTGTATGCAGCTGAATGTGGGCAGAATCTTAATCTTACTTTCTAAGTCAGCTATCTCTCAGGTAAATTGGATGCTTTACCTTGCTGACCTTGCTGCCGTACATGTCATGGTTTTCATGGCTGTTAAAACTGTCTGCACCAAGGAAGCAAGGTATGGTGGTGAAAGGTGTAATATAAGCATTACACTTGCTAGTAAACACCTACATCTGCTCTTTCACATTTTCAGATATTGGGATTGCTCCTTTTCTTCTAAAATCAAATTACACAGCAGTATTGAAGGGCCAAGTGCTAGCTAGTTTAGTGTTATAGTTGTTTGATTAAAGGTTTTGGTAAATTCTGTATATTTTTATAGTGCATCAGTACTTACCAACAGTATAGACACTGAAAGACACATACGAGAGGAGAGATGAGTTTGTGGTGCTTAGCAAAGTGATATTTGTGGCTTTTAATACAGAGTATCTGCAGGAAGAGGAATAGAGATTAGCCTCAAAAGAGTGTGAGAAATCCACAATTGAAATCCTCTCACCTCACTTCCTCTCTCTCCTACCAGCTTGTTTTTTTTTTTCTTATCTCTTTTTCATCCTACTCCTCTTTTCTCGTTTTAGTTTCAGTCAGCTTTTCTCTGCATTTTGCTCTCAAAACTGCTCATCCCTTGAGCAAAATAACATCAAAATATTAGAGAAGAAGGTTTACGGGAAGTAGGGTGCTTGGAGTGAGTGGTATGCAAGGAAAGGAATAAGATCCCAAACCCTAAAATCACAGTTGAATGTTTTTTGAATGCTGTATACAAGTAACCGGTTGAAATGGGTTATGCTAAATCTCTTTTTGTCTCTTGCCTTTTTGCAGGTCTGTGATTTAAGGGGCCTTTGAGCTTCCAGATTGGCCCAGAAGGATTAGGAAAGGTGAGTCCTTTCCTAATAAAGAAATGAGTGTGGGAGGAGAAAGCAACAGCAGTGTGGAGCTTTCCTCTTTCTCACTGAACACCAGTAGTCTTGATCCAGGATGCTCTCTCCCCTACGACCCCTGCCCTCCTTTTTGGCCCTGAGACTACAGTGGGCTCCATGAACATGTATAGAGACACAGGGGTGTGTGCCACCCCTCTCTCTCAACCTCTTCCTCCACCCCACCTCCGTCTACCCCTCCATAATGGCCTCTCTTCCATGGGTGATCCAGCCCCATCCCGTGTCTCCGTGCCCAAAATGGGGGTTCGAGCTCGGATTGCCGAGTGGCCTCCTCGCAGGGCACTTTCACGAGAATCGCTGCTTGAGAATGGCCAGGGCAGTCATCCGGATGACCTCAACAGTGAGGATGGACTTACACGTGGAGGTGTTACCAGGTTACCACAGCGAGGTCCCAGAGACGGTGACTTCCTTGAATCAGGGGTAACGAGGGTTCCAGGCACACCACCGAGGATTCGGACGTCTGAATTCGCTCCGCTTCGACATCGCTCCAACAGTGAGGTAACATTGAGTGAACAAGATGAAACAGAAGTTGAAGGCCGTTTGTATCGGGAATATGGCAGTACCTCTTCCATCAATGTACAGGCGGTGTCTGAGCAAAGCTTCTTTGACATGCTCAATCAGTTTCAGCAGGAGCGACCAGACCAGCGTAGCACAGCCCCTGCCAAGCTCGGAGAGCTGCTTGGTGCTTCTTTAGAGGGACCCACTTCACACGCCTTCTTGTCGACTCCACGGCCCGATGATCGTCCGGAGAATCGTGTACGTAAAAAAAGTGGTGGCACAGAGTCATCTCTTGGTACCTCCTCCTTATTCCGCAAACTCCGCAGCTCCAGCCGAGGAGAAACAGAGACTCCACGAGGTGACTCTGATGACATACGACCCCCCGAGACACTCTCTTTCAAACCCTGGTTTTGTGTGCGGAGTTTTGCCCACTTTGACGCTCAGAGCATTCTGTTTGATTTGCACGAGGCAGCAGCTCGTAGCAGCTACGCCGCCCAGCGGCGAAACACAGCCACCGGAGCTTCAGCTGCTTCTTCGGCTGCTGTTTCTTTGGCAGTTTCCAGAGCTATTGCTCTAGGGGGAGTAGAGCCCAGCTTCTCCAGCACTGATGACCTCAGTGTCAGGGACCTATCGGAAGGATCAACCCCAGCACGGGAACTTTCAGAGCAGGGTGGTTCAGCTAGCGTTAATGCCAACTCTCAGCACCAGCTGTTGCTGAGCTGCCCGCACTTCATCAATGAGACTGAAAGCTACAGGGAACGGAATGTCAGCTTCCTGAGTTCATGGGCAGAGAGAGGAGAAGCTGGCATCGTGGAGGCCCGGCTTCGTCCACGCTGCAGTAATGCCAGTGTGTCCAAACTGGAGGTGCCACCAGAGGTTCAAGCCACCAGGTTAGAGAGATTGCAGCAACACTGCATCGAGCACGTTGACCTGGGTGCCAGATACTACCATGAGCACTTCTATGGGAAAGGTAGGACATTGATACTGAACTAAATGAACTAAACAATTTACCTTTCAAATTTGACGAAAAGGTGCATGTTGCGTTTCCAGATAAAAGATTAAGATCAAGGTTATTATAGTTTTGCTTTTTTTAAATTCGTTTTTATTTTAATATCGTTTTCAAATTTGCTATGAATTTTACTTTAGTTTTAGTTTATTTCATTAATGGTTTTCTTAGTTTTTGGTTCGTTTTTATTTTGTAAACATTTCTATTTTATTTTTATATATATTTAGTTTCCGTTTTAGTTTTAGTAATTATAGTTTGGCACAGTAAGCAGAACACATCCAGTATGCAGACCAAAGAAAGTTATTCATTTCAGCAACATTTAGTGTTTGCACAGTTGACATTTAACTGTGGTTAACTCTGAATAACAAAAATAACATAATTTTTCATAACAATGCATTTGCTTTTTGCAGTTTCTAAATTGAATTCGAAATAGTTCCAAACAGGACTCTGTCGTTTCCTACCGGCAGCCGTCATTCATGTCCGTCTTCTTTATGTATCAGTTAACTAATCTCACTGTAAGCCTCAGTTGCATCATTTGCCATCTACAGTTGATGCACAAATAAAGCAGTCTGTTGGTTTAAACTAAACAGACACACGTCCGATTTTCCGAAGTGGATGAACGCGTATTAATTACGAAAACGATTATTTATTTTTTAGAAATTATTATTTTATTTTAGTTATTTTTAATAGCTTTTGCTAGTTTAACTTTTTTCGTTATTAGGAATTTTTAATTTTATTTCAGTTTACGAAATTATTTTTTTAACCAATAGTTTTCATCTTAGTTTCAGTTTTCGTTTACGAAAATAACCTTGCTCTGAGCTAATAAACACTGTTTTGCAGCCCTTTCATACCGGTTTTTATGTTATTTTAGTGTTATACTTAGAAATATGATCATCTTTATAAAGTAACTTTACAGCTTACTAGCATGTTTTTTTTTTTACTTTTAGTTTTCCACTTTCATTGATAGATCGTTTCATCTTGCTGTGTGAATGTTTAAATTATTCATATTGTTCAGTCTTTTATCTTTGTATGAATTGCACTGAATCTTTTACGAGAAGTGAGTCATGGTTTCAAGGCATGTGATTAGCTGCTCATTGCTGATGTCCCACTTTCATGTGCACGTGCTACATTAACTCAGGATCAAGCCTGAATTGACAGAGAAAGTTGATGACCAGCTTCATGGTACCAACAAACCCAGACTGGAGTGGTTTGGTTTTGTCAACTCGAAACTAATTCTGTAACCCTGAGTTTCTTTAGCATGTGGTACAGGCCCCTGGTGTGAAATGTTTTTGGTTATTTGAAGAATTGTGCTACTGACAAAGAGGCAAATTTATTCCATGAGTGAATGTGTCTAATAACAGGAAGGTTATTGGCATAATCCGAACATTCACAGTTTTCACAAGTACCAGTATAGTTCACTCAAAAATGGAAATTCTGTAGTTGTTTACTTAATCTCCAAATGTTGGAAAAATGTTGATAACCAAACAGTTTCTGATCCCCATTGATTTCAAATGTGTTTGTAACAGTCTCAAAAAGACCAATTTGCACGTACTCGTATGAGGTGGCCAGTTTGTGCAATTTCGTACAACCTCACTTTTTTACGTGCGATTTGTCTAAAACCCCATGACGGGTAGGTTTAGGGGCGGGGTTAGGTGTAGGTAATTCATACAAAGTCATACGAATTGGAAACTCGTAAAATACATACATTTTGGCGAAAAAATGTGTATGAATTGTCGTGAGATCAGGCTGGTATTTTTTTCCATACTAAGGAAGTCAGTGGAGACCAACAGCATTTTTCAAAAATCTCCTTTTATGATCAACAAAAGAAAGAAATAAAAATAAAAAATAAAAACTTTAAAGACTGAAAAGATTTTTGGCTTTTAGCAATGACATTTAATACTGTTTTAACTTTTGTGTCACCTTCTATAAGAAATTCACAAGGTTTTTTGTTCTTGTATCTCCTATCATTCAGCTATTCAGGTCTGTCAGATTCAATAGCACTATTCCATGACAGTAGAACGAACAAAACCTTGATAGTCTAGAAAACCCATGCATCTAACCACATGCAGCTCGCTGCTACAAAAGATGTTTTAAGCTCTGGTATATTAAAGACCGTGGGTGGATTTAATTATCAGTGCTGTCACGCCTCTGCAGTGAGCTTTGACCTTGGGTGTTTTTGTCAGGCCTGTGTTCATATGATGTTCTCTGACCCGTCAGGCTGTGTAGAGGATGATCCGTTGCTGTGGTGACATATCGAGTCTCCCGAAGTGTCATGCCACATTTCAGGATGAGATTTCCCAGTTTGTACAGCGTTCAATAAAACCTGTATACCTCTCACATCTTATCTTTGCACACTCTGCTGCCATTGACTTCAAGGCACAGATGGTGGTATAAAGAGAGAGGATAAAACAGGAAAGACCAACCGGATCCGATGGACATGACGCAGGGTGTGCAATGTCATATTGTCTAATTCGGATAAAGAAACATGGATTTTTAATATGAGATAGCACACTAATAAACATGAAACTGCATCTGGCTGCATCCTAACAGAATGGATTTTTATGCATGAGCTTCTTGCTAAAATTTCGTAGAGGCACCGAATTGTGATTCATCCTCAGAATTATCATAATGCATCACTCCATATGGCACGGTGGGGACAGAAAGTGAAAATCACCATCTAATTTCCTGTGTAAACATTCCCAGCTGTTTCGTAGCGCTAATCTGAGATCCCAATCACTCTTTTCCTTGCCTGGACGGAAATAAACAGATTCGTTGATGACCAAGTCCACCTTTTATCTGTGCTGCTGCCCTCTTGGCTAGTTTGTCTCCATCTTAGTTGTTTTTGTATGCATGTGACATTATGCACGTATCATTAGGTCTCACTGTCAACTAGTGCTTTGAGAGGACAGAGTTACACGGTCCATCGTCCTTCTGCCAGGGAAAAGCGTGCAAATATTTACTGGATTGAAGGGGAATCTGTTGTGTGTTGGGGGAAATGGTGCAGTGACATGAAGCACGCAGAGGAAGATGCATTGGTGCTCACAATGTGTGTTTAGACTCATAAAAACAATGACGTTTAGATAGCTGATTCAAAAAACGGGGAAAACTGGTAAACCACATTAAAAATAAACAGAAATATATAATAATAATAATAATAATAAATAATAATAAATAAATTGGTTCTCAATCCAAAAGCTGGGAGGTGGCCTCGTTTCCAATAGGGCCACAGAATGAAATAAGATACACAAAACAAAACAAAAAAAGCAGAAATGGCTCAAAATCAAGAAGTAAAATTATGCAAGCATATTTCCTGTTACAAATATATAGATTATGCATTTTTACATTACACATTGTTCATTTGGCATGAGGTCAAACAAGATCAACCAGATCTACCTAATCTGAAATAGCCTATTTATTGAATATTATGCATTTCTTCATTAAAATGTATTAGAATAACAATTTGAGAGAAACTGTACTGAAAACCATGTTTAATAACAGCAGCGCTTGAGCTGCAGGAACAAGTTGCTGTCAGACCTGATGATCATGTTCTGCTGCATCATTTGAGCTTCTTAGGCTTCAGTGAAAACAAAAACGTCAGTCAGTCAACATTTACTTTGCATTGCAATGGTTCTCAGACTTTCTGACTCCAAGGTCAATGTTTATAGGAGTGGCAATATTTTAAAATAATTCCATAATTCAGTAACTGAATTTTCTTTGTTGTCTATACCTTTTTCACTGATAAATCTACATGGCTTTTCTCATTTATGATGACAAATGTAGTCAAAAATAAATAATTATATTAAATATAAAATAATTTATGAATATTATAAATGTAAAAAATGTAAAAATATTTTCCCCAAATATTTTATGGGCACTAATTTCCATGACTTTTCCAGGTCAAAAAATGACATACATTCAATTCTTTCATGTATATCCGGGTCGATCAAGATAAATAAGGAAATAAATTATATTGTATGCTATTGTACTGTATATTGGACATTGATGTATAACTATTGTAAATCATTTCCCCAGCACTACACGCAGCAGTAACTAAATGCATTTACTGCCACCTTGTGGCCAGTTGTAAAACTATGTGTACTCTAAACAGTTTTCTGTTGCACTTTGGGAAGAAAGTATATTTCTTTCTCGACCATAATATGAACCATAAAATCAGACATACACCAACATGAGGGCAAACGATTTTTATTCTATAAAGTGACATTACAGTAAAACATTATGTACTGTATCTGTACTTTATGCATTATCTTTAAATTCACTAAATTTGAAAAACAAATATCATACTTTTCACTCCACTATATTTATATCTATGTCCTCAAAGTAAAAAGTAATTTCTATAGCAGCTTTGCAAGTCAGTGGGTAAAAAAAAGGTTTTTTTCAGACAATCAATCAGTAATCACTCTTTTAGGGCTACTAGAAGTGATTTCACAGCAATTAGTTTTAAACGTTAACCAGGATTTCCAACAATCCAATAACAAGTAATATGCTCTTCTCCTTTTTTCCCTTTTAAAAAGCAATGTTTTGTTGCTTGGTTTAAAGCAACTTCGCACCGAGCAGTTTCGCTGTCTATTTTTAGTTGATGTAAATAGTGCGGAACTCGATCTGATAAAAGCATATACCAGCTAAACAGTGTGCATTAGAACTGTGAAGACAGATGTTGAGGGTCCTGGCTGTGATAGATAATTCAGGTTGTTCTCATTCTAACTGCCTCGGTTCCTAGGGCCTGATGTTTTTTTCTCCAGTGTAGCAATGAATGTTGGTCTCCATAAACTAAATACAATCAACAACAACAAAAACTTTATATATATTAATCTAGAGTGCACAAAAGGAAATGCAATATTTCACTTTTTTTCAGTGCAGTTTTTCATAAACAAACAATACTTGACCACTCACTCATAGTTCCACATTTTGCATTCAATTTTAGATTGGTCTCATCACACAACTGCTGTTAGGTCACCTGACGGACAAACAGTTAAGGGAACAAGGTAATGACATAACTTACATTCACACAATCTTCATCCTGCCAACAAAAATGGTTCCAAACAAAGCCATAGTGGACTCACCCTGTCACACAGTGCATGTCTGAGCAGCACCTTTCAATCCTACACGAATACGTAGAATGAATTTTAAATGAGTCATACATAATGAAAGGATAGTTTTCTAAAGTACCTTTAACATTTTACCCATATGGTATAAACGGAGATATGTCAGCCACTAAGAATTCACTCACTTGTAACTTGGAAACATTTTGGAGGGCTGACGAGGATACAAAACTTGGATTCTATCAACCATCCCGCTTTTGCATAGTTCAACCTACTTTGACACAATCTGTTTAAGTTTACTTTACACTCAAAACAATTCTCCAACGCTATATTTTTATTGAACACCATTATGTCTGGTTCCCTTTTTAATCAACTGCATTGTGTTAAACCGACTTGAAACTGTTTTGTTTCCCCTTCCCATCATGCTTTGCACAGGGCCAGATCTGAAACAAATAAATCTTGAAATAAAATGTTATTTTAGTTTTTATTAAGATGATACAATTGGACTTGATTATGTTTAATACACTTTTATGTTTGCATTTTTAAAGACCTTCTGGAATGTTGGTGTTTTGGGGGGGTTACCATTGTGGTAAAGTGAATGTGCTTAGGGACCGGCTAACAAGAATCAAAGCTATTATAATAATATACTCTGGGCACGCCTGGAAGTATTGAAACCATCTTATGTTATGCATAACAAGCTTGTTAATGCCTAAAATTAAGTAAATCAAACCTATAATTTTTTTTAAGTGTAAAAGGAAGTCTCCCTATTAATTTATTTTCGGGTTAAATGTTTTAGTTTGAGTTTAACAAGCATAAAATTTATCAATTTCATTAAAACTATATTTGATCAAATTGAGTTGACCCAACTCAATTAAATTTCATTGTTTTTTATGAGTTGGGGCTACATATATTTATTGGATGGAAATCCTGCCCTCAATTAAATTGAGTTCATCTAATGAAACATTGTTTTGACATAACATAGTATCAGCCATTTAGTTTAAAAATTTGAGGTGGGCACCAAATCTATAGCTCTAGCAATTTAAATGAAACCTCAATAAACAAATAAATATTCATAGGATTTTTACAAATTTAAACAACTGAAATAGAAAATATAAATAAATAAGCAAACAAACTTGTGTTTTCGCAGACAATCTCTTATGATAAAGATGTGCATACTAGATTTGGCATATTATTTCATTGTTTTCTCTACTGTTATACACAACTTCAGAATCTGCAGATTTCCGTTTGTAAAATGGGAGAGTTCACAGGCTCTGTGTGGACCTATTAATGAACCATTTCACAGATGAGAGCAAATAGGAGTCCTCTATTTCCCCAAACAGATTTCAGTAGAGCACACATGGCACTTCTCACGAGCTGATTAGATATGCAAATGAAGGAGAGTTGCTCTCTACTTGGAATGACAAACTCATTAACAAAGTCATTAGCAAACTAATTCAGGGAAGGTTTTGGTTTCAGGAAAGAGACAAATGAGAGCAAACAGAGCAAACAAATAGCCTACCTCCTCTCAACACAAACTAAAAAAGTGCTAGATTATTGAGACTTGAATATTTGCTCTCAATTTCCAAGAAAAAAATAGCTTATTTTATTCAAATAAATAATCTCTAACCACAGCACAGATATATGGATGTTTTAATCAAGGTTTTAGCACCAATTGCTGTTCCTGACACCATTTAGAATATCGGTTATTAAGATAACTGCACGTCTCTTATTTATTTTTAAAGCTAATTAATAAAATTCTGCAAACCAAAAGGTATTTAGGACTTTTCAGTATTTAGGACTTTTAGGGTTGTGTAACGTGAGACTAATGCGCGTGTAACAGGCGTGTGACGTTGGCGGTCTCGCGATGATCTGCTCTCGATTCTGATTAGCTGTTACTGGAGCCGTCACTGGCCGCGTGCCGAGTGAACTCGGCGCTGATTGGCTGGTTCGGTTTGCGTGTATGGAAAGGGTCATTGCTCGTGACTGGTGGTGAAATGGTGTGCCGGCTGGACAGGAACTGCTAGGTCTGTTAAAAAAATAGCTTTAAGCTAAAAGATTACAGGTAACACCCAAACACTGGTTTACAGTGAAGTCCAGCAGAGCAGCGACAGAAACCGCATTATGGGGGAAGAAACTGAGAGCTCAGTGAAAAGAGAGAAGCAGGATGTGACGGATGAAAATACACGCACGCCGGAGGACTGCGGCGTCAAATATTACACACGAGAGGAGGTTCAAATGCATAACGTGAGCGAAGACACATGGCTAATCATCCACGATAAAGTTTACGATATCACACGTTTCATGGAGGAGGTAAGAGGGTTGGAGTTTCATCATGTCCTCCACATCACTCCTGACACAATAACATCCTTTATGATCTGACTTTTTCTGTTGTTTATGTATCAGAAGCACAGGCTACTCCTATTCATTTGTAGTTGGAATGAGTCTAGATTCGCAACGCAAGCTGCTTTCAAGATAATCAAAGTTTATGTTGTCCGATTAATGAGTTAGCAAGCTAGATTCACTGCAGTAAACACACTGAAGAATGAAACTAGCTAACTCTACGGAAATATTTTCTGTCGAGACATAGGACCCACGCTTATGCTTTGGATCGGTCCGTATTAGCCCCACAACATTAACAACAGTTTTAGTTCTTTTGGGAAATTAATATAAAAAAAGAGAGGAAATTTTAGAGGTGGAAATATATAAAATTCAGACAGCTTCTTACTATATTAAATAAACATACTAAATAGGGGTTTCATTTGTGACTCAATGTTTGCACTTTATTTTGATTCACCAAAAGAGTATTTTAATACAATGTTCTGTTTGAACTGATTATGGAAATCAAAGAATGAATCAGTTTTGAAACTAGTGTAATAGTGGCTACCCACCGTAAAAAAATCCATTTACTTCCTCTATACGAGTATATATATATATATCTCAGGGTTGGGGAACTAACTCAACATATCCAATTCAAAGAAGGAAATGGAATTGGAATTAAACAACAATTAAAGGAAACAGAATTGGAACTGAATTGGAATTACAGGAAGTGGAATTCAATTCAGGAAGAATTCCACTGAATTCTGTTTATTGCTGAGCATTTATTT
>JAUCMT010000039.1:796724-816148 GCA_032357475.1 Enteromius thamalakanensis
ATAGGAAAGTGTCCATGGTATGCTTACTACAGAATTCGGCTGGAAGTAGTAGGTCATCCGGGTACTTCTTGCCTACTAAATTTCGAATGCTATTAATTTTTGAAATACTACTCGCCTCGCATGCTGTTTTTCGCTTACTATATAGTAGGGAAGTAAGCGATTTCGGACGCAGCAGTAGTGATCATCATTATCCCTTTGTCAGTGGGTACTTGAAAGAGCAGTGCATGTGCATGTCATTATTTAGTAATTTGGAATGCACTTGTCAAGTGGAGTGATGTAAATTTCCTCATTATCTTTATTGTTGTTAATAGTATAACTGTTGCAAATAAACATACATTCTATATTTTAAATATGTTTTTAAAATCTGCTAATATATAAAAACTAATATGTATAAATGTTTTTTTAATAAAAGGATTTTATGCAATACATCTGTCCCTTAACGAATCGGCTGACGCACACCGCAAAGTTCGTTATCACAGGATTGCTCCGCTTGTGCATTCCAAACAACTAAATAATGACACGCACGTGCACTGCTCTCTCAAGTCTCCACTAACAAGGAGATACAAATGATCACTGTGATGATTTGGAAAATGACCATGAATCATTCGATACACGATACGCGAATCGTTACACCCCTATCAATTATACACCACTCTCATACTGTCCCACTCTCAGTTATACTCAGTATTTAATTATTTCCCCTCATTTAGTGTCATTACAGGACAGGTCTGCAAATTTAATCAATTCTGTAAATTCTGTAAAAGTTCTTCAGTTCATCCTTTGGAAGAGATTATCGAAGCATGCCACAATTATCAATGCTTCTCGCTATCAGCCAATAGTAGCACAAACTGGAGCTGAAACCACACATCTGTCTCCCAAATGTTAATCTCACTAAAGGTCTTGCTTCCTAAAATGCCAATGTTATATAAAAAAAAATAAATAAATGTCTAAAAATACCATGTTTGTCACCTCTTAGCCACATGAGATAAATCCTTGCAGACGTGAGGTTATCTGAATGCTCTAATTAGTGTATATTAAGTAAAGCTGGTGAGATAAAGGTTAGCATTCCAGAAGTAATCTTTACTTTATATATTTAAAAGCTAACTTACAAGTTAATAACTTCAAAACCTAGCCATCTTAACATGGGGATATGGGTGCAGTTAAATATCTCCCATGTAAAAGTTCTTGAAGGTGAATTGGGTAGTTTTAGCACCACAGCATTAAAAGCAGATACAATATTAATTGTGGGTTTTTTTTCCATTAACTTAAGTTGCTGCATTAGATTGGTTGAGAAACCTGGTTAATCGGGATCTTTTAAGAGCACCGATCTTTTTTTATACCTACCGGGGGGAATCAGTGATTGGCTTACTTGGAACTCCCTTGTTTGTAAGCTGGGAAAGGAGAAAGTATTTTAATTTTTAAATTACACGTTTTACCTTTAGGCTATGCTTTTCATTGTTGTCTGTTTTTCTCATTTAAGTGTTAAATGCTTAACTTAATGAGTACGGATTCCAAGCCACTAAGGTATTTTTCTTTGTTGTGCCAGTTACTTCTATCCGTTTACTTAATTTTTCAGTAAAGCGGCTTCTTGTTTGAAATACCTAGGTTTTGTGAGTGAGTCACTGAAGCAGTGTGCGTGGATGTGTGTTGGAGTGTCAGCCGTATAGCGGTACTGACTTGGCATTCCTCGGTCAGGAAGGGCAACACTCTGCGTAGTATCAAAATCTTTGCTGCGTTATTAAAAAGCCCATATCTGCATGCTCCTGAGACTTATAATTCTCTCAACTCATGTTTCCTTATCCACACAAAACAACCACATTCATATCTTGTGCTGAGAAAAACTGGACGACAGATTTAAGTGCCAAGCCAAAATTAAGACTAGAAAATTCAATATCACGTTCACATGCCCTTTCCTATGTGGTATTTTTCAACCTTGCTTTAATCAGATGAGGTAAATCATATAGTGGCAGTTTCCCCGAACAGGGTTTAAGACTAGTCCTAGATTAAAATAAATGTTAAGAGCTGTCTAAATTAGAAAAAGCTTGCACTGAGATATCTTAAAATACATTTTTGTCATTGTTTGGTCTTAAAATGCTCACAGATAATGCATTGTTTTAATTTTCAAAAAAAATTTAAATGGCCTAAATTAACAAAGGTCTAGTCCTGGCTTAATCTAATCCATATCCAGGAAACCGGCCCATAGTCAAATATAGATAAAATAAAATAAACAGCACAAAATGCAGTCCATTTCATGGACAAATTGCATGATTGGTGTGGTCCTTTTTGAAGCAGCATTCAAATCAGGCCAAAACGAGCACAGGAGTCATCCACCTGAATCATGGACTTGAATCACTTCCTCAGTGAGTCACTGATTACTCTTTCACGCACATGTACTGTGTGAACCGAGGATTGCTGCTTGTGTTATGCTTATCTTTTGAAAGCAATGATAACATTCCAAACCAAACGGTTATTGAAACTTAAATTAGTAAGTTCACTTTTTTGAGGTCTGTATTTGCCACTGCAAAAAGCTATAGGAGAAACAGGAGAATAATAACTTCCCTTATCCTCAAAAGCATGTCCAGTATTGTATTAGTGGCTTTTTCAATGGTTTTCTATTAGATTTAAATGGTCCTACAGGAAGTTCCATCGCCACCATGACCTAGATTTCTAGCGTTTTCTTACAAGTCCCTCCTTTGTCCCCTGTGTCCTTCCTTCCATCTCTCATCCTCAATATCGACTTCCATTTTTCCCCTATCCGCTGTCTTCACCTCATTAATTATTTTCTTCTCTTCTATATTCTCATTTTCTGTATTAATGGTATTAATCTGTCTTTTTTTATATATCCTCACTCTATTTTCATTCATCCATCTCTTTCTCTACCCCACAGAGCACTCGAACTACTTTGGCACCGATGAGAAGTTGGGGCCCGTGGCTCTAAGCATTCGAAGAGAGAAACTGGATGATACCAAAGATTTAAAGGACCAGTACCAGTACCGCATCATCTTTCGCACCAATGAGGTGTGTTTCCATCTGAAGTCGTGAATTTACCTTGTGCGCAAAATTAGAATGTCACAGAAAACATTTGCGAATAAGCACTGTCTCCATCCGACAAGTCAAAGAGAACAAAATTGTCACTTCCTGATTAACTGGCACTAAAGGTCCATCCACACGGAGACCCATTTAGCTGTATACATCAAAATGTTGGAGTCTCGTTTGGACAGTTCCAGTGTTTTGAGTGTGTGAAACTGTGCCCCAGAGTGGATAAATCTGAAAATTATTCCCTTACATTTTCATGTGCACAGTCAATTTTTATATTTTGGGAAACAAAATCATTGTTTATCAAATGTCCCCCCTAAATTTAGTAGAAATACATTCTGAGCATGTTTTGTGCATTGCGTGCAACAGATTTCTTTAAAGACCATGCAGTCATTTTTGCTTAATAATGGTGTGTTTGAAAAGTGCTGAGCTGTACTGGTATGACTGCTGCTCTGCTGGGTTTAGTCAGATTACATGGCTGCCTGGACACATCAAGCTCACCCGCTCTGAACAATGCAGCGTCTTCAGTTCATTCACATTCACGCAGTCCTTATTCTCACTATAGATGTGACCATAACTCATTCCGATATAACCTCGAACATGTCCAAGCTTGGTTCAGCAGCATTATTTTATACTCTAGAGTCTTGAGTTAAATGATTGACTGGGTGACTGTCCATGTGACCAATCATATGACGTCTTCAGATGTATGACAAATGGCACAAGAAACCAGAAACACAAGCCTCAAAAACAAAATATTTGAAGTATTTCGGTGTTTCCACCTGTTTGCAGGAATTTTACAGTTGCTAATGGCCATAGCATTTGAGTTTGTGAGGTTGTGCTGCAAGGCGATCAGTCAGGAAGCGGTGGGGAAAGGATGCCACACAGTGGGCGCTTCTGGACATCATTTTTCAGCCATTTATAATCATTCTCATGCTTTGTCACATGCTCTCAGAGGATATTTGGCCAGTCATATGATGGTATTTGATGATGTGTGTGTGTGTGTGTGTGTGTGTGTCTTCCCACATGGTTTCCTGTGGCTGCTGCAGCTGGTCACGTTACGAGGAGCAATCCTGGAGGACGTGATTCTGTCCACAGCAAAGCACGGAACGGTTCGTGGTTTGCCTTTAAAAGAGGTTCTGGAGTATGTGCTGCCAGAACTCAGCGTGTCCTGTCTGCGATTGGCTGTCAGCACGCCAAAGGTCACAGAACAGCTTCTTAAACTGGACGAGCAGGGGGTGAGTAATTGGTGACACACCACTTCCTGAGTGATGAAAGTCAAGTTTTCATTTTAAGAAAATTCCCCCAAAATGAGAAGTGTCAGTGTTCCTTAGGTGTGACTCTGTCACTGTGGGTGTCTTTACAGCTTAGTCAGAAACACAAAGTGGGCATCCTGCTGTGTCGAGCGGGACAGAGCACGGAGGAGGAGATGTACAACAATGAAGAGGCTACGCCAGCCTTCACCGCCTTCCTGGAGCTGCTGGGAGAAACTGTGTGTCTCAAGGGTTTCAACAAATATGCTGCCCAGCTAGACACCAAAAGTGAGCAGGGCTTTCTGTGTCTCTTACCGGTGTCCTAAAAGGCACAGCATGATGAAGTGTCAAGCGATAAATCGCATCTTTTCCATGTTAATCGGAGTTCTTGTCCTAACCCGCCACGACCGTCAAAAGCATAGTGTGTAAAAAGACGGTCTTTTGGTTATAATTGAGGCGTCACACTGGGTAGCTCCATGAATTCACAGTGAAATATATAATCTTGTTTAGGACGGCTCAAACAACCGCTGTGATTTTTATTTGGTAGAGCTGAAATTGCACACTGCACTGTTTTGTTTAACAACATTTTGAATGCTTATACCACACACACACACACACACACACGTTTATTTGGCTATCATAATGCGGAAATTCCATAGGCTTCCATTGTTTTTACATGCAGCTAGTTATAAATATAATCTAACCCTAAAAATCTCAGCATTTTTCATATATATACATATGAGAGCGTAATTAAAACTGCAATAGATAACAGCACTGCTGTTGTTTACTCACATTCTCTATCCAAGATCATGCAGGAATGTCTTTATAGGCACTATATGGTGTAATTGAATGTATATAAGAGTCTAAAAGATAACTCAAAGGCTTTTCTTTTGCATTTTTTCTGAGATAATTGTTAGTAAATATTTAGATGTATTTACGTGTATATATATTTATGTTCATATAAATGTATAAAATGTATATGCGTAACCTGTCTTTCTGAAATATATACATGTATGCGAGTGTATTTATATATACACAATAAATATACACAGTACACACACACACACACATATTAACGTAAACAAAAAAACTTCTACTTAACGTAAATAATTACCTAATCAAAACCTTGTAATATAGTTGGAATACATTTTTTGACAGCACTACAAATGATATTATAAGTAAGTTAAGAGATTAATTAATTCATTAATTCATTAATTAATACAATTAAATAATTTGGTCCCCTTTTGCTTTAATGACAGCAACACCTGAGCGGCATGAACTTTTGAGTAAACTCTGATGGTTATATCATTTTCTAGCATGATTTTAGATGATGATATGTATACACACACACACACACACACACAAATGAATTTCATTTGGGGGTTAATTGATCCTTTTTATACCATATTTTCAGTGTGGCACATCGACATTGTCTTTCTAATCATGCATGTGTATGTTAACAGCGGACTCAACTGGAACACACTCCCTGTATACAACCTATCAGGACTATGAGATCATGTTTCACGTGTCCACCATGCTTCCATACATGCCCAACAATCCTCAACAGGTAAGACGTACACTAACACACACATCAGTGCATCCAAAAGCCTGTACAGAACTGACATGACCCAACTTATCCTGACACAACCCTCTCTCCCACCTGGACAGACTCCCAGAACGTCTTGCACATTGTTCACATGCTATCCATTTTCTTTGCTCGTATTCAGCAGTGTGTTTGTGGTGGGTACTGCATGTGGCAGACCCAGTTTGCAAAGAAACATCTGGAATGGTAGTAAAATTTATAGAGTGGCAGCAGTAAATCCATTGGAAATACAGCAGCTCTTTTTTCACGCAACACAAGTGGCCACAGCTTCTGGACGTCCACTTTCGGAGTCTGTATTTAAGTTATATGTGGTTATGAAGGAATTGCTCCCGCTCTTTTTTTTTTTTCTCGGTTCGTTATTGTCAAGTTCTCCCGCTGTTTTTATATTCGCTGGCATATGAATCAGAGCAGGGTGTGGTTTTCTAGTGATTTCCATTCTGTTGATCATGATCCAGTTATATGGCATCTTCTGCCCTCAGGAAGTTTCGTGTGCATGCTTATGAGTCAATAGCTTTGCAATGAAAACATTCATTGAAAACACTTCTAGACAACATGAACTGCCGTCTGCACTTTTAACTTGGGCAGTGAGATGTGCATCTGAGTAAAATAAAGCGTTACGTGTAGGGAAAACGTATTTTTAGTGGCTTTTTAATATTAACTGTTGTTATTGTTATTTATGTATCAGGTATTATAAATGATTTGACCTAATTTTTTGGTACAGTTTTGTAGAATATAAGAAAAGCACATTACAAATATAATATTAAATTATATTATTATTACTTTATTAATTATTTGTTAATATATGGTAGGTTCAGTTGGGATTGGGATGAAACACGTTTGAAACATTTTTAAGTCATATTTTAATAATATAATAAAAAAAGTAATATTTTGCTGCATTTTTGCTGCCTGTGCTGATATGGTTATATCAGCAGCAAAGAAAACTACTTCTGCAAAGGGAGAAAAATTATTTGTATAATATAATTTAATATAAGCACTGTCAAATGCTGCATCCGAAATAAACGTTTTTGTTTGCATAATACATGTGTGCGTAATGTGTATATTGTATAAATACACACACATACAGTATAAATATTTACATTTCTATATTTATATTCATAGAATTTATATAAAATATAAATATGTAGATAAGGGTATTATTTTTATGAAATCTATACATTAATGTGTGTTTATTTATACATACATAATAATATATACAGTACAAGTAAACAAAAACTTTTATTTTGGATGCAATTAATCACAATTAATCATTTGAAAGCACTGTTTAGTATAAATAGAATATTTCAAAATGATTATTTTTGCAGCACCGTTGGTTTATGCAGACATGAGATCAGATCTGCTCGCTCTGTGATGAGCTGCAGAGGGCAGTGTTTATCTGTCACAAAATTCTCTCTCTTATTAAAGCGCACACGCAAAAACAGCCACTCACATGGAGCGTGTTGTAGTGATTATTGTGAGGTCGAAAGGGTTGTCAGACTGTAGAATAATTCCAGGGTACAGGAGTGTCTTCCCTCAGAACTCATTAAAGGGAGGACCATGTCAGCATTTAAGAAAGACTAGCTTTGGCTTTTTCTTTGTGTGTTGTTGAAATGTAAGATAGCTTATGTAACCGATGCCCTCACTCTGCTGTGAACGGGTGGGCAGCCTCTATTGCTCTGACTCAGATTGGAGGCCAGTCTTTCAGAGAGACATATAGAGATGCTCCTAATTTCACGGTCTATTTTTAAATGTATATTAGCTGCAGTTTTAAACATCGGTTCTCAGCATCTTCTGCTGCCGACTTTCTTAGTAGATCTTCTAGAGTTCAAATGAGTCCATGCAGCTCGAATAACATGTTGCCCTGATCACAGATTGGAATAGGCAAATCAACTCCATACGTAAGAGCACAGAATGGCTGATTTCAGATGTGGTTTTGCATGCATGGCATGCCAGGCACTACTGTATTAATACTCCTCAAACATTCTGTTTAGGGTTTGAACTAAACTGCCAAGGCTTAGTTATTAAACTTCTGAGGTCTCTCAATACTGCATTTATTTTAACAAATTTTAAATTCTTTGAGCTTTCTATTTTGAGGATATATTTAATGCTGCCATGACTTTGATTCATGACCATTTGGAAAAAACTCCTTTGCATTGGAAGTAATGCCTTAAAATGAAAGATAATCTGATTACTGTGACCGCTCAAAGCTGTGAAACCAAAATACTCTACCTTTCCCACCTAGCACTGGTATTTCCTCCAGGAAATGTAATCCTAGCACAACTTGATCTTCTTTTTACAACATTTTATTGCATGTGTTTTAGTGGCTGTCTCACAGATTGGTGCTGCAGTGCTGTTAACAGGCTTTTTCACACCTCTGTGTCTCTCACTTGAGAAATCATTGTGCATCTTTGAAGAAATGTTTTGCCAGTTCCTGTGTCCTTCAACAGAACAGTCTATCCTTTCTCTCTGGCTCTCTCTATCTCTCTCTTCTCTACTCTTTCCCTGTTGCAGTCTTGCTTTCATATCTTTTTTTGCTGGTACAGTGTGTGCATTAAACAGTAACACAGGACTCAGACTGAAGGACAGACCTGAGCCATATCTAGAAAACACTATCATAAAGACCTAAGGACCTGTTTTGCAATGAGCTAGTAAGCAACCACCCATTCTAATCTCACTACAGAGTCCTGTCTCTTTTAAAGGTGATGCTAAGCAGTAAAAAAAGGACAGCGGGGGTTGCCACTTTAATGTAAAAGAATTCTAGCAGTACTTACCTGTCAACTCTCCACTGTTCTCTCATAATAAAGGCATAATTATAAGTAAAAAACAAATTACAATCATTTTTACAGCAAACGAAAGTACAAAACTTTTATCAAAAGTACTACAAAGGAACATGACAAATTAAGAAAAACCCAGCATCCTAACTCCCAGCATAAAGTCAGCCAATCAGAGTAGAGCTTGTCAAATAAAGATAGTGCTTTAAAGTTTAATATGCAGCATGCATCACACCGTCAGTGAATGAGACCAGAATCCATCTTGTAAGCACATAACCTCTTACAACATCCCGGCAAACATCTACAGCGCTGTGACAGCATTCTAGCCGAGTTTATATTGCAATGAACTTCTGACTTATTCCTCCTTCATTTCTCTCACAGCTCCTGAGGAAGAGGCACATAGGAAATGATATAGTCACAATTATATTCCAGGAGCCGGGAGCCCAACCGTTCACTCCACAGAATATTCGCTCTCACTTCCAGCACGTGTTCGTCATTGTCCGTGTGCACAACCCTTGCTCCGACAACACCTGCTACAGGTTGGCCTTGTTTCCATAGCAACCCTTGCAAAGAACAGTATTGCATGTGTGCCTGTAACCGATTACTGAGATATGTTATGTAAATGTAGTCCAGTAAGTGATAACCTGCTGGGATTGGTGGAAATGAGTAACAAACTCTTTTTTTTCTTTACTCTCTCTAGTGTGGCAGTGACCAGGATGAAGGACGTCCCTCCGTTCGGTCCACCGCTACCTTCAAATGGCCTGATGTTCCGGGACCCAGCTGCCTTCCGTGCTTTCCTGCTGGCCAAGATCATCAACGCAGAGAACGCTGCTCACAAATCAGAGAAGTTCCATGCTATGGCAACACGCACGCGCCAAGGATACCTGAGGGACCTGGCGGAGAACTGCGTTTCCAGTACGCCATTCAACAATCCTGGCAAGCTCAAACCTATCATCTCTCTGGCCTCCAAACGCAAGGAACGCATCCGGGCACGCGAAGGAGCGGAAATGGGTGCCTTAGGGGCGCTGATTTGGCGTGTACTTGCACAGGACTTCAGTGGCGGAGGCGCCGAGCTTCCCTGTGCTCTCGCCATCTCTAACGAGTACATTGTCCTGGCGGACTGCTCCACCAAAGAGGTGGTGTTTAACTGTTTCTGTGCTGACGTGATTGGCTGGACGGCGGAGAGACTTGCACTAAAGATTTTCTATGGCAGGGGAGACCATGTTGCCTTACGGGTACCAGAGGGCAGTGCGCAAGATATCAGAGAGGTGGTGCAGAGACTTAAGGTATTGATACAACATACATGGACAGTCAGATTATTGGTTTGCATTATGGGATTTGCCTTTAAACTCCTGTATGTGTTTTTTCTCTTTGCAGGCATTGACTATAGGTTGTGAGACGGTTGATATGACGTTACGGCGTAATGGTTTAGGCCAGCTTGGTTTCCATGTGCGTTTGGACGGAACTGTGTCCGAAGTTGAGGAATACGGCTTTGCTTGGCAGGCGGGACTTCGGCAGGGTAGCCGTTTGGTGGAAATCTGCAAAGTTGCCGCAGTGACGCTCTCCCACGAGCAGATGATCGACCTTCTGCGGACTTCAGTCACTGTGAAAGTAGTCATCATTCCACCTTTTGAAGAGGGAGGGGCCCGCAGGTGAGCCTTATGGGAATTTACACTTATTCTTTGAGTTTAATGCTAGATGACTATAAATCGATTTAATTCTTCACAAGACAGTTAACATCGTAAGACATGAGGCGTCAACCGAAGCCGAATACAGTCCTACTTTTTACACTTACTTAACGGTACTCTTTAAAACAGGATCCAAAGAATCCAAACATAATATAAATAAAAATTATGAAGTGTAATTATAGAAACGACATACGGCAAATATTGATTGAAGAATATAGTATTGAGGCAAAAAAATGATAAACAGAATTGCAGTGCAACTGCAAATCATTTATGTATTTCATTTTTAAATCTTTTTATGCCCATAACCCAACAAACCATTTGAATTAGTTCATTTAAAAAATCATTTGTGCCTGCCATAATACCATATAATTACTCATGCAGTGTAATTATATGGAGTTTCATTTCACATACTACAAATTCACATCATAATCAGTTTAGGGAGTGATTGTTTGGACATTTACTGGGAAGGAAATGTAGAGATTAGACCTCTTGGAACTTTAATTGAATACCCCTGCAGAGGATGGGCAAAGAGCCATCAGCCCAACATTTTTACCAGAATGTTAGACAGCTCTTGTGACTCCATTAAATTCATTCCGCTTTGATAAATCATTAACGGAGAACACCATAAAAGACTGTCTGACTCCAGCCTGTCTAGAGACAAGAGCGTCAACCGCTTCCTTCATTCAGTGTATTGGTGCCTATGATGTTCCAGAGATCTAGAAAACATCAATCTCTTCATTACGTCTGTTTTTGTTGATGTTAAAAAAAAAATGCCAGGTATACAATTACAGTCCAGCCTCGCAAAAATCCTTTACAATCCTGAAATCCTTTTCTTAGAATAAAACAGAAAGCCTCAAATATAAATCCTATCGCTGTTTTCACTTTTCTGACAGATGAAGGCAGGAACCCCAACTCAGCAATAGTCATTCTGTACAGAAAGCAGCAACTTTAAGCTTAAAAGCTGGGCAGCAGCACATTTCCGATCTGACAGGGCTGTTGTTATTGGTTTTTTTGCACTTTGCACCCCTCTGGAGACCCATTCTCGTTTTTGGAAAGATTAATGACGAGCCTCGTGGCAGAATTAATGCTGCTTGTTGCAAATGCCCGCCGGCTGGAACCCCTCCGACATAATTCAAAGATTCACTTTCACTGTTTTTATAGGTGATGCTAAAAACACTACACGAATCTTCAAACAAGAAGGAAAAAGCTTTTGTTTCTCTCGCTCGTACCTCCTCTTTGTCTGATGCACCAACACACACACACACACTTGTGCACACACACACACAGGCACTCACCAGATTTTGAGAACGTTGGCAGACGCCTCAGTTCTCAGGGGAACAGTGAGTGGGAGTGTTAGAGAGAAAGAGAGAGAGAGGGACAGATAGAAAGAGAGTGTTAGAAGAGGAGAGGAGAGAGGGATGGAACAGTTTACAAATGAAAGCAGCGATTATGTGAATACTCAATTTTGCTGCATCATAAAGGTACGCTTGTAGTCATATTTCACTAAATCAGTTTATACATTTAAAATACTGCATGTTGAAGCATCGTATGAACTTCCTTGTGAGCGGCTGCTATTAGATGCTAACGTTAATTACTCAGCAGCGTGTTTGATTGCGTGCTAGCGGGACATGTGTTTGCCGTTGTGGTTAAATAAACTCCTTTTGAAATGTTCTCTCTCGCGCGCACATGCATCTCGCCACCCCCCGCCCACACTGTGCCGTGGAACGAAAGAGCGTGCTAATTGCATGCTTCGACATGCTTGTCTTTCTGTCATTCTATCTCTTTCGTTTTCCCTCCTCTGTTTGTATCTCTTTCTCTCTCAGCGGTCCAGCCTCTGTTTGTCGAGGAGTGCCAGGGGAGCAGATTGCATGTGACTAAAGCCTGAGATCTGTGAAAAAGGGGCTAGAAATAAATAAATAAAGGGGGTTTAATTAAGAAATGTGTTCGACGTGAGGCTGACAGGGAACGGGCGGCGTGTTTAGCATGCAGGGAAAGAATATAAAGACCGTAGATGCTGAGGCATGTCTGAGCGCCTCCTAGCTCGGAAACAAAGTGGGAGGAACACCCCTCCTTCTCTTTCTCCCTCCATCTCGCCCTCCCTCTCTCTCCTTCCTCTTGTTATCATAGTGAAAGAGGATTGAAGGGGTGGAGAGCAGAAATCTGTGCGCGCGCGCGTGTGTGTGTGTGTCCGGTTGTCAGGGCTCGTTTGTACTTCAGCTGTCAGTCAGAGCCTCATGGCGCTGCCGCGGACATCCGATACAACAGTCTGGTCTACACACGGAGGTTAGTGATGAGCTTGGAGACAAAGAGAGGATGAATGTGAAACGCTGGAGCTCAGTTGTATTACAACCATGAATTATACAGGATACTTGGACACGGTGAAGGTGTTGGATGGATGGATAGATAGATAGATAAATGGATGGATGGCAGTAAAAGAGGAGTGGTGGAGCTGACAGCACTCTTTTGGTGATGAAGAGGAAGATTTCTAGTGCAGCAACATGAGGCTGAGCTCATGTATTTCACGCTCAGGCTTTTTCTAGCCTTTGTCCAAGCGTGGCTTCAGTCTCTGATTAGGAAGCGTTTGTGTGCTCAAAAATTATTATGGCTTTCAGCATCCTAAAGAAAAAATCAGCAAGGGCTGATAATTGTTTAATAATGTTTAATTTTCTCAAGATGCAGTAGGATTCAAAAGTCCACTTTGAAAATAATGGATTTTTTTCAAAGATTTTAGCCAAGTATTGTATAAAAGGTGGAATAATATGGAATGCATAAGATTTGGTTTGCACTTTATTTTAAGGTGCCCTTGTTATAGTGTAATTATTCATTTAAGAACTGAGTAACGTGCACTTGGTGCAGGGTTAGTTAATGTAATGCAATTACTATGTTAATATGTTATTAATATGTTTTTATGTTATTACTATAATAAGTGGATGTAATGTGTAACAATGATACTGAAAAATAGATTTGTACTATTAAAAATGTTTGCTATTTAAAATGTTGAGTTATTGTAGAGTTACAGAACCTTACACAACATGAGGAGGAGAAATCGGTTTGTTAAATAATTTGTTTCCTCATTTCCCCCCCTCCCCTTTTACCAATCGACCACATGCTCACATTCAGATCTTGGATGGATAGAAACACTGATTTAATTGCAGTATGGGCATAAATGAAGTTAAAATCATCGCCACAATGTAATAATTAGAACACTGCATTGGCTGCTCTTATTAAAGCAAAAGAGGCAAAGGTCACATTACTGTATACACAATATAAATTGTAAAGAAAATATTGAAATTTGAAATGCATTGAAAATGTAAAACTCTCGGAGTTATCTTTTGTAGCTGTCAGGTGTATTTAAACATGTCGAGCTGATAGTTAGTATTCAGTGTACATCCTTTATCTACCCTCTATACATCCTCAGCGTGTCGTTGTAGTCAGTCAGGGCTAGTTTATGTGCCCTCGTGGTCTTCAGAAGAGAGTTTTTTGGTGTATTAGACAGAAGCGCTGTAGAGTCTGATGTGTTTTCCACTCTCTCCTCCTCCTCTCGCTCCCCTCCTTGCTTCCTTTTGTCTCATTTTGGCTTTCTGACTCTCAGGTTTGTCTATCTTTTTCTCCCTCCTTGTGGTTGGAGCCTAATATTAGGTATCAGCATACAATAAAGATGAAGATGATGAAATATAGATGTCAAGGGGCAGAAAGTTCTCCGAGAGTAAGGGTTGGAATATCAGGTGAATTGTGGGCAATTGTTGGTTATTTTTGCTAGTGGCTGAAATTGGTTGGACGGCAGTGCTTTAATAGACTTCTTGGGCTTGTAACCATACACTACTGGTAAGATTTTAAATATTCATAAAGTCTCTAATGCTCACCAAGGCTGCGTTTATTTGATCAAAAATTTGTCTCTATTGTGTATTTTTTAAATGTAACTTGTTCCTGTGATGCCATTATTCTTTGTCATGTGATTCTTCAGAAATCATTCTATCACAGTGCATTAATTTGTGTGTGTTTTCTAGATTCTTTGATGAACAGACAGTTAAAAACAACAACAACAACATCATTCAAAGACGCTTTTATTATCATTTTTAATTAATCGAATGCATCTCTGCTAAATAAAAGAACTCCTTAACGTTTCTCAACAGTTCTGTATGTTTTAATGATTTTATAAGGAAAGTTCCTGCTGACAAACTGAATGGCAGTCGATGAGTCTGATAAAGCTGTTGTTTAGAAGAAAGTCAACTCAAAGGACAGTTACCTTGACTTGAGTCCTTGTGTGAAAGTGCTGACAGTGGAGGAGGGGGGAGAGGGGGTGGCTTCTGACACAGAGTGGGTATCAGTTTCTCATCATCATCAGAAAGCAGAGAGACCCTGAGGGATGCTGGCGCTGATGAGAGCGTTTCATCCTCATGCTGTTTGGCATTCAGTAGGGGTTAGTGTACTGGTCAACAGGGATTTGGGACTAATCTGCCAGTGAACCAGACCTGCTGTGCTCAAGTACACACTCAGATTACTGCAGAACTAATCGTCCCTTAAAATCTGTACCCTTTAACACAGGATGAAGAGTTTTTGGCTGTCACATAGCCTTTTAAACAACCATAATCAAGCTTGTCTCACATAGCCAGACCTTTGACTTGAGACCATTTGTCTGCTCCCATTTTAGCTTGTTCTGACTGAGATCCTCATGTTTAGACAGGATGAGACTGACATGCTAAATGGACAACCACAAAAATGACTTACAAGTGGTTTATTTAAAAAATGTGTAAGTGCAAATAATTAAATCGTGTAGCATTGTCGGAGGCTATATTTTAATCTTTATCTACTCTTCAAAAGTTTGGGTTCAGTGAGATACGTTTATTTACCCAGGATGTATGGAATTGATCAGTATGACCATTTATTGTGCAGGATAGTTTGTATTTCAAATAAATGCTATTCTTTGGACTATTCATAAAAATCCTGAGGAAATGCATCAGTTTCCAAAAAAATATTAAGCAGCACATCTGTTTTCCACATTGAAAACCGGTTAAAGTAGAAAAGAAGTAATATTTCACATGAAGGCAGCATTGGTGCATTTAAAAAAAAAAATCTTACCGACCAGACTTTTGGACTGTAGGATATAAATTATGCATAGTTACGAATTATGAAGTGGTGAAGTGATGACAGTTTTAGAGTACTTAGTTGTTTACTTATTTTTTTAATATGAATAATATATGGAATGACTGTGTTTGTAGGGGCTGTACGGAGGAGTACGAGATGAAGATGATGGAGCAGAAGGGAGAAGCGGAGCCGGTGGCTGCAGGGTATCGTGGTGGGCAGCGAACCCCAGTATGGCGCTGGGACAGCCCACCTGGTACACACAGCTCTGCTCAACGCTGGACCCCCAGCGGACCCCCACCAGTCCCCAGCCGTACACACAAAGCCCTGGTTCCATACAGAGAGGCCCAACACATCTCTTCTAAAAGGTGAGACATTTCAGCATTATGTTAAAATGTCAAGGAAACCCAACTATTGGCCAAATCAGTTGGCTTTGATACTTTCTCACTAGCTATTTCCGTCTCCTCCCACAGGCCTGTCAGTTACCCAGAGAACCATTACAGTGTGTCTCCTCTCGCCGGGGACAGAGGGATGCCGTACAGAAACCCTTCAGCTAGTTTCTCCAGTCCAGGCTCTGGGTTCAACTCCAGCGCACTGGGGGTGCCGGGACTCAGCGGACACTTTGTCCAATATAAACCCACTCGAGATGGGTCAGTGGTTTTGTTTTTGTGAAGCTTTTGGCATAAGTACAACACTTTCATCTGATTTGTCAGTTGTTTTAGTTCAGAATATGAGAATTCTAGACACTAAAGTTCATAGATAATAATAATAATGCATTTTATTTAAAGGCGCTTTTCTAAACACCTAAGGACACCTTACAGCAAACAACCAATAAAATAGTAACAATATAAAAATGACATTATAAAATTGACAACATAAGTACATCCATCACACATCAAAATAAAAAAGCTGCAATTCACACGTAAGCCTGAGTAAAAAGATACCTTTTAAGACGTATCTATAAATAAGCTGGTATCTCTAAGCATTTTGACAATATAGAGATATATACTCTAATTCTTGCCAGTCAAGGTGTTCGTTCCGAAGGGTTTTGAGATAATGACCAGATAATTGTGCATTATCACCGCTACTAATGGAATAAATAAATGGATATATACCTGATATTATATTATCTAAGAAGAAAGTAGTGTTGCTTGATATACTTAAATTTAGTGTGGTGTGTGTATAAAACACAAGATGGAGAGCATGAATGGATTTTTAAAAAGGGTAATTATAGAGGTTTTTTAACTTGAGGGGAGCATTTTTATAGTGCTGCGTCATGTGCGAGACACTGCAAAACACTTGCACAGTGGTCAGTCACGTCTGGAATGCAAAAACATGTTTTTTAAATGAATTGAACTTCTTAACACTGTTTGCTATCAGAGACATTATTGAAATATCTGAATTGCTTTCATATCGTGTGAATATTCAATATCTTTCCTGTAACTGGGAAGTGATACAGCAGAAGCAATAAACGATGAAATGAACATCTTCAGGCGCTGTTTACCATCATCAGTGGGGGTGTGTGATGGTAAATGAAAGACTGCGGTTGAGGCATGTATCAGCTAGACCTAGAATGCTGCTGATTCACAAGCCTATTGTGTGCTTGTATGTGATTGTATATGAGTATGGTGCAGAGGTCACGGCATGTACAGACTTCCATACTGCACTGATGGTTAGCTGCCCTGTTCAACCAGAGGAACTTGAATGTTTGGGGATTTTTCTTTTTTTAAGTTAACACACACTGAATGGTTCACAATCAGACTATCAACAAGAAAAGAATGGGGCTCAAAAAAAAGTTGGCTTCATATTTTTCCGCTTTTCCTAGTTGCATGCATTTATATTTAATGTAATTTTTAAAAAAGTAGGTCATTGATTTGCATATCCTGCATGTAAATTAGGGCTTGTCCCCTCCAAACACTATCCCCATGACAAACACCTTGAACATTTATAGAGCTCACAAAAGAGCTTTAATAGCCAGATAATTGATTCTGAACCATATTTTAAAATCAAAAAAGACCCGGTTTACTTTGTTAGCATACATTACTTGCCATATGGTGAACATTTAATCTGTGCAAGAGAAGTTAATAAATGTCACACTTTATTTTAAGGTGTTCTTGTTACAGTGTAATATTAATTAACTACAAGTACTTACTATAGGGTTAGGGTATGGCATGTAATGATGCATAATATATTGTTATTATAATAGTACGTGTAACTTGTTACAAGGACACCTTTAAATAAAGTGTTACTGAAATAAATTGTCTTTGTAATATTTAGTCAACACTTGAAAATGTGCTTCCCTTCTGGAATGGCATTCATCAGTTTAATGGCCTTCCGCTTTCTGTGAGCTAGAGATTATAATGCAGTATACTTTTGAAATATAAAGGCAGTTGCTTATAGCTCACACTGAATGTGTTTGCAGTTTTAAAGTGCATCAGGGTGTTATAAAGAGATGTTGGGGTACTGTGAGTCTGTTAACATTTCACACTGACTCTGTTTATGGTGATTCAGTGAGATCTGCTAATGAGTGCTATTATTAGTCCCGTCAGATTCAGACATCACCGCTCAAACCCACAAGGTGACAAGTGACAGGACACTTTGGTGTCAACAGACTTCGGATTCAATGTGGCATGTGGTGCAGATTTTGCTGCAGGGTGTCTAAAATGACCCTGTTTGCATTCATAATGTGTTTGATTCATTGGTGCACGCACCAAATAAAATCACCTTATGGTACAGAACAAAAGATCTGTCTGGAATTTCGTTTCAGTGGGACTTTAAAAGCTTTATCTGCCTCTGGGGCAACTTTCCATTTGGGGTTTTGTGTCCAAATTCCCTTCAACTATCTGTGATGCACAAATCTTTTCCACGATCCAATATATTCTGATGACTAAAATCCCATCCCTTGTTATCTGTGAACAGTATTTCATATTGACTTTAAAACTGCATTTTCCACTGTTTTGCTAACTCTAACCACATGTCGTTGTTCCACATCCTTGCCTTCTACTGAAATGCTAGCCAACTCGATCCAAGTAGTCAGAATGTAGCTGGTTAACACGGGTTAAATGAGAATATATTTAAAAACATGTGAATATTTGTTGTGTTTGTGTAGGTTTGGGTCAGTCCAGCGGGCTCTCCAGCCGTTTGATCCACACGTTACAGTCGATGTCTCGAGTGGAGAATCATCATCTGGTTTCACTAGCCAAGAGAGCACGATGGAGCGCAACAAGTCAGGTAAACAAACATGCATAATTCAAAAGACTGTGCTTAAACAAAAACTGCTGTAAGTGTGTTTTGTGGACCGTCCCATCACTGACTGCCCTCTGCTGGATACACTAGAAATATAGGCTTCTTTACGAAAACCATTGGGTTTCTCTGGTGATCAATCACGGGTCATTAGTCGGGCATTAAGTGAGTCTTATTATTCTTTACTAAAAATAAAATGATAACTTTGAGTCATTTTCTTTATTAAAATTAAACATAATTTAAATATTAGACGGAACTAGATATTAACTAACTGAAATAAATATGAGCAGCGGAGACACTGAAGGCAAAAACATGCATCTGTCCAGTTTGATTTTGAGCTTTTTGGTTTTTCAAACTAGTCAAAAGAAGATACTGTTAAGTGCTTCTTTTATAGCACTTTGTGTTTGTGTCAACAGATTTTAACTGTGGTACATATTTTTAAAGGCTGATTTCTTAAAATTAGTTTTTTTTTCTCCTACACTGAGCCATAAATATTCACTTCAGTAGCACTTAAACATACCAAACTCTATATTTGTATTACTGTCTATATCCTCAAGGTTTTTACAGAGGGATTTGTTCACATGCAATTTGCTTGATTATATACAACATTTTAATCGCTCCATAATTTCGAAGATACATACACGTCTGAAATCGCTTACTTCCCTACTATATAGTTCCCGAAAAACAGCATGCGAGGCGAGTAGTATGTCCGAATTCATAGCATTCGAAATTCAGTAGGCGAGAAGTACCCGGA
>JAUCMT010000039.1:828748-853696 GCA_032357475.1 Enteromius thamalakanensis
AACAGCAACCTACAGCATCATGCTGCACGTCTCATCCGGGACAGGGTGAGTTGACATTGAGCTGGAATGAGTTCGTGCATTTCCACCACATGTTACGACGAGCAGTGCAATTCTGCCTTACTTTAAGAGTTGCTCAAATGCTCAGCATCTGGAACGACTCTTAAAGAACTCAGAACGTGATGAAAATCATGATGACTAAAAGCCAGTTGAAAACTGGTCTAAGAGCTGAGGCTAAAAGCGTAATTTGAGCATTTAAACTAATTGGACACATCCCAAAATCCTGTTTTAACCAGTAGATATCATTCTAGCTCAGGGTGTGGTGACATTTCTCCTCCCCATTTCATAAATCCAATGATCTTGTCAGTCACATGGTCTGAATTTTTCCGCTCTTGCAGAATATAATTTAAGATATGATTTCTATAACATGAATATAATACATTTGACTAAAAATTGGTGGGAAGAAACATTTCAAGCAAGAAGATTGAAGCAAAACCATACACTCACAAAAAATGATCCCCAACACAGTTCAGTTTATTTTAAAAACATATTTTCATTTAACACAGTTATGTTTGGTTCCCTATTTAAACAACTAGATTGTGTTAAACTGACTTGTTTCAACTCAATATTTTCATTTTGAAAGAACATAAATTATTTTACTTATGTAACTAGGAAGTGGATTTCCCCTTCCCATCATGCTTTGCACAGGGCAAGATAAGGATAGTAAATTTTTTAATAAAATGTTATTTTAGGCATTTTTTATTAAGATGATAAAACTGGGAGGCTAGTTAAGGTTTAATGCTCTTTTATATTTGTATTTAAAAGACCCTCTGCTATGTTAGTGTTTTTAGGGGTTACCACTGTGGTGAAGTGTAGAGCATGTGCTTATAATATGAATCAAAGTTGTTTTAAAAATAATAATAATATAAAAATACTTTGTAGTGATGGAAAGTTCGGATCATCTTACTCGTTCATTTGAGTCTCGTTCAGCAAAATGAACAAATCTTTTTTTTAAAGTCATTTATTTAAAAAAAGTATAAATAAAATGTTATGTTTTTCCCCCAACACATCTACGTACGCACATGCTGATCACCCTACAAACAATACAATACTGTAATACTACAAGAAAAAAAAAAGATTAATTGTTGACCCAACTCAATTAAATTTCATCGCATTAATTTCGCGTGAAAATGCAGTTCTGTGAACGTGAGATTTGAATGAACGTCAGTTTTGTGAAAACCAGAGTTAAAGATCTCATCAGGAATTTCAGTCTGGTCCTGATATGGAGGATGGAGATCCATCCAACAAAATCTTTAATTATTTTACCCATGTAAAGATACTGATATCCTGTGTTTTTGACCATTATCTTGGTTATTTGCCCAAAAATAACAATCTCCTTCCTGAGTTGGGATTCTCAATAAGTGTTCTGTTGTGTTAATGTCGCAAGTTTGTCTGCTTGCAAGACGCAGGCAACAGAGTATCATGGGCCGATTCATGACTTCCTGTTGTCTTGAGGCCTTCTTTGTGGAGTTCGGCTCCTCATGTTTCAATCTTCCGATCAGATCTTAAGGTGGTTGATTCCCTCTGATTCACCTCTTCTTCTCTGCAGGATGGCCATAAGCCAAATAAATACTCTGTAGCACAAATTAAGAAGTTTGCTGCACAGGTGGATGGGCATCGGCTCTGGGAAACTCACCTGCGGCCCCTGCTAATTGAACGAGTGCCCGGGACTGCAGGCAGCCAGACCATACGGCAGGTAACACCTTCAATCACAGCGCAATTACCTTCCTTGCTGAAAACGTACTCACCTGGAGGCCATCCAAGATGTAGTTAAGTTTGTGCTACACCTGCTCACCAAAGGATCCTCTGCAGTGAATGGGTGCCGTCAGAATGAGTTCAAACAACTGATGAAAACATAACAGTTATCCACAAGTAATCAACACAACTTTAGTGAATTAATTAACATCATGTGAAGTGAAAAGCTGTGTTTGTAATAAATATATTCACCGAGATGTTTTATTTATTTATTTATTAATCCTAATTTTCAGCAGATTTTCCATTTTGAGCAAACCATTCCTTCTAAGTATCTTCTTCTGATTAGCATGCAGTGAAGGTTATTAAAGTTCTCTCACCTCTTTCCACTACAGCACATCTTGTCCCAGCTGGGTTCACTGTCAGCAGGATGGACGCTGGAGGAGAATTCTTTTGTTTCATCCACCCCGAATGGTAAAGTGACCTTCACTAATGTGCTAGCAGTTCTGGACCCCTCGGCTCCTCGCAGGCTGGTCTTGGCATGCCACCATGACTCCAAGATCTTACCGGCAGACCCTAAAAACCCCAAACGGGTGTTTGTGGGTGCCAGTGATTCAGCCATACCCTGTGCTATGATCTTGGAGCTGGCCACGGCTTTGGACGCACAGCTTAAAGCCTTAAAACTGCAGGTAGATCACAATCACGAGGAAAAGGATTCTTCTAGATGTTTTCTGAGACTCCTATGAAGATATATTTCACAAGAATCAGCTGCATCAAGCCTTAAGTGTGTGTACATGTTTATGAGATGGTGTTGATGTGACACATGACCGACTAGCTGCATCCTCTCTTTCTGTTTTTCTCTCCAGAAGTCTGCGGTGACCTTGCAGTTGGTGTTTTTTGATGGAGAGGAGGCATTTGAGGAATGGACAGAAACAGACTCTCTCTACGGTTCTCGTCATCTGGCAGAACTTATGGCCCGTACTCCTCACCCTTCTGGATCCACCAAAACCACTCTTCTCCAGGCAGTGGTGAGGTTTTGTGTACCGAGAATAGTTAGCTTGTTTTTATATAGGTTTTTATATAATGGTAAAGAAGGTTTAGGGATGAGAGGTGTTTGCTCAGGGTACCTGCATGCCATATTTTATATCCAACTATATTTTTAACTGTATAATAATTTGATTATGGTTCTTGTTAAGATTATTACTTTATATCACCATAGTAATACTGCAGTTATAATAGATGTTTTTAAATTTTATCTTAATTTTTGTTTAATTAATCATTCTAGACCTGAGAAGAAAAATGTTAAAATGAACAAAAATTTATATATTTGTACAAATATCCTTGGCAAATTGATTTAGAATTTATTTTATTGAATTTAAACATGATTTTATCATTTTATATTTTATGTAATGTTATATTAATAGCCGTTTTAATTGTATTTTTTTATGTATTTTTTTTTACCTTATATAATAGAATTAATGTAATAGTATTAATAAATTTAGATTTTATTTTAAATAATTGTGTCACACTAAACTGTCTATCTATCCATCTATCCATCTTCCTTCCAGGATCTATTAGTCCTGCTGGACCTGCTTGGTGGCCCAGAACCATTGATTGTTAATCACTTTGATAACACAGCCAGATGGTTTGACCGACTGATCGCTGCAGGTATAAGTTCGAACAAACCCTGATTGGGTTGCAGCCTAAAAATGCATGACATCATTCACTAAAGTCAGCATCCCTCTCTGTTTCTCTTTCAGAGAAGAGACTCCACAAACAGGGTTTGTTGACATCTCACCCATCAGAACAGAGTTACTTCAGGAAAGATTTTTATCTTGGTCCTGTGCAAGATGATCACATTCCATTTTTAAACAGAGGTCAGTTTTTTTTAAACGCATTAATACTTTTTTTCAGGAAGAATGCATTCAGATGATCAAAAGTGTCATTTATAGCCTTTTTAAAACGTTGTATTCATCAGAGAATCCTGAATAAAATTAGCATAGTTTCCACAAAAATATTAGGAAGTACAACTGTTTCCAACATTGACAGTAAGAAGAAACATTGATGAGAAAAAAAAAATTCAGCTTGAGATTAAAATATGCATACATTTTATAATATATTCAAAGCAGTCATTTTAAATTGCTAACAAATTTCAATGTTTTTTTTTTTATTGTATTTTGATCAAATAAATGCTGCATTAATGAAAAGAGACTTTTCAGAAACATTTTTCTGTTTATAACCCTGACCCAGGTGTACCCGTGCTTCACTTGATCCCCACGCCGTTTCCTGTGTTCTGGCACACACTGGACGATGCAGAGGAGAGGATGCACAGGCCCACAGTGGAAAACCTAACTAAAATCCTGGCCATCTTCTTGGCTGAATACCTGAGCCTCTAAACATGCTACAATGATGATCATCCTACAACAGATGTTTACAGCATGTGTTCAGCAGGAGCTGATAATAATAACAGAGCCATAGATCAGAATGACCAAAGAGACACACAGCATAATGTGTTTATTTGGAGTTTAAACGGTACATGCTGAAGATATCCATATATTTTTCTGCTGAAAAGAGCCAGATGTCACAATAGGACACACACTCATGTTACGGCAGCTGTATGAGCCCTTATTTTTATCCTTTTAAGAGACTGTTAAACCATAATTTCACATCATTCATGACTTTGAAGTGGAACTCAGACTGAAGTTCATTTAATGATTGTTTTCATTTAGTTCATTAGTCATCATTTGCACAGTATTTGCTGATGAACTGCATTTTAAATACCGTTCACTCAAGCTGTGTTTTGGCAGTAGAGGTGTACTGTAAGAAGCTCAGTATGCAAGATGGTGAGAGACACTTGTTTTAAGAATCTTAGTAGCATTTCATGTGACCCGAGAGACATGGATCTTATTTTTTACATGTCTTAGTCATTGAGCTGTTGCTGTTCTGAGCCTAAAGACCATGTCAAGGGTCTAACGGATATTCATAATAAACCTGAGGAGAAACTGGATTGGAGTGTGGAGTTTTTCTTTCCTAGTTTTGTTGAAGTTATCATCTTTTCCTCTGTATTGATGCATATTTAGGTGATATTTACTGAAAACGTTTGGCAGACATCACCGGAAGATTGACATTTTGATAAAATTTTTTTTTACATTTACAATTTTTTTAATAAACAAACAGCATTTAAAAAAAACAGAAAAGGTTCATAAAGGGGATATCAAGTTTTAGCAATGGAAGAAGATGCAGCATTATGAGCGATCATAAAAAATGACATTATCCACAAGTGAAATTGTACAGTTACTTGCTTTCCTGAAATACCGTATGCACTTAAGCACATTTGCTAACAGCTGCACAGATGCTTTGTTTTGGGTTTAACAGAGCTCAAGCCATTTCACCCATTTTCCAAACTATGCAAGACTGCCAACCCACCTCATACCAGAAAACACATAAAAGCCTAAAAAAAGTGTAGGCCTATTCACTGACTCTCTTTTATGCTGCTTACACAGAAACTACCGTGACTTACAAAGACCCTTATTTCAATTATGTTGTCTTGTCAGGCATATCACGTCCAAAAAAAAACACAGCACCTTTAAATTGCAAAACATTGTTTTTTGACCTGAATTCCATTGCATTGATTTCAGTAGTGTGCTGGTCCCAGGTGGCGGAGAGGGGGCGGGTGGGTAGAGAGCTGCTGGGAGCAGGAGAAGTGTGTGCTGGGACTCGCTGGCGGTGAGAGCTCCTCATCAGAGCTCAGGAACGCTCCTGCTGAGGTTCTGCTGGAACACGGGAATAACTCAGACATCAAACCTGAAATATATCTTAACTGAGATCAGATATGAATATTTAAATGAATTATTGCAGTTGCGAGTTTCTGAATACTTTTGGTTTGTGACTCATCCAGCAGAGGGCAGCATGGAGCCAATGAAAGAAGACAATAAAATGCTACCGCTTTTCAATCTAAAGTAGTGGTTCTCAACCATTTGGAAAAGGAGAAGGATTTTTAATAACATTTTTACATTCTACACAGTGAAATATTTTTAGAGTTTGCTATAGAATTACGTATGCATACATTAAGCATATTCATAAAAAGAAGTGCCCATGAAGCTATAAGATCTTATTCATCTACAAGACTTTTCCAGGCCTAGAAATAAAAAAAGTTGTTTAAGGGTGTCAAATAAAATATACATTAATTTAGCTCATTTGCATAATCTAAGGTGTTTAGTCTTATTTTAGATCATTTATCCTGAAGCAAGCCTCCTGGTTGAGAACCACTAAAGCCAAACATTTTTGTCTATCTACTTAAAAAATTCCACATTAAACGTGTTACTTATTGGTGAAATGTACTAGCTTTTTCTGAGTTCCCTTGCATGTAGAGTGATGAAACACTTCTCACCCCTGACGGCTGGTCGCAGCTCTATCCCGCTGTCGTCGGTTCTTGAACCAGTTGCTGACTTGCGTAGCAGTGAGTCCAGTGGCCGCAGCTAAATCACGTTTCTCTCGTGGCGAGGGATATGGCTTCCTGCAGTACCACTCTCTCAGTACACTGCGAGACTTCTCCTACGAGCAGAGGATGCAACCGTAAGCTCTTGAAATCTCTCAAAAAAGATTAGTTTGAAACTAACTCATTGATTCTACGCCAGATTTAAACACCTTGAAGCAGTAGCTGGTCTCTTCTCCATCCCAGATGGTACGAGGAAGAGGGAACTTACGGCGGATGCGGTACTTCCCCACGGCCCCAAGAGGACGGCCCCTCTGCAGTTCAGCCTCCATGTAGTGAGCCCGGAGCCAGAGCTGCTGGAGGAGAGGGTGACTGCGGGGGGAGAACGTGTTCCCCTCTAACAATGCGTAAAGCTCAGCAAAACGACAGTGATGGAAGGCGACCGCTGCCCGAGCTTTCAGCACGCTCTCTTGACTCTGAGCCATTCCCAGGTACACACTGGACGAGGAGGATATGCAAGGTAAAGAGCATAAGAATGAAGACAAGCGATCCATGCTTCCACTCTGGAGAAGAACCTCACAAACACAGGCCACCTGCTCTGGGGAGAAGCCCATCGCCATGATCAGAACAAGGATGGAGGAAGGTCCCACAAGGGATGGTGAGGAAATGGTATGCAAAACAAGTTGTAAATCGTCCCACCTAGAAGTCCATTCGAGGGATCCGGAGGACAACCAAGATCCGTTTACTGAAAGACACTGAAAGCTGCAGAAGAAGTGTGCAAACCCAAAGTACCTTCTGATTTGAATGTAATGTAGAAACTCTTAGGTAAAAGGGGATCTCACAATAGCCTTTTTGTTCTCTGGTGACGTGCTAGCCAATAAGTGCTGCCGATGAATGTATCAGCTTTTTTGTTTTAGCAGGCTTTACCTTCTCCAGCCACAAAGACCCGCCCAGACAACTTGGTACATGCAGGTAACCGGAGACTATAGGGGTTAAAAAAACAGACAGGCACCAACACACACGCACACACAAACCTTTCAGACTAAGTGTTGTTTGTGTTTGTATCAATTACCCTGGAGAAGATGTCAGGTGCACAAAGGAGCTTATTTAAATATGAAGGCAATGCTATTTCCTAATCAAATCATGGTGCAGGTTTTGTTAGACAATTTGGTTAGAGATGGCATTGCAGAAATATATATAAAGACTGTACACCATATATGCTTACAATGATGTGGAAGAGAGCCAGAGATGATTTGCTTCTGGGTGAAAAGATCTGGACACAGACATAGGCATTTCACTAAAAGTGTTTCACAAATAACTTGAGATTAATGTCAAACAAAAAGCTTTCAGATAGCAATATATATATATATATATGTTTATTACATATCACAAAATGGAATATAAAAAATAAAATAACTATAAGATACAAAACACACCTCTATAAAAAGAGACGTTTACAATAATGACAAAACTCCCTTTACTAAATGAAATGATAAAAAAAAAAAAAACTCTTTGGTTTGATCAGCTGCATATTTTTCTGTTTGTACATGAAAGTGAAGCAAAAGTATGAAAGAGTGAACAGAACAAACAAACATATCTTTACTGACTAAAATACATGTGCATTAACATAGGAATCATTACATTCTGGATGGGTAATGGCAATACTCAGGGACAAACACATACAAACACTCACACATTCCCTTACTTTCCAAAAAAAGGTTTAAACATTGTCGAGGTGCTTAAAAGAAGAAGGAGGAGAAAAAAAAAAAAAAAAAAAAAACTTTGGCAAGTCAATCCAACAAGTCCTATGTAACATAAATGTGTAAAATACAAACACTTTCATTAAGAAATTAAAAAAGACGCTACACATAAAATCTCTTTTGTGTTTTATCACAAAATGGAGTGTAAACCTAAGCTAGAATGAGGGGAACAGCTTTAAGGTTGGATGACCCCGAAATGATTGATAAATGCATTAAATATATATATATATAGAAAAAAAAAACACAACATATAGAGACAGGTATACTTAAGGCTAGAGTGACTACTAATGGTGACTACTGTGCACCAGCCAAAATCTCACAGGCCAAGCCTTTTTGTACAGTTGTGAATGGTTTAGACCTAATCCTAACAGCACCAAATGTTGTGGGGCCAGAAAATAATAATAAAATAAAAGCTCAATGAATAAAAACAATAAAATGTGCAAAATACACAGAGCTGTGCCCTGCAATAAGCAACCACTCTGGTAGTGTGTTAAAAAAGTCATACTTGTAGCTTTGAATCACCTAAATTGCATTTGGTAAAAATTAAGCGGGAAAGGGCAAAAGCTGAGAAAATCCTACTATTAAAATATTCAATTTTGAAAAAGACAAGATGACAAAAATTCACTGTATATGCACGTGATGGATTTGTCGTGTAAGAAGTGGCTGTTTTAAACAGCAAACAAATCTTAGGGTTCATGTGGAACAGTTGCATAGACAAATATTCAGTACTTCAATTCCCTTCAAACACTCAAGCCTATTAGCTTTATGCACAGTTTTATGATAATGAGCTGGAATGCTTGGGTAAGCTTAATGGTTCATCTATGGAAACCAATGTCAATTATCTAATCATACAAGTATAGGATATTCACGGTCAGTGTAGTGTGCCATCATAAATTTACACTGCAAGATACTGTATACATGGAATATGAAACAACATAAATAAGAGTGCTTCACTGCATGCTCGAAGTGTAATGTTCAAAATCCAAGGATATTGCATCTACAAATCAGACAGATACACCATCCACTCACCATAAAACGTACTTAAGCCAAGTCAACTTTAAAGCAAAAATAAAACAGCACCTGAACGGAGCAGTGAGGATGTAGTATATCAAACGCAGCCGTCACAGGCACGTTTAAAGGCAAGTTTGTCTTATCTTCAGTGTTGTGAGTTTACTGAAATCTGATTTCCTTCTCCCAGTGCTGGGTACTGTTGGTGCATCCGGGTATCTTTGGGAGCCACCTGTACAGAATGTCTGACAGGATGTCTAGCTCATCTTAGATTGGATTGACGTATTTGACTCCAAGACACTAGTTTTGTGACCAGCATAAACATGTACCTCTATTATACGGTCTCTAAGAGGGAAACCTAATCAGACTTGTTTCTCTTCTTAAAAGGTAAAAGTACTTGTCAGAGTCATTTAATCTTAGTAACAAAAATGTAAGGCACAAAAGAAGGCACTCCCACATGCTCTTCAGATAAAACATCTTGGACATATTAGTGCCTTTTTACCACTTAGGGAGTCATGCAAGTCCTTGTAACATGTCTCAAGCTCTGTGCATCATCAAAAAAGGGCTAAAATGTAGACACAGCCTTAAGTCCTCTGTGCCTTCCCTCTACTGTATGTAAAAAAACTATTGTCAAGCCCTTCGTAATGTATAGTTTTCACAACTGAATTCCATATAGAAAAATGGGTCTCTTCTACAATTCCATTATTAGGTTGAACAATTTCTACTAAAAACTCTACATAAGGAAGAGTAGGTAAAGACTCCAAACCTCTGAGGTCATAAATCACAGTTCCTCTCACCTCTCGGGACATGGCTGAATGCTAGTCTTGCATGTTGTGATTTAACACTAACAGGATCTGGTAGTTTGTCAGAAGGACTGGCGATTACAAACCCAGATCATCATCTACTGGGACAGATTGCAGTTGTGTCAGAATTTTCGAGTCCCCATCCATGTCCTCCACCTCATCCAGCTGAGAATCTCGCTCCACGTCTTCGCCTGGAGGAGGAGTGCCCAACAGGAGGGACTCTCCTCCTGGCAAGCCTAACAATGCGGGGTCCTCTGGGAGATCTCCTTTCCCACGCATGTCAAATAATGTCAGACCAGCAGAGGAGGACAGGGGGACAGGGCTCCAGGCTGGCTGGGAGAGTTGGTGACTAGTCGCCACACCACTACATATCGGACTGAGCGGGAGCATGCTATCAGGGCTAAGGGTCTGATGGGATTGTAGGACACTTGTAGGAATGGGAGTGCTAGAAGAGTCTGGGGTGTCAGGAGAGGCTCCTGGGGTTGTGTTGGCAATTGTTCCTGGCTCAGGGCTGCAGTAAAGTGTAGAGGAGCCAACAAACTCCAAAGGAGATGACTGTAGTGAATTTGAGGTTTGAGCAGTGAGTGAAGGTGCCGGTTGATTCTCAAGTGGATGTACAGTTGAGGTTTGAGGATCAAAGGTACTTGAGACCGAATTTTCTGAGACAGACTTGACAGGCATGCTGGTGAACTGGATGCCAGCTGGGATAGTGAGGATGAGTTTTCCATTTTGAACACTTAGGATGGGGCTCCCCCCAATGCCACTAGCTAGTAGGATGTTGCCTGGAGACAAAAACAGAATAAATGCATTTCAGAACCAAACAAGCAACTGTTTTACACTCCTAATGAAATTTTTTTTGAAATTACCTACCTGGAGAGGCAGAAGGTAGCTGAATCACCCCAGAATTGAGAAGTTGAACACCTGGGATGGTACCAGTAGGGACACTCTGAGGAGGCCCTATTGGACTAAGGCATATTGGCCCTTGGGCTACACTCAATCCTGTTCCAGATCCAGATGTCAGAATCTGGAAAGCACCTCCGGAGGACGGAATGGAGAGAGATGGCGTTGCTGGGACCACCTGAGGAAAGGACAAGGTTCCGGTTGGAGTTCCCGCAATGGATGACACAGGCATTAGTTGAGGCAGTGACAGGGGGACCAGCTGAGGTTGGCCCGAGTCTTTGGTTTGGGATATGGGCACAACTTGAGTCGGTGAGGAGATGGGAATGACTTGTGAAAGGGTGGTTGAAGTAGATTCGTCGCCTAACTGAGGTGTAAGCACTTGTGTAATTTGCCCATCAGCTATCTGGGGGAGTGATAAAGAACTACTGGTGCTTAATGTGTTCGAGCCATTTTGGGGCTGTGATTGCGTAAGTCTTGGACCAATGTGCAAGGTCTGTGTTTGAAACTGAGGAATGGGGACTTGGGGTAAATGTGAATTGACCGGGGAGACTGGAACAAGCTGGGGGCAGGGTGACACTGTGGCCCCAGATGACTGGTGCATCAGTTGAGAAACTGGAACGCCCTGTATAGATGGAACCACCTGGGGTAAAGAAAGCATCTGAGGGCTAGAGATGGAGCTGCGTGTTGGTGACTGAGAATCTGCTTTTCCTATAACAACTATTTCATGTGGCTGCGTGGGCTGTAGTGGCACCATGGGATTGGAGATTACTGAACTCATGGAGCCAGTTGTTGATGTAGGAATACTACTTGGGACCAGTGCCACTGGAGGAAGAGACGTGGGAGAGATGACAGAAGTTGAGATGGTGTGTGAGGACATTGAGTTTGTAGGCAGCGACTGAGTGTTATCTGGACACTTCAAGGCCTCTGGAAGACTGATGAAATCCAATGGAGAGACGATGCTGCTGGCTGTTTTTGCGTCTTCGCTAAGTGAGAGAGGTATTGTGCTAGTTAGACTGGCTTGTGGATTCAGAACCACAGTGGGCAGGCTACCTTGGACCTCTATATCATTGATGACCTGATCATTTTTAGGGATTACTTGAGCCCCATTTAGTAGCAATGGTGCATTAGCTGTAACAGGACTGAGAGTGACTGTGTGGCCATCGCTCAGCGTCAGCCCATTAATGATGACCCCTGCTCCTGCCCCTGAGAGTATAGGGCTTCCATTGAGCAGCAGTGGATGAGAGCTTGTAAGGAATCCCCCGGTGCTATTGAGAATAAGCTGACCAGTACTGCAAGGAGCCCCAGAGAGTGATATAAGAGAAGCATTGGAGCTGCATGTCTCTTGAACTGTAGGTTTGTCAGCAATATCATCCAGATCTCCCTTGCTGGCTTCATCTTCTGTGCTGTGGTTTCCGTCAGATTCACTAAAGAAAAGACACAAACATTACATTTGGTCAAAAAAAATCTAAACATTCTAGTTTCCATGAATGCCTACAATGAATCAACTAAAACATTTTTGACAGCTGTATCAACACATCTAGACGCAGTGAAGCTTGTGGTTCCACAGAAACCAGACAACTTACAGTGCATTTGGTCACACTTGTGTAGCTGAGAAAATTAAAATTCATATTTTCTTTTTTACATTTAGCCAACCTGTCACCATCTGAATGTGCTGCGGTGAGTAAATTATAGAAAGAAAAAAAACATACATGTATGAACATTATTAATGGCTGCTGAATACTGTATATACTGACATCTGAAGTATGTTTTAGAAATGTATTTTCGATCAACAAACATATACTAGAAATCTAAATTGTATTTTTTTCCATTCTATCATATCTTGCTGTTAATAATACAGAGTAGGCATCTGCACAACAAACATGGGAACAAGCATATAATAACTACATTTAACAATTATATTTGATAAAACCTTTCCAAAACATCTGTGAAAACCATAGTAAATTAAGATTGTGACGATTAAACAAGTATTATATTCGTAACAAAACCTGATTGCAATTATATATAATGGGGGCAAAAGATTCAAGTTGTGCTGCAGTGATGCTAAAAGTAAAATTTAACTGAATTAGGGGGGAAAACACACAAAACAAGACTGCAACAATAAACTATGCTCTGTCTGATATTTTTTCCAATGATAAGAAATTAAAAGACAAAGAAATTCCAAAATTAAGTGTGGTTTACCTCTCCAAGTGCAACACTTACAATTAACTACACTTGATGAAGGTTTTTTTATTAACCAATGTCCTCCCTGCCCCGAGATTTAACCATGACTACAGAAAGACATTGTGGTGCAGGAGTTCAGGAAACTCGAGCCATTCCTGGCGCCCCTATCTCACATTTCACAACAAAGCAACATGCTTTCAGCAGTGTTTTCGAAGACCTTCTTGTCATTTTCACTTGTCAGACACTTCATTTAACAGTAATAACGCATGGCAAGTATTCACCGAATATAACTTTTTTACGTCTGTATCCGTGCTCAAGCTTTAAAAAGTTTCCTTTGTTCAATGATTTATTAAATATAATCTACCATCCGCGACACACTAGGCCTTTATAAAGAGTAACTATTGTGAATGAACTACCAGTCTCCATCAGACCGGGCAATCTGTAATAATATGTCAAGATTTTTAGTTTACACAGGTCCCAGTGTAAACCTCGCACACAACAGCGGTTTGTTTACTGCTCTCGTCTCTCAGTTTGCCTCAAGAATGTTTCTCTCGGGCCTGAGACAAATCACATACTTGATACAAAGCGCTCACCTTTTACTGTTGGTACCGGAGGGAGTCCGATCCCTCTGTCGGCGATTCTTGAACCAGTTGCTGACTTGAGTCAAAGAAAGTCCTGTGACTTTGGCTAAATTCTTCTTCTCGACCGGAGTGGGATACCTGTTGATCTTGTAGCATTCCTTCAGAGCGTTGCGCGACTTCTCCTTGAAGCAGTACACCGTCTCCTCTCCGTCCCAGATAGTTTTGGGCAAAGGAAACTTTTTGCGCAGTCGATATTTATCCACGGCGCCCAGACTGCGACCCCGGGACCTCTCAGCCTCCTTGTAGCGCGCCTTCAAATAGAGGTCTTGAAGGAACCCATGGTTACTCGGGTGGAAGTCATGACTGTCCAGAATGGCGTACAACTCGTTGAACTCCTCCCGGTGGAAAGCGACCAGAGCCTGGGCCTTCAGCAGGGTCTCGTTGCCACGTAGCAGATCGGCCGTAGGAGGGATGGTGGAGAGGAATCTCCACAGGCGATCCACATTGCCCGCTTGCAGGAGCGCTTCGCACAGACACGCTACTTGATCGGTGGAAAAACTGAGCGCCGAGTTCTGGAAGCTTTGGAGGAGTTGTTCCGAAACTTCGTCCGGATCCGTCTCTTCTTTCACTTTGGCTTCATCTTGCGTGGACTCCTTTGGGCCGTTTTCAGTTTGTTCTGTGGACTCCAAAGACAAGGAAGCCATTTTTATTTTAACTTTTTTCCTTCAAGTTCCTCCTCCCTCCCCTTCTGTGTCTCTCTCCCATTCTCCCGTAGGCGAGCGCTGCTGCAGAGCGAGGCGTCACGCCCCTGCGTTTCGTCAACCTCCCCCATCTAGACATCCACCACAGGCCTGTTGCATTTCAATCTGGCTCCTTCATTACCATTGTGCAATCCTCTTTTTCCCCCCCAAACCACATTTGTTTCACATTGAGAAGCAAACAATACACAAGCCTCACACACGTTTTGTTAGTGCATTCAACTGCTTTCAAACTCGATGAGGACATGATGATTTTTCAAGACATATAATTTTGTAATTAATAGCTATATTCCATCCAACAATATATTTTATACAAAGCTAAACGACCGGGGATCTCAGTTTCTAGAATGTTTTTAGGGACTGGAATTACTTTGCACTTAAAAGTTTGAACTCAAGCATGTCTTGAAGTCTTCATAAATCAGTCAAATTTTGATAAACCATATTTCATGACTGGTTTGGTTTAGTCTCAGTAAAAGACTTCACCTGAGACAGCAGATGTTGTGAGATGCCCTGAGTTATATAGGCTAATGAAACCAACTCTGTGTGTGTGTGTGTGTGTGTGTGTGCTTCAAAACTTTGCATGCTGGATGGAAAGGGAGAGTATGGGTTGAAATGTGAAAGAAGACACGCACACCTGTAAGCAGAAGGACAGAATGAGATGAGGCAGAGTTCTGTACCTTTGCAAGAATGTAAACTTTGTTTTCAGGATGGTGGGAGATCAGGCTATAGTCTGTCACCCCCATCCTACAGCTTTCTATCCTCTCAGCTCATAACCCCTAGCCCTTTGATCCTTTGCTTGTGCACACTTGCCTTTTAACATAACCAGTCATGTTTTGCAGGCATAATATTTGAAAACGAGTAGCTGTTTTCAGAATGACTTTATTTGCCACATCAGAGATAGTTAAATGTATCTTGGTTTATAGGTCTTGTATATATTTATACACACTCTAGCAAATGTGTATTTCAGTTATATCAGAGGTATTTCAAAATGGATCAAGTAAGGTTCAATTAGCTAACATTAGCTTAAATAATTAACAGTGTTAATTTTTTTTTTTTTTTTACAGTACCTACATATTTTTTTAATAACATTAGTTATTCAAAAAGAACTATTATTTTTTTAGTTCATGTTAGCCCAGGTCCATTAAATAGAAGGCTAGTGTTAACATATACAATTTTTATATATTACTCAATGTTGAAATTAACAGTAACTGAGATTAACAAATACTTATTACATATTAAAAAATACAAAATTTTTTCTATATTTTAGTTGTAGCTAGTTGTAACTACTGGCTTTTATTATATTTAGTTAGGAGTAACAGGCTACTATTCCAGTTTAAGTACCTATTTATGAGACACTAGTTTTTAACTAATATATCCTAAATTAGTATCATAACGTTTATGTTAGATACAGTTGCTTTTTTATTGCCATTGTAGACCTAATAACTAGTCAGAAGGGTACTTTTATAGTTCAGTTAAATAATTTTCTAGTGTACAAAAAGATTTTTCGAAGCTTACATTAAGCCACAATTAAAGCTCGTTTTCTGTTTTCCTGCTGCAAAACTTCACGTTCAATTCGATGAGTCACTTGCCGTTTCATTGTGAAATTTACTAGCAATTTCTGAATGAACTTACAGACGTGCGTTTTCAGCTTTAATTGAGGCGTTTCTGAAACTCTAGCAGCATCGTGTGGAATACATTCAGCACTGCAATCATGTGTTTTTCATGCATCTTTGGGCGCGGTCTGCGTCAACAAAATAAATAGTGATTGGATGATAACCACATCACTGAGCCGCCGGATTCGACAGAGTACGTTTTCCCCGCCCAGTTAAAGCCTGACATAACTTTCCTATTGGTTGAATCTAAGGTCCCGCCCAATTACCAATTTTTATTGGCTCAAAAGTGCATGTGGGTGGGCAGAAGCTTCCAGAAGCTGGTGGTGTGGTCATTGACGGAAGAGCTTTTCTTACGAGCTAAAACAAGAAGAAAATATACGGGTTTGATGGTTTGAATACTGAATACAAGCCTTAGATTATCGGATCGCGTGTAACTGATGAGAACTGAACGTTTTAACATCTGACTGAAGCAGTAAATAAAGTGAAGGGCTTGTCACGTGAGTGCATGTAAATACTGGCTAGCCATAGCAACCAACAAGATAGCAAATATATTAAACCTTAAGTGGAGGCCATGGTAAAATAACCGTTCTGTCCGGACATTTGTGTTTTGCTGCATGAATACCAAACACACCGTTTGATTTTCAGCTCGACCACAGCAGCATCATCAGAGTTTCATTACTAACGGAAGATGGACGTGAGTGTGACAGTCATCACCAACCCCACCGTGTCCGTGCGGGTGACCAGCACCGTCAGCTCCTTCGAGGTGAACCGGAGGTTCAACCGAGGAATAACGGTCGCAGAGTTTAAGGTGCGTCATGCCTAGAATTACATCACCAATCAGTCAGACATGAAATATGTCTCAAATCGCCTGTTGCAGAATTGAATTTTATTTATTAGAATTTATTTTATTTATTCATCAATTGCTTATTTTTCAAACGGTGGATGTAGTATTCTGGAAAATGCTAATTATTCAGTGTGGTAATATGGTCAAATTACAGGCATGACATCACTCTTGCATGATATTTAATATTCAATATAACCGCATTTGTGGCTAAAGGGGCATCCACCCACAAAAAAGTTCAAATAATATGCTCCTGTGCTTTCTCTCATAAAATAATTATACTTATAAGAGGTGTTTTGGGTTTGCTTGCAAAAGTTATGAAATTTCCTTCTGCTTCATATTATTTCCACTGCAAAAGTTTTGAGAGTGAAGGAAAAGTTTCATGAGGGAACACAATATTTTTGAGGGTGAAAAAAGTTTCTCAGAGAAATGTAAAGTGTATATATTTCAATGCTTTTACATTCTCTGGCATTATATTTATTGAATTAAGCGGTCACTCCACCCCAAAATAATAATTGGGTCTTTACATATATCACAATATGGACTATTTTATATTACGATAACGATATATATCACAATATACCACAATAAAGTATATTTTCAGTTATTCTCTGAAAAGTTTGACAAAAATATCATTGCATACTTTTTTTGCAGCTTTATTTTAAAGTGACATTTAACTGAACTTTCACAAATGAGAAAAATACATTTTAGTTTAGCAATATAAATGTATCAAATGACAACAGATGTGGTGGAGGTAGAGCTACAGTAGCCTTCACATTTTTTTATCCATATCATAGTTATTTAAATAGTATTATTAAAATAAACTCTATTTAAAAAAAAAAAAATTAAATTAAAGTGCACAACCATTTCAAGGACGTTTTTTCATACGGTGTGCTTTTTATGAAAGACTCTTTAATTTTAGGCTGGCTATATTTTTTCTCGCCATTTGCCCGGGCTGTTTCACAACTTCCTTTACGTCTTTTTCTTCGATTCCCCCGTATTCTTTTTTTTCTGTGGACCTTCTTCAAGTGGTAAAAGAGGTTTGTTGTGTTAGCGTTGGGCGCGGAAACGGTCTTTTAACAGAGTTTGCACACCACTGTCTTCTGCTCCGTGTCGGAGCTCTTGAAGCCAAAATGCAACTAAATCTCTGACGTACCCCCACGTTTTGGTAAAAGTACTTCTTGGGCTGCTGCCTGCATAGCAGATTCAGTTTGTTGGGACTCCGGGCATTCCTCTTCAACCTCTTGCGTATCCATCTTTAAGCACTCACGAGTTAAGTGCGTAAAGCATGTCGCAACAACATAAAGCGCCATGTCGCAAAACCACAAGACGGAGTTTCTTTGCGAAAAAGTTCATTTTTATTCTTGATTATCAGTTATATAAAGGGTAGACTATGCACTGCATAGCGACAAGACATTATCATACATTCGTCAGTGCCTATTTATTGCAATATTTTCTTTAGTATAGATAAAATTAGGTTAGAAACGATAGAAGAGAAATAGGACAATATACACTTTTCTATCGTCCCTACGATATATATCGTCATATCGCCCAGCACTAGTAACCGGTATGTACCGAACCGAATCAAAACGTGGGTTTTGGTGCCTCATTTCGGTTTCGTGCCTAAACAACAAACCCAATAAATCTATGGCATTAATAAGCGAGTGCACCACTGATGCTGGCGCATGTGGTAAATCATTTCCGCGAGAAGAAAACGGATCTATATGCGAAGAAATGGGAGCCTGCAAGCTCATTTCAAACCCTTGCGTGCACATGATATATCATCTGGCCGCGATTATTATCTTGTGTTCGATAACGAGCCTTTAAATCTACTTTGTAATAGATATGATTATAAACCAAGAACAAGGCATTTACAGCTGTATTTAAAAACTGCTTACTAATGACTATTAATGTTGGAACAATGCTTTATACAGGATGAACCGACTGTTTAATGCTTGACTAATGATTCATAGTGTGCAGTTATTATAAAGTGTTACCGTTTTTATTTTATAAGTATTGATTCAGGCACCATTTAGGCACCAGAATCGTTTTAAAAGTATCGATTTGCCATCGGTATCGGTAAAAAACCCTAAATGATACCCAACCCTAGAAGTGAGCTTAAGATTTTGCTATTTATATGTGCAATATGCATCAGGCAGTCAGTGAACAGACTGGGGGTGGTCAGTGAGGGTGAGACTAGAATCACGGTAATAAGGTGAAGAGGGATTTCAACCTATCAGCTTCTGGTTACCAATCTTTTCACACTCATTTCCCAGTGGAGATGCTACAGATGCTCTGTTACAGATCAAAGTGTTCTGGGTCCTCTGCTTCAAAAGCGATGAGGTTGTGGTGGCAGTCCAGCATAAGTATCTGGAGGCTATTCTCTCTGTCCACTCTCGCCGGCTTCTCTCCCCTCTCCCAGCTTGAGCCAATGATGCTGGCTTTCTCCAATGGTTGTGATCAGCGGCCAAGGTGGGCGGAAGCCCAGTGGGGGGTGAAGGATCTTCTAACGAGCTGTGAGAGGCAGGCTACAGGGGGCCAGAGAGTCACCTGAAAAGGGCTCGGGTTGTTTGTGTTTGTGTGTGTGTGTGTGTGTGTGCTGAAGCACGGGGTCAAACACTGACAGCTAGACCGAACAGAGCAGCTCCCGCTGAGCCTCAGTCATCAGACACATGATCCCACACAGAGACCTTATTAACACATGCCAGCATGCACATGCACACGCTTGTTGTCATGTCAAAATGAGTCTCAGGTTGCTTGGCATACAGCATTGGCTGAAGTCTTGTTTGCTTCTAAGTGGTTAGGTGCAGTTTCCAATTTACATCAACTGCTCTGAGGTCGCTTTTGCAAAGCTTTGGAGATTTAGTGGTGATCTCCATTATGTGTAATTGAGGTATCAAATTTGTCTCTCCTACAGTCTTAAAAATAAAGGTACGTATTGGCATTGATGAAGAACCTTGAACATCTATTTAACCTTTCAAATGCTCTTTTGTACAGTGTTTTACAGCGTTACTGTGTGTCACCTTGTGTTTAGCGGTGCGAACGCAAAGAGAGAACACATCTTTAATGAGCACACAATTATGTTTGCTAAGATGCAAGTGAATACACTTTTAAATAGCACAATTTTCTATATTCCACCTCTGACAGCAAAACCTTACACTCAGTATCGTTAAAGTTCTTTTTCTTTTCGGTGTCATAATTCTGCTTTGTGGAAAGCCCTTATATGGAGCTAGTTTGGGCGTGTTTTGGGCAAATGACTAACCTCGTGCATGTCTTAGTGGAAAGTTTTGTGAGAAGTTCCAGTGAGCGAATAATTAGTGAATGAGAAAACAAATAATTTTGAAACCTTTGTTTGGGCATAAAACCTTTCCATTGCAAGAATGGTTCTTTCAAGAACTGTTCACTGAAACGTCTTGGTTCTTCTACATCATTACATAAATGTTTTGCATAATTCCCTAGGAATTATAATTATTTTGTTGACAAACAGTAAGAGTACTGCGAAACTAATGGAAAGAGAACTACAAAAACAATGAGATGATTTGTTGAGAAATTTTCTTTCTTCTTTTAGAAAGTCGAGCATTTCTGCTGATCTTAAAAGTTCTAGACACTGTTGAAATCTCTTTTGAGAAGTCTAGAGGAAATGCATCACAAGCAATCTAATATTTCTCATGGGTTGGTCCATACAGCTTAATAGCAAAACCATTTTAATATAGTTCTGGCTCTAAATTTTGATTTGATGTTTGAAGCTGCTTTTGTTAGTCGATATACTGTATGCACACCTGTGACTGCACATCAATTTAATCTAATATTTCTCATTGTTTGAGCATTACAGCTTCATAACTATTCCCATTTTACAATTCTGTGACCGAAAACCATTTTATTACTTCTCTGGCTATGAATTTTGATTGGATCAGCCATCTTTGAAGCCGTTTTCATTAGCTGAAATATCCACACCTGTGACTGCACATCAGTTGAATTCGATAGAAATGAGCCAAGTTGGTATGTTGCTCAGCAACCATAAACATCCTACAGTTTGGCTAATGAACTGCATAATTATTTCACAGCAATGTAAAATTAGGAGCAGTATTTCTCATCTATGAGTCATTGGTGAGCTGTTTGCATATCTGTAGCCATTAATTTGTTTCTTATAATAGAAACTACATTACTTGTGATTGCTATTTGTTGCTTTTGGTACTTACAGCACCCCCTTATATGGTTAAACCTTATTAACGCTTCACTTTAATGCTACTTAAAATAAACTGGTTCATTGGGCATAGATGCATCTGCTTAGACGCCAGGCATTGCACAGACACCAAAAGAGAAATGAGATTCCCTTGATAGGATCTGTCCTGTGTCACAAGCTTCATGTGCTTTATTAAAATTCATCCCATCGTATGCAACGCTGAATTCATTTTCTCTTCCAATTAAGTGACCTGCGTGCCAGCTCCCTTTCTGTCGAGCTGTTGTTCCTGTCTCCGACACGCACACACAGTCACACAGTCTGTTCCTTCTCAGGGTTTGATCAGTGCTGAACAATAGGTTATCTTTCCAGAGCACAGATTTCTCATGATTGCTGCACTCTGCTCCTCTAAAGCGTAACTCCAGAAAATTGGGGAAAGTTGGAAGAGCAGGAAGAGGTGTAAAATATTGCTTTATTTTGACATCTTTTCATAAAACAATGGCAGAAGAGACAAAAAAAGAGGAAGCTAGAAAAGTGGGACACCTGCTAAATCACTCAGAGAAACATTTGTTATGTACAGTAGATGTTGCTTTTTGTAACTCATTAGACTTAACTAAGGTCTCTGATGTTGTTTTTTTTGTTTAGTCACATTTTTCTACTGTAACGCTTAGAAGGAACAAAAAAAACACAAATAAGGCAAATGTTAACAGTATTAATGAGTATTGCCTATAGCATTGATATGGAATTGTTTTGTTTAAGGACAATTTAGGAAGGTTTTATACTTGCTTTGAGTAAATATGAGCACAGTTTATGAAGTTACTGAGTGTGTGTAGAGATTAATGTGGTCTTTTTCTTAATATCTGAGAAGCTGAAGACTAAAATGTTAAACTTTTTAATAGCTATATTAGACATTAAGAAAGTTAATTTCATTGCAATTCTATGGAAGCACTTTTCCACAATGCAATGCAATGCAATGTAATGTAATGTAAAATACATTTCTGAATTTTTATCTCACAATTATGCCTTTATTCTCAAAGGTCAGAGAAAAGTTAGGTACAAGCTAGATATATACATAATTGTGAGGTACCTGTTACTATTTTTTCCCATTCATTTTTGACAATCTTTATTTGATGTTTTCTTAGAATTGCAAGAAAAATTATCTTTCTTTTTTTCTGAGGCAGAAAAGACTTTCATAACTTCTCGAATATAAATGTAGATCTTTTCAGTTTTAAAATCATTTGTGATTTGTGGGGGATTGTGCTGATCTTTTCTGAAGAAGCAAGATTACTAAGGTCTTTTTTTTCCTCAATAGAAGAATCTGACGAGCAGGAGACTTTAAATTCTTATCCTATAGGGTCTTTATGTCAAAGAAAAGCTCTGTGTTGTAGTCAATGTCAACAAAAGCCTTCATTTGATGTCTGGGGAAAAAATACTTGAGCTATTCAAAAAGATTTAATTTGTGTTTTTGTTTTTCTGTGCGGGAGGAAGCAAAAAGTTAGGCAATAGATGAACTGAGGGGAAAAGGCTAGACAGAAGGAAATGATAGAAAAGGATGAAGGGAATGCAGTAAGGAGAGATGTTTAGTATGGATTCTGTGTTGTTGTGAGTGTGTGTCAGTGGGAGTGATGCTGAGGCTGGTCATTGCTCCAGGCAACTTCTGCGGATGTGTTGATGGTTCTTTTCCCCCCCTTTCTGTATTTCAATCCTTCTCTCTTAGTCTGTACCCTTCTCTCTTTTATGGAGATTTTAGCACTCTGTTTTGCCATTAGGTGCTGATTAATCTTGAATAAGCAGCCTGAAAAATGCTGCTGCCATCACTTAGCGTGAGGAAAAAATGCAGCTTCATTTCTCTTCCTGTTGAAGTCTGGATCTACATCCTCCAGAACAAGTCAGCCTCCCTCCCAGCCGTTGGAGCAAAAGTCTCCACATTTTTCTTCAAAAACATCTTTAGGCTGACATCTGCAGTGCATCACTGTTCATAGTGCAAATGGGCCAGAAATGGGATTTTGTGCCACATGTTGGTTAGAGGTGTTGGGAATACAGTGAATGTGCAAATGGCTTTGATTCCTGGCCTGTGCAAAACCTGTAAATATCAAATGCAGTTAAAACTGACCTTAAAGAAATGGGAGGTGAGCAAGTCACAACATTTTATACCTTGGCAAAAGTGTATGGAAGATGTTTCACCGGTAATGCCTGACTATGCCTGTTTTATATAATATCATGTTTTTTAGTTCACACACAAATTTAAATCTCTCAAGTTGTTCCAAGACTGAATTTCCAACCAAACAGTTGCTGTTACCTACGGACTTCCACGGTATGAGAAAAACACAAAGGAAGTCAATGGAGACCAGCAACTGTTTTTAAAAATATCTTCTTTTATGTTCCACTGAAGAGAGAAGTCCTTGTTACATGCACTTACTATTATAATAACAATAACTCATGCATAATTACATGCATGTAGACCTATTCCAAACCCTTATTCTTACCCTAATCATATAGTGAGTACATAGTTAATGTTACTCAAAGTAATATGGACCTTAAAATAAAATCTAACCAGCTCATATAAATTTGGAATAGGTTTTTTTTAAATAGGGCTGCAAGTAAATATTGGAAACTTACCAGGGATTTTTGGAAAGTTTCCAGAAATGTACAGGAAATGTTCCGACCCTTTCGAAACCCCTATTTGTAAATAAAAAAATGTAGGTGACCGTTTTTAGCTGGATTTTTGTGTGTCTCGAATTCATAATCATGCTGTAATTGCAGATTTAACCAGTGAGATCTGTTAAAGCTTTGTGCAGATATTAAAGACCTTCTTAATCAGAAAAAAACTTTATTATAAAGTTTGAGTTTAAAAATTTGAGATATGACCCATGTAAATTACAGAGCAGTTTTTGTTTTATCATATGAATGATGCATGTTAATCATGGGATTCTGTATGCCATGTCTTTCTCATTCCCCCTGTCTCTCTCAGGTCAACACACAGTTGGTAAAAACACAATACTTACACATGCTATATTCATACAGATGCTTGTTTCTGAAATTAAATGTTTCTATGGATAGATCAAATCAGATTTGATTTGCACACACATCATTATTTATAAAGTTGCCTATCTCAGTACTGTGGTAGAGTTCAGCAGAGATTATGCCCTGCATGCAGAACTATAGAGGAGCTGCATGGAGTATGTTATGGTTTAACCGAGCACCTCACTTCATTAAGGGCTGTGGTGGGGTGAAACATCCATACTCTCTCAGACATGCTTGATTAGCGAGTGTTTGTCTTGGGGCTGCTCTTCACAGTGAAGTGCACGGCAATTGCTTCCTGTCAAAGTGACTGACAGCTTCCTCATTACAGTAGCTATCATTATGCTTTTGAGTGTTTGTTGTGCATACATTATTTACTTGATATTCAGTGTGGTCACTTGTCATTCGGAATAATACAAAGTGGCTTTTGTTTGGTGTATTTAAACAGACTAGAGAGGATTTTAATAAGATCAGTGGTATTTTAACATCAGTATGTGGTTGATTGGGTCTGGGGTTTGCACTTTGGGAGGGATTGCTGATGTTATTTTATTAGATTTTAAGACTATGTAAAATCCCATGCATGACTTATTTAGCCAAACGAGTGCACATTAATATACATTTTCAAACAATCTTCAGGCTTACAATTCTATATTCATAAAATTATATATTATTAGCTCTTAAGTTATTGTAAACGATAGACTTGCAGTTGTTTGTGTAAACATTCTGATAGAATGAGTCAAGAAAGACCACCACTGATTCATACACTGGCGCAGTGTGGGATGTAGAATTCCACACAGTTGTAAATGTAATGGGTCATCTGGGTATTGTATGCATACAGGAAATGTGCATACTGTGCACAGTATGCATATTGCAGCAGGATGCAGCATAGTTACTACTGTTCTGTTTATAAGCCTGAAATCCATTTCAAAATAAAAGTCACGAGTAAGGTATGAAACCATGGTTGCATCCATGATTACATATTTAATATCCAAGAAGGTACTTCCCTTGAGACAGTAATTGGTCAGTGGGCATAGAAATGTATGTTATATATAGTATGACTGTGTGAAGTACCAATGTAATCCAGATGTACAACATCCGTCGTAGTGTCAAAATAGTAA
>JAUCMT010000039.1:853796-867791 GCA_032357475.1 Enteromius thamalakanensis
TGAATAAAAATCTATATAAATTAATAGAAAAAAATTGCAGCCTTATGCGATTTAGAAATTGCATGTGCTTAAATGGGTTTTTTTTAAGCGATTGCGATTAATTGCACAGGCCTAATTCAGCATCATAAAGTCACCATAGAGCAATTTTGAAGATCATCCGGTGGACTCCCATTACATATGTGTGTCAGCAGCAATAGAAAGAGATGTCTTTGATTTGCGCCAACAGCGTATTAAGAATCATACTGATATTTAAATATATATTTTAACATACATGTTTGTTTTTCAGAGTAAACTGGAGCTGATCGTGGGCACCCCAGCTGCCTTAATGGACCTTGACTTATTCAGCACTTCAGACAAGTTCTTACAGAAGTTAGACAGCAATGAAGCGCTGCTCGGCTCCTATCCTGTGGATGATGACTGCAGAATACATGTGGGTATTGACTCCTTTCTGACACCCCAGCTACGCAGAAAAAAAATGAAGTAACAAAATTTTAATAATGTTTAGACATAATGATGTTTAGAGCTTCAAAACTCTCTCGTTGTGGACATTTAGAAATGATTTTGGCATTTATAAAGACTGGATTCTTATATTAGGATCTTGTTGATATCTGTGCAGGTGACAGACCGCAGTGGCACACAAAGTGGGGAGTTCACCGATTTGTCAAAAGTGGAGAAATTTGAGATCTCTGATGAAGCCTATGAAAAAAGGGCAGGTAATGACATCACATTTCTGTATGTGACGCATTGCAGAATGATTGCATTTATAGAAACTTACTGTAACTTACAGAACCATTTTATCAGTCATTGACTGGACAGAGGCGTATTGACTACATATGAGCTTGCAGGCGAAAAGAGTTCAAATGAAATATGAATAAATATGCATGATATTGATCTGCATTTAAAAACTGAATAGAGTCTTAGGCTAATTTTGTTGACGTTTATGGGTGAACGTGGCATTTTATATTATGTAGTCTATTTTCATTTATTGTTCCGCAGTTTCAAAATGATGAAATACAACGTGCTGAATGTAGGAAAATATCTAGCATTTCAGTTTTCTTTTCTGTCAGAGTCAATGAGGAACTTCAAGAAGAATATGAGGTTAGGACGATTTAATGAGGAAAACAGGGCCAAGCAAGAAGAGACTCTTGCTAAGAAAGAGGAGGAAGAGAAGGCAGCTGCTGAAGCCATTGCTGTTGGGAACCGCTGCAAAGTTCAGGTTCCTGGGCAGCCAACCAAGATTGGCACTGTTATGTTCGTGGGTAAGCTTTGCCCTTGTTTTTCAAACGTGTTTGCGTGACCTGATTTAATCACATCTACCGTTCTGATTTACCGCTTGATTGTTACATGTATTCGTAATAGAGCCAAGAAATTAATAGGATCTGAATTTCATCTAGTTTTGGTATTTAAATTGTGAATTATGCTTCTCAAAAAGCAGTTAACTCGGTGCACTGTAAAATGCCAGTCCACACCTGGGACTTGGTTTCTAGAGATATGGATTTGTTTCAGACCTGAGAAATATAACTGAATAAATGCAATTATTATTTATTAATATTTCTTGTTATTACTTTGATGTTTGAAATAATAAAAGCAGTAATAGTAATAGTAACACTACTACTTCTACTAATGGTAACTATTCATCTTATTATTATTATTATTATTATTATGAAGTTATATTTAATGGGGCTTAAATGCTTTCTTTGTTTGAAGGTACAGCAGATTTCAAGCCTGGCCACTGGGTTGGTGTGAAATATGATGAGCCGCTGGGGAAGAACGATGGCAGGTCGGTGCACGCTCAAGTCTTTTATGTTTATGAATAAGACCAGCATGTCTCTGAAAATGACTAATGTGACCCTTCCACGGTCCTTCTGAGAAAGTAACTGATGCATTATGTTTGTCTTGATTTAGTGTGAATGGGAAACATTATTTTGAGTGTGAACCAAAATATGGAGCCTTCGTGAAGCCCCTCTCAGTATCTGTGGGAGACTTCCCCGAAGAGGACTATGGTTTGGATGAGATGTAAGACTCACCTGACGAGCAATCAGAAGCAACCGAAGAAAGACCCTCTATCTTCTGGAAGTTTGGCTCCAAGCAGTGAGACATTGCTGCGGTAGAAGAAATCATTTTAGATCATTTTGTTTTATGCTGGTCTGGAAGAGATCAGTTTAACTTGTACCTTAATTTCCTGCAGTCAAACTCAAGGAATGATCTTAAACAACATCTGTGCCCTGGCGACTAGACGTAACTAGTAAGGTAAATGTGAGAACAACAGTCGAGGTCGGAGTAAAGAAAAGCATTCGCTTGCATGTTGATTGTTCGTTATTGAATTCCAAAGCTAATCTGAGGCCAGACCAAATAATTTTACTTCAAACAAACCAACCAACCACAACAGAAAATGTTCTTCAGGTTTTTGCAGTCCTGTGCACACTGTATTGTATAAATGTCATATTTGTACTAATGAATTCCTCCTTTTCTGCAGCCGATTACGTTCTTATGCATCAATATGACTGTGTTTTAGGGTATCAGTCCCTCATTCTCTGTGGCACTTTAGCGATTAGCTCTCTAACGAGATGTGTAATGTAGAATCCGTAGGCCTCAGTTTTTCCATGGTTCTGTATTTTCAGTGTAAATTACAGAAATGTGAAAAATATCTTTCTTTTTTTTTTTTTGTGAAAATGTAAGCATTTTCATGCATGTCGAATTTAGGAAAAGGCCTAATGTTTTTATGGAATTCTGTTTAGTAAAATGTTTCAAATAAATCCATGTGCCAATTTTGGACATCCTGCAGACGTATGCTTAAATTGTGTTTTTGTTTGTTTGTTTAACTGCCTTAATATGTAGCATGGGACTCATTGGAAAACACTCCTGTAGTATGGCCATAAAACATTCATTGCTCACAAGCGATAATAAACATTTGGTTTTCATATCATATGAATATTAGAGTAGCTTTAACAAAATGCATTGTAGAAGTAGAAATTTTGGACATAGAACAGGGCCAGGCACAAACACTGATGTTGGATTCTCTTTCGTCCTTTACTCCATGCTTACATTAAGAGGCCATTAATTCAAAAAAAGTGAAGTATTTTTGTTTTTGACATAGTTTTGACAAACTTACAGTCTAAATCATCCGCAAAAGAAAGTACAATTGAATTTATCATTTATGAAAAACTTTGCCGTGGGATTTCTGGATCAACTGATAATGCCTGTGAGGGTTTTTGTGAATGTATTCGGTTTTCTCCTGCAGGCTGTGATGCTTTGCAACAATAAAATCAAGACCTTCAAATCACTTGCTCGGACATCATTACTTTAAAAACGTAGACTATTAGATATGCAGGGCGAGAGCCTGCTTTTAGAGCACACACACACACACACACCGACAGATTTGCAGACCAAACCCCCGGTAAAGACCACTTACTTAAGTTTCGGTCGCAGATGCAGCTAGCCAGCTGTGTTGAGTAAAACAGGATATTAAAGTCTAATTTGATTATTTATATTTTTCATAACGCGTTTATTGGCATGAATGACACCTGAAGCAGTTTGATACAGTAGTCGGATGAGGGCAGGGCAGACTGAGCTTTTTTTCTTCGTTCGTCATGACTGGCGAGTAGTTGAGGAGCCTGTGACTGAGTTATTCGCAAAGAAAAAGAACCGCTGTTTGTGTTTAGTCTACATTAATTCCTTTATACTTTCGGTAAGTGTTTCTCGGTTGTTCTCGGTATTTATACTATAAGAACTGCACGTCAGAGGGCTGCGTTTTTTTTATTTCATTCGTTTTGTTAAATTATTATTTCGATAGAAAAATATATTTGGAACATGCATTTCTTTTAGGATATATGTAACGTTAGCTCGGCTTTTCTCTGTCGAACAAGCTCTGCCCGTGATGTGAAATGTGGAAATAGCTTACAATACTCGCTCAAGAATAAGACAGTACTCAAAACTGTCTAAATATGTATTTAATTGGTGTATATTCACTATAAAAAAAGCTTTTGTTAAAGCTTTTGTGCATTTGTTAACAAAGGAAACGAATGAATGCCGCTTTCTAAAGAGTGAATTAAGGAAATAATACTGTATTTTACTTTTTGCATTTTCCACGGTTTTGTTTATTTATTATTTGTTTATACATATGTATTTCGCATAAGGGCGTATTTAGGCTATTGTTTTTCTCTGTTCACACAAGCTCAGCGTGTAAGTGATGTGAATCCTCACGTTATGCTGCTCTTTTTTCTCTTTATTAAGGATGATGTCCTGTTGACATGTTACCTTTTATAAATTAATTTTCTAAAAAGTCATCTATATTATTTTTAAGGGTGTTATTATAATGTTGTTATTGTTTTTGTCGTTTTGTCGTTATTTTATCTCTATTTAACAAAACAAAATTGTAGTCAGTTTGGACACTTTGCGCCACCTGGCGGTTTATTCATAAACGACTTTAACACGCGACTGAATTGAATTTAAATCCGGGATTTGGCCGCGGCGGTACACGCGGCGGCAGTGGACATTTTGGTTGTCCACCTACTGTACTATTATCCTTTTTTATTCTCTATTTCTACTATTCTACTGTTTTGGCACTTCCTATATGAGAAGCTGGCTGTAAAAGGGTCAGCGAGAGAACGGTAATTTCCTCAATAAGCAGCCATTCAGAAACAGCCTAACGTTATTTACCCTGAAACACTCTAGCAGCAAGCAAGAGGACCCTAGAAACCATATAGCAAGACTGCCCCACATCTATGATAACATTCCTCACTTGAGTGTTTGTGAAATTGGTTCATTTTAAAGTTTGCCAAAAAAGTTAACTTATTTTACAAATGCTATGGAGTTAGATGTTATTAATTTGCTTTTTTAAGGTCTACAAATTCTAGATCATATATAGTTTTTTTTTTAAGAACGCGGGAACCCTGGGGCGTGTTCCATAAACCAAGACTAGAGTATAAGCCAGGTTTATTTCAGTTAGTCTGCCAGTTAATTTGTATTAAAATAAGTTTTATCTGCCATAAGCCTGGCTTATTTGGTAAACTTGTTTTATGGAACAGGCCCCTGGTTCTTTACTTTTACACAAAATAAATAAATGAAAAGGAAAGAATAAATACATAAATATCTGAGACTTATTTTAATACTTTAAATAATTTTTAAGTTATCTTGCTGTCATGTCCTTTATGGGACACTGTCTCACAATTCAAGTAGAGAATAATTGAACTCTATTCTCTTAAAATACTATTTTAAGTATTTTCTTATAGTATTGTTGAAAAGTGTTTATGGTAACAAAAATAATCCAATAAAGTGAGTTAGTCTGATGGCGTGGACTCCATGCTTTACTGTTTGTCTAATTGAACACATTTTCTACCAAAGTATTTATTTTTTCCAATCCCTGGCCGAGAACAACTGGTCTGGGTAGACAGTTTGATTTACTCTCAAGCAGTACAACCATATGCATCTTTTAACTCACACCATCTTACTCAAGTTTTCCACAACAACACAGATTACAAATTTCACAATGTTTTAGACCAGATGTGTGCCATAGCAGCAAAATCTCACAAAACATTATAAAAACACTCTGCTAGTGGCTTTTATCGTAATTTCTGTAATATAAGAACAAATAAAATGTTTTTTGCTGATCCGGATTTTCCAGATGCAGACAGGCGAGCTGTCCAGGCTCATTCAGCCGAAGGAAAGACTTCGGTGACTGGAGTGAACATGTCCAACTATTCAACGTTACTGCCCAAAGCTGAATCCGTCAGCCCAACTGAGTCGTCTGAGAACACTATACACATCTCAACAGGGAGCAAACACCAGATTTCTGCATCTACAGGTACAGCTGGAGTTTGTGCATTGATTGACTCCACTACTTTAGATCAGCATTAGCATTTATACTGCTATTTTCTTTGGATGGATAAAACAGGAATTCCTCTTAGTAACCAAACAGCATGTCCTTGGTTCCATGCGAGTAGTTTCATTGGCGGTATGATCCTGGCCTTTATTATCTTACTGGTCGTCACTCTGGGCTACAGGTTGGCCTGCTCACAACGGGAAGTGCGCTACAGAGTCATGTGAGTACCCATCCACTTTTTCACATGCATACAGTATTTGCATTTACTCTGATGGAGTTTCTATACAGCATCGTAGGTAATGTAGTTTTTCACAAATGTTCAGTAAGACATTTAAAACCTTGTAGCACACAGTAGGTCTGGGTTTGAATTGGTTTGTGTCCTTGTAACAGTATACGTATACATTTAAATACTAATAGTAATATTAATTAACTTAGTATGTTAGGGTTAAGATTCAGCCTAGGTTTATGTATTTAGGAATAATTTATTATGGTAACACTTTATTTTAAGGTTGCATTAGATGTACTTACTTAATTATGCTTAGTTACATGCAAATAACCCTGAGCCAAACCCTAATCCTAACCATATAGTATGTAGTATTACTCAGTATCTAAATGTAACTGAAACAAGGACACCTTAAAATAAAGAGTAACCTTTACAGTAAGTACATGTACATGTGCTATAACAAGGACACTTATAAATAAAGTGTTTAGGTCTGTGTTTAACAGTTTATGAATTGTTAAAAATGAGTTCCCCCATGGAGAAAATGATTGCCATTTTCCAGAACATGACTGTAGCACTCAGTTATGCATTATCCCATGTTTTATATACGCTTATATGTAATAATGTAACACAGCTAATATTTATTTCATGTCCCGCAGTGAGGAACATGATGCCATCATTTAAAAATGGAGCTGCTGAGGAAATACAGGACAAAACAAAAGCTAGTCTTGACCTAAAGAGAACGTTTTCACTATACTGTAATGTGGTTAGTATGCATATGACATATTGTCTGGTTTGATACATTTTATTGTGATCTTAAAATTTTGTCAATTACTTTCGTTCCAAACACATAAGCACTTCGTCCATCTTCAGAACACAAATGAAGATATTTTTGATGATATCAGAGAGCCCTCTGACCCTCAATAGACAGCAATACAACTGAAATAATCCCAGATCCAGAAACAACTGGTAAAAAGGTCCATGTGACATCAGTGGATCAACTTCAGTTTTGCGACGATAGGAGAATACTTTTTTTGCGCAAAGAAAACAAAAATAACATCATATACTCAGCCATTCTTCTCCTATGACTTGCATCTTCAGCTATTTTAGAGAACATTACTGCGTAAGCGTACGCTTTTCTTTTCTAGACGCAAGCAGCCGCAGATTACGTACATGGGCATGCTTTCACTTGGATGTAAACAAGGCTGATTACGTCAAATACGTTAAATTTTGCGTGCGTTAAACATGGCGGAAGACGAAAGTCACAGGAGAAGAGTAACTTATGTTATTTTCGTTTTATTTGTGTAAAAAAGTATTGTTTTACATTTTTGGATCTAGGATCATTTCAGCTGTTTTGCTGTCTATAAAGGGGACAGATGTCTCTCTGATATCATCAAAAATATCTCTAATTTGTGTTCTTACGGGTTTGGTACAACATAAGGGGGAGTAACTAATGACAAAATGTTCATTTTTGGGTGAACTAACCCTTTAAATAGATTTTTCCCTAGGATTTTTTTGGGGTACTTTTCAGTTGTGAGTACTTGAACAATAAATGGTAAGACTTTATTTTGAGGTGTCCTCGTTACATTTAATTACTATTATAATAACAGTAAATTATGCATAATTACATGCAAGTAACCCTAATCCTACATAAAATAGTTCATATAAATGTATAATAACACTGTAACAACGACACCTTAAAATAAAGTGTAACCCAAAATACATTTGTGTATGCGTGTTTAGTCCAGTGCAGTCCAATTCCTACTACAGGACATTTTAACGTGTTTGGACTTAACATATAGCGTTTAAAATATGCTCCTGTAATTGTCTTCTTGAAGACATATCAGAGAGAGAAAAAAAAGTTTGGTTACAGTTCAGGGACATTTTCTTTTTCTTTTAAAGTTTATGGTATTTTTGTTCTATTTGTTTGAAAAGTGATGATTTTGGTTGATCATGTATGGTAGAAAAGGTGATTTATTCTAACTGTGTGGACTGCATGATGTACAACCGAAAAACATTTTCATAATAATGCACAAAATACACAGTAACTACCAAAGTATATACTTTATTCCAGGCCAATTTTAAAGTAATATGTAAAGAGATATAATGTAACAGAACTTAAGGTTCTAAGGTACATGCACATACATTGATTAAAAAAAAAAAAAAAAAAAAAAAAAGATCATAATAAATGGATATAAATTCATTCTGGGTGCATTTAAAAGAAATCTAAATACCAATCCATTAACCTGTGTGATTAGTACTACCACTACAAAAAAAAAAAAAAGTAAACAGTTACTATATATTCTGAACAGTTGCACACAAAGCAAGCATAAAATCATGTTTAAGTGACATACACATTTTAGTCATTGTTCTATAAACGTGCAATACCATCACTGTACCCACAATTCAGAAAACATTTTGTTGCATTGCTCTCTCCAACACTGTTTTACCCCACTAGAGTCTGCCATCAATACTATGTTTGCAAAAATATATTTCTCTTAGCTCGTCTTTTTTTCCTCTCTCTCTCTATAGCCTCTAACTTTTATTACTATGGCCTAGCTTGCTGTTTCTGATAATAAAATTTGACCATAAAATTCTTTGCTTACTGTGGCAATTGAATTATAATAAACCTTAGCGGTATATTCACCCCAACAGACCACAGACACTATACGGATAAAACCTCAGCTTTTTTTAAGAAACAAACAAACAAAAAAAATCAGTACAGCACACGTTTAGTGTACGGGCCAATTACTGAGCCATGATGTAGTGTAAAGGTATTGTAAACAAGAGGAAATATTCATATTACAGAATTCTGCAGCAAATCTGTAATGGACAAAGTCCCTGTAGTGTTCTGCTCTAGTGAAATAATGTAAACCTAGGTAACCTGCCTAATGTGTTTTATTAGCACTGACTTCAAAACCAGCTCGAGAGGACCTGTCAAATCTTGCTTCATTAGAAATCTCCTCATAAATCAATTAAACCTTTTCTCATTAGCTTATGTCCTACATAACAGTATTTCGTCATCCTTTGCTAAAAAAAATAAGTCTTTGGAAGCATCAAAGAAGTCCTGACAAGACGATAACTGATTGTATCCATAGAAGTCAACTCTATCATATCCACAGTCCACACACTAACGGCTAATCTAACCCTCAAGACCTGCTCATCTATCCATCTAAACGTATCAGAACCTTCCTTTTCCTGCACCAAACGCCATCAACATCACTGGCACAGACTCTACTGGAGCTCATATCAGAGATGTCTGTCTATTGATCAAAGTGCCCTTGATATTTTGTTCAATGTTTTTGGAACAAAAAGAAAAAAAAAAAAGATTTTCCCTAAAATAAGCAAGTAAGCGACAACACATCGACCGAGATACTAAGATAAAGAGACATTGCTATTAAAACCAAAGCTCAGGTTGATTATGATGTAGCAGAAATGACAGCGTCCATCTAGTTAGTGTTCTTTGTGACCGGGTACTATAAAGGCAGCTCTTAGAATACTTGTTCTGTAAAAAAAACTGTTAAAATGAGCAAAAACAGACCCGATTTGTATTTGATCACACATGAATGCCACAACCCTCGCGGAAACAGAATCAGGCTTAAATAAAACTAACACACAAAGAGGCTAGGGTTCTTTAAAGAAGAACAAGTAGAGAAATCAAACCCTAATTCCCAACATAATATTTTTTTTATAAAACCTTTGAAAGAAATATACTTTGATTAATGAAGCGAGTAAGTAAATTTGATCTATGATCTCTAGCGTAAAAACGACAGGAACATGTTTCAATTTTTTTTTTTTTTTCGTCTGAAGGCACTTGATTACACAGTTTCTATTGTGATATGCTGGCACAGCCAAGCAGCAGTATATGTTTAACCAAAGCCACACGTTAAAAAACCCTTTCGATTTAGACCTTTCCGTCGCAATCCCGTCACGTACAGACAACCTCCTCGTCGCTTTTTGGTTTCTCAGGCTCATTACTGTACGAGGAAAAAACAAACAGTCAATTGTAGGCTGATCTGAGGTCGGGGATGCTGCAGTCACAGGAGGTTGCGGTAAGTTGATTTCGGGGGTTCGTCTGTCTTTATTTCTCTCTGAGCTCTCAAACCGACACTTCGCGCACACAACTTCACATTCGCATACTTGCACGCAGTACAGCCGTGAAAGAGATTCGGGTACTTGTGGATACTTGTCTGTTCATGGGCCAGCCTTGAGGATGCAGACATGAAAAAAAAGACATAAGTAAAACAAAAAGGAGCCCAACGGGTTAAAATACCTCTGCTTTTAAAACCAATTCGGCCAAACGCAGTGAATAGAAGATAACGAAAAAAAGAAAAACTGTCCAGTAGGGTTAAATGTCTTTTCTTTTCTCGACTCGTCGCACCTACACATCCTTCACAGATTGGATTAGGCAGCAGTTCAGCATGTTTGGAAGAGAAGGAGTAGTGCTGGACCCCGGCGCTCTATAGCCAGGTCAGAAAGTTCTCCTTGTCGATCTTGGTAGCTGCCAGCACTGACTCCATGTCGTTGAGGATGTCGGAGCTCAGGGCTTCCTGCAGGCTGGGCATCAGCTCCTCGCCTTCCACCGCCATGCTCTCCCCCTCCAGGGTGCCCAGGTCCACGTCTGTGCCCGGGATGGCATCTAGGTAGTCGGGGAAACGGCTGGGCTGTGTCACCATCGGGCTGGGGCCGAGGGTATCGCCTGGGAGCAAGATTTTTGCTCTTAAAATGTGCTGACGTCATATGTTAGGGTTATATTGTGTGGTGTTCTTGTGGCGTACCTGTCTCCATCTCGTCCACGCTGTTGAGGAAGTCGTCCGGAGTGCGGGGGACGCTGTAACTGCTCATGCTCAGGCCGCTGTCTGTGCTCTCGTCTCTGGAGTGGTATGTCCCACTGCACAGGAAAACACCAGGCCACAACTGTTTAGACAAATCTAAACTGTATGTACATACTTTACATACGTACTTTACGTATGTATGTACAATTGTACTCGTGATGAATACTTTTATTCAGAGAGAATGCATTAAATAAAATAAAAATGCTACAAACGATTTGTATTTCAAATTGATGCTGAATTTTATATTCATTATAGAATCCTGCGGAAAACAGATCCTGGTTTTCACAAAAATATAAGAATACACTGATAATAACCTAAATGTTTCCTGAGCATTACATCAACATATTACAGCATCAGTGGAATAAATTTCATTATTAAAAATATATTAAAAGAGAAAAAAGTTATTGTAAGTTTATATATAAAATAAAAAGTGTATAATATATATACATATACATTTATATATACACGTGTATATATATATATGTATATACATTTATATATACATGTATATATATATATATATATATATATGTGTGTGTGTGTATATTTATGTATATGTGTATATATGTATATATTTATGTATGTGTGTGTATATATATACATACATATATATACATATATATACATATAAATATATACATATACACACATATATACATATAAATATATACATATACACACATATATACACACACACACACACACACACGCACACATATATATTTATATATATATATATAAGTTTTATACAGTGTAATATATAAATAATTTACATTTTTACATTTTTTAATTAATTGTTTTCAATTAATTTTTTACATATTTGACTAAATAAATACATAAATAAAATAAAAAATATAATAATTTTATCAACTACACAGCAAAATATAAAATGTCATTAAATCAACACTTGATTTTTTTATTTTTGACCAAAATAAAGCTAAAAATATAACTTACTTTTATGAAAAAAAGTTTCTTGAATCTCACAAAAACACCAAGAATCACAATCATATTGATTATATTGCGAAGAGATTAAGAGACTGTACACAAGCTATATTTATATTAACACTTTTCCATTTTTGTTATTTTAAAACTTTGAGGACTGTAAGAAACTTTTTTGCAATAAAATAAAAATAAAAATCCACTTCTTAACTTAGATTAACGTAGATTTATCCAGAATAATTGCTAACAATCGTTGCTCATTCTGCTTGAACTGCTCGCAGTGGCCTGTTCTGAACTGCTTTGAGGGTCATTGTAAAAGGTGTTGTTTTGCTGGTGGTCTCTCTATAAATAGCAGGCAGGCAGTTCAGTACAGAGCGCTCAAATTAAGAGAGCAGCGGACATGCTACAGTGAAGGAAAATACAGCAAGTTTCTTCTAATTAAGAGAATGAAATGCAGCTTCAGTGCATGAGAGCTGCTGGATGAATGAGCTCTTTGTGAGGGCAGCAGAGGTGGGGAGGGGGGGGTTAGACCGAGACCACATGTTCTCACGGGCCGCCTTATTATTCACATCAATCCTGTATCTGCTCTCAAGTATGAGGAGAGATTTATGTGCTCGACCGCCACTGGAGGACGCAATTCTCTGCAAAAACAGCTGAAGCCGGACTTGCTTTCAAGAGCTTCTCCAGCAGGGGTCACCAGTGTGTGTCACTCAAGGGAAATCCCCCCCCACCCCCTAAAAAACGCACACAATGCAGCCAAACATCCTTTGTGGGAAGGTTCATTGCCCTTATGTGCCTTTGAACTGATAAATACAACCATGTGCACATGCATAAGTGATTTTTCCCGTATGACTGCAGTTTCATGCGCCTTACCTGTTTAAGAACGGGTCCGAGCTGTTGGTGGTCATGTTACGTGCGTCTTGTCCCATGCTGGGTGAGGACACTGGGTTTTGAGTGCCGCCATCCTGCTCCATGCTGGTGGGCAGCTGGTTTCTCAGGGCGAGCTCCTGTGCGCACCAAAAAATATGTGTCAAAGTGTGAAATTCGTAAAGTGAGCAGACTGGGTTTGCAGGAACGGAAGCTTAATGCAAGACAAAATTTATTATTTTCTTTGGAATTACTCCAAGTACTGAGATGAGAGCGGATGCATTTTTTTCTATTGAAGAAAAAAGGACAGAACACACTATACTGGTTTTTACTTTCAAACTAAGCACACGTACGCGAAACCGTGAGTGAGGTATGGGAACGGCAAAAAACTTAACCTTCAAGTTTTACTTTGTTTCCTGCATCACCCACTTGAGCGAAATAAAAGCCTTTCCCATCCAACAAGTCATGAGTTACAAATCTGGTTATCATTTGTCAATGCATTGTGCAAGATTGTCTGTCAACATCCTTGATTATTTTACTGCCTCAGCTCAAACTGGTGGTTTGTGGAGACTCACGCAAAGGTGTGGGTTTATTGCATATCATTTAGAGTATGGCAGAAGGGTCAGATCTTAGCTTTTTATAACAGATTATTTCCTATGACTAACTGAAACTTAAATACGGTCACTGCTTTCGCTGATTTAACAGACTGTCACCACTGAAGAGTCTTCAACACGTCAACATGACATGACACTAATGACTCTCCTAAAGTGCTTTACTCATCTTGTTGCAAATGATTCACATTTTTTGCAGTTATATTTTGTAGCTTTAATGCTTTATCAAATAAAACAGCAGAAACAAGACTGTTTTATTTTTATTCTTTTTTACAGTTCATTTCATCCATTTATTTTTGTTGATTTTTAAATGCCTTTAGTGTTTTTTTTATATTAGTTTTTATATTTGAGCTGCCAGAGTTGGTGTGTTAAAAGATATCATTTAAATAAGGTTATTAAATATCAATGCAGTTGGTCTATAAAATGTTAAACAATTACAATGCATTCTGTATTTAAAACTAAAATAAAAAAGAAAGAAAAATAGAAAATATTGTGCTATTTTTTTTATTATTTTACTTGGTTTTAATTAGAATCATGCCTTTTAAATATTTTTTTTTTTTGCCAAATTGTGTATTTTTTTTTAGGAAGTTTTACCATTTTATTAGTGCTATCAAATGATTAATCACATCCAAAATAAACATTTGTGCTTACATAATAAATATTTATTTTATATGTATATATATATATATTTATTTTGTATAT
>JAUCMT010000039.1:867891-879824 GCA_032357475.1 Enteromius thamalakanensis
TAAATATTTATTATGTAAACACACATGTTTATTTTGGATGTGATTAATATATATATATATAAATAAATAAATACAAACAGTGTATGTTTTACAAATATTTACATTAATGAATATTCATCTAATTTATTATATATATATATATATATATAAATATATACATGTGTGCACATTTATACATAATAAATATACACAGTACACACATTATGTAAACAAAATTTTTTATTTGTATGCGATTAAATTTTTGACTCGATTAAATTTGATATATAACATTGTTTTAAGAGTAAATATTACAATTTAGGCTGTAAATGCATTTTTATGATGACAGAGATTTATTATAGGATTTCCAGCCACTACATCATTGCCTCTAAGTGCATTGAAGGCCCATCTTTATTGGCGTTTTAAGTAAGCTGCTTCTAGCTAGAGCCGGTAAGATCATCCCTGAAGATCTCTGTTTATTTAGTTTTCCAGCAGGGGGGTCTGCAGCACTGAGTCAACACCGTGTTTACATTCCAAAGCAGGGGCAGCTGAGCAAAACCTCCTCCACCTCCCCATCTGCCCCCTCATCGTCCAACCTTTCATTTAACAGCTCACAAAAACATACACAGCAAGTATCTGAACTTCAGATTTACCCGCCCTACACAATATGTACTGAGAAACAAAGTGCAACAGGTTGCTTTGAGGTGCAAGGTGGACCAGAGCTTATGCCAATAATCTGTCAAAACAACTTGCACAATTATACGATACGGTAAATTAAAAAAAAAATATACGCAACATTAACAGCGAGGACACAAAGCTCAGATCAGGCTTGATTCTGCAGCAGAAGACTATGTGCCCGTTTAGCATGTGAGGACAGAATGTTCTGACAGGTGTGTGTGTGTGTGTGTGTGTGTCTGACCTGGGGTCTCTGGCGGAGGAGCTCTTGTTTGATCCTTAGCCTCTCTTTCTCCATCTGGATCTGCTGCAGTCTGATCTGGTTGTTTCCACCCAGGACTCCACTCTGTGGACTGGAGGGCAACTGGGAGCCTTGCTTCACTGGAGCACTCTGGGAAATTCGCTGCTGGTTCATAGCTGAAGACACAAAATCAATTGCGTTATGACGCTTCATTCTATTATTGATTGGCATTAATTATATAGATTATATTTAAATATATATATATATATATATATATATATATAACACATGCATACAGCATATATTTAAAAAATATATTGACATGCATTTATATTTATATATTTTTATTCATGTAATTTATATCATACATATATTTAATATATAAACGTAACATGTTCTTAAACATATACATGCATGTGTGTGCATTCATAAATATATGTGCATCTCTAGAATTCTACTTTATATTTAACTATTTTCTGATATACATTTATAATTGTCAACATTTTAACATTATATATTCCGATTTTTGACAACTTTAACAATAACATTATATTTTAAAAATAAATGTAAATTTTTTCCCCAATTTTAAATAAATATTCATTTCTATAAACACCAAAGGCTCAATCTCCAGTTAAAAATCGCTATTCATAAAATCCGTCTCTAAAGGGGGTAGTAGCATTAGCCATGTATTTGATCCAGGGTATAAAAAGGCCAATCAATTCAAGTGAATGGAGCAATGCGTATCGCCACAGACGCAAACACAAAAACAAATGTTTTGGACAACAGGAGGTGGGGTGTTACAGTAATTGGACCAACGAAAATGGCTGTTTACTTATGCACCGAGGCCACCAGTGACAACAAAGCTGTGATGGAGCTGGCGTTGTCATGCGCGAGGGAGCCCCGTCTTCCCCGCTTATCCTCATCACCATTCAATCACAGTGTGTTTACACTACCTCAGGCCTGAATGAGTCTCTGCTCTCCTCTCACCATGGGAATCAGATCAGAGACTCACCACGCCTCACACACACACACACACACACCGCACCCACCATCCCCCACACTGCCTGAGGCGTGGAAGAGTGTGTGGGAATGTATACGAGTGCTAGGGGGGAGTGTGTGTGTCTATGTGTGTGTGTGTTTGTTTCTCTTTAAAGACTCTTATCTCGCATAGATAGAGGTCTATTGAAGCCGAACAGTGAAGCAGTAATGGCTGATCTCAGGGCAGGAGTGACCGGTTAATGCAGGCTGATATCTTGCAGTCAGATTTGTTACGTCTGCGAACGGGAACACACACACACACACACACACACACACACACAAAACCTCTTGCTTCTCAGGTCTGGATTTCCCTGACTAGTCTGTACTTGACTGCTGTGGGTTTCTCTCTTGGGAAACTCCATACCACAGCATGAAGATGACAAGAACACACAAACAAATCTAATCCATGTGGCCAAGTGACTCAGAGTTGCATAAGTCCGTGCCATGGACGTGTTCCTCTATGAGCCAGCGGAAGGAGGAGGAAACGTGCCAGAGGAACACAAATAAAAAGAGAGAGTGAGAAAGATAAAAGCTCAGATTGACGTACGCTAGCTCTGGAACACATCCATCCAGTAATAAGTCTTTATCAGGTTATCTCGCAAAGCCGCCAGCCAATAGCAGATCTCCTGCAGGTAAGACCGAAGGGGTGTTGGGAAACGTCAGGAAACCCAGCGCCAGGACCTTTGAAGCCTTTGTAAATATTTGCCGGCTGTCGATTTAACAGGTTTATTGTATGAAAGCAGTGCTCAAATTGCGTTTTCAGTTAAGAGATAAGCACATGAAGCAGAGGAGACAGGCAAAGAGAGTCAGAAGAAAAGCCTCTCTATATCCTATCATACATAAACCTCAGCGGGCCACACAAAAGCAAGCTGTGAGCTGCCGGAAGCCAGCATGAGGAAACTCAGCTGTGACTGGAGTGTAGTAGGAAACCGGTTGAAAGCAAGATGGAAGCCGTATCGCTTACAAGTAGAAACAGCAGGTGGTATATTTATACATCAAGACTTGGAGGCTTTCACAGTTATTATTAGTGATTACTGCAGTGAAAGTAATGCAAAATAGTATCGCAGTTACGTTGCAAATAATTAATCCGAACTCATTTTCGTTAAAGTGCATTCTAGTAGGTACTTGGCTTTTTCTTTTTTCACACACAGTGCGTTCTTCCAATACGCTCACCTTATTTAACCACAAGTATATGATTATTTATCCAATTATTTACACCTTTGCTCTCATTTCTTGTAACTAAAAAGTACTTGAAACTGTGATCACACTGGAGACACATCTGAACAAAGGTGTTCATGCCATGTCTGAATTTCCATAATTACATGATTTATCAAAAATAAAAAACCAAATAGAATTTAAGACTTTAGAATAATTTCCAGTAGAATTTGAAATTATATACTGTCTGAAATGACCACCTGATTGCTAAAGGGTCATGATGAAACTCTTCAGCAGTTCTCATGAATGAAATCGGTAAAAGCTCAACAATGAAAGAATAATCAAAAAATAAATGAAATGCATACAATGGAGTTCTACACGGAGCCTAACTGTACTTATTTGTTCCCTTGTTTTAAGAAATTGTGCACACAAAATCATTTGTTCAACTCGTTTGCATGCTTAAATATGTCACTGCATAAAATGATAATTCTGTGTGCACGGTTTGCTTAAAACGAGGGTACAAACTGATTAAATCATGGATTATTATTTATGTATTTATTTTTAAATCATGCAATGTGCAGGGCTCCACAGTTCTGAATCTAGCAATTTTGTTCTCCTGAATAAACTATTAATAATGCATTTGCATAACAACTTGTGTATTGTTATTACTTAAATCATACAAATTAACTTAGCTGTTAATAATGCTTGCATAGAAATACATAATTCTGAGTCTTAACAGCTTGAGTAAAACTTCTTATGGTGTCATGCAATATAGTAAAACGGATATGTGTAATCTAGTTTAAAATAGATGTCCAGATAGATCCTATCTGAATAATGCCAGCTGTAAAGTGGGCACTTGGGAGTGGACAATTTTGACTTGGGCTAGTCAGCAACCACCCAAAACATGCTAGCATCCAACTAGCAACACCTAAAAACAGAACACCCCAGCAACAACCCTTGAAACGGTTAGAGGAAGCACTGCTAACATTTACTTCAGAACGCAAACTGTATGAATGCTCTGATAAACTCGGTCACCCTTGAATGTGAACCACCGATGTCACATTCATCATCCTGTTTCCCAATAAGGCGAGCGCCTTGGGAGTCGTGAAGTGTTTATGCAACCGTTCATGAGTTTGTGTGTCAGCTCAAAGCTCTGGAAAAGATGAGTGCTTCACAAGAGCATGACATCACTCTGCGCTTGCCAACAAGGTGCCAACTCCTGCGCTGAAGTACTATGATAATCCCAGCCCCTGCCTGATATCCGAAAGTTCCAGTCAACCCTTGTGCTTAAAAACTACACCACACACACACAAAAGATGGAGTTAGCATGATTGTTTTTAAGTCTAACGGCCAGATGGAGTGTGAAATACATCATAAAGTCCTGTGGTGGACTCTCAGATGAGAGTCAGACCTCACGGCCTATTCGCCACCTCTTAGAAAGGAGCATAAGTTTATCCTGTGGGCTTTCTTCCTTTTTCTCCTATTCCTCTCTTTCTTTTCCCTCTTCCCTTCCCCCTCCGTTGCCTTGCCTCTGCCTGCCCCCTTCCTCTCCCTCTCTCTCTAACATTGGGTCTCTTTGACTGAAAAGGTCTGGAACAGATTAGGAGCAGAGCTGCAGCAACGAGAGGCCTGGCACCGACTCAAGTCCGTCTAGATGTGCAGCTGAGAACAGTTCTGCCTGCGCTGGGCCTCACGCGGGGTGGGAAGGGGGGCGAGACAGAAACAGAGAATGGCCAGACTTCAGTTCTCTGTTAAAGGAGTACAATCCCATTCTGCTCCCTGCTCAAATTACCCAAGTGTCTCCAATAGGGGAGCCAGACGGGACAACAGGTTAGCCACATATTTAATTGTTTTAAGGGGTGCAAGGAGGCGTTGTGAGAAGAGCTGAGGGATGAAAACACAAACACAAAGGTCATAATAAAATGCAGACACAAGCAGTTACATAAAAACCGCATAGGAACGCCCAAACATTCTCAACTTGCGGCAAGGAATGAGTTAACCACGTCTACCCCCTCGCAGTTCTCCCCCTCACATTACGTCTGTAATTCAGGGGCCCACCAGCCTTGTCCGCTGAACACTTATAAATCTTCAAAGGGCTTCACCCACCAGCGCCGACCCCCTCCTTTTAGTCTTTTTCGTTCTTTCTCGCTCTCTCTCCTGCCTGCCCCAGTCCTTCTCAGACTGTTTACCACTTTACCCATGACCACTTGCGTGTTCGTGTTAGGTGTACAGAAACCTGTTTCGCAGTTGAGGATATTGGTCAAAAGTAACATGGTGCTTGTTCATACATGAAGGAGATAGTGAGATAGTGTCCCAGGGGAAAACTCTTTTGGGATGAAGGGAAAGCATTTGAAGCGCGAGTAACTCAAAGTGACATAAGTAGAAGCCTTCATCTCATTGTGAGCCTTACGTGCTCATAGAAAGTGATTAAAGAGAGGGACTGAAAGGGGTAGAAAAAGGACAAACATCTCAGTCCCGACAACCTTTCGGTGAACCATTTATCTCCACAGCAAAAAACTGATGATTAGATTAACGTGACCGTTCCGCTGCTTAGATATGTTTTATTGTCTCTGTGTATGGATTTTGAATGCATATCTGAACAAGGGGTTTAACGGCATAATCAGATGCAGTTTGAGCTAGTTTGTGTGAGTAAGGGGATCACATAGCAGAGTCCTGAGTGTGGAGCAGTTTTGGCTAACCTCAGTATGAGTCACAGGAAGCAGGAATACTCTCCGAATAGTGTGGCACAAAAACACGCTCTCACTCACTTTCATTCACTCACAGCACTGAGAGCAGTTTGTAATCAGTGTAATAACACAGCAATAAGAGATAGCTGCAGTTATTTTACCACAGTGGAACGAAATTGAAGTTCTCATTGAGTTAAACGCCGAAACCAAAAGGAACATTCCTGTAATTACATTTATTATTACCAATTGTAATAATAAACCAGTTGTAGTAGTTTATCCACCTCTTGGTACAATTTTGGTCATAGTGGACCGTGCAGACTTGTTTTATTTTTAATCACGCACTGAATATATGTTTAAAACTGTTTCCGTCAATTCCGTTTGCAATGAACATTTTCAGTTGCCGAAATTTTAGCACATCACTACTCATTTCTTTTAGAAAATGGTGGCGGCGCCGTGATGCTAAGAGACGAATGTTGTATTAAAAGTATGATTTATTATGATACTATTTTTATTATTATTATGAACTTTTATGACTTTAAGCTCACCGTAACGCGGGTCAAGTCGTGGGTCCAGCCAAGAGGTGGTTTTGTTCTTGTGATTGATGTAGTAGATCTCTCCTTCTGAGGTAATAGCTTGCTCCCAACCATCAGGAAGAGGACCTGAGAGAGAACAGCCAGTGTACATAAAATTATCCATTACTAAGTGATCATTTTAGAAATCTTTGGCCATAATTCACACATTTTTTTTTTTTTAATCCAACATTTTCACGATTTTATGAAATTTTGGAAAGAAATCTCCACCAATCACAGGAAAATTGTGAAAAGCAAAAAGGTTTTTTTTTTGCTTTAAGTCCAAGTTTGTAATGCTGGGATTCACCTCCTGGCTTGTAACTGCTTAAGACTTTTTTTGGAAAAAATAAATAGGAAACATTCTTCCGGAACCAAGTCTGCTCGAAAAACTGTTGAAACTGTTGCACTATTGTTTCCAGGACCAAACGACTTGACAAAGAATGACATTAAAGTCTGTGGGAACACCTTAAAACACTGAACAGGACCAGTCTTGTCTGTTTCCAACAATCCCGGTTGAACCTTTGAAAGTCTGGACACCGAGGTCACTATTGTCACTCCAAACAGACACGTCTACCTAATCATCGACTGCCATTCACAAGCATTGATTTGCATCTGCCCTGATAAGGTTTTAGCATTTGCCGAGGTAGAGCCAGGCTTGGGTGGGATGTAAACAGAGACTGCTACACCCGTGGAATTACCATAAGAATGCTGGGACTGTGAGTGTAGTGTTTAATATGAAATGAGTGTCTGGAGTTGCTGACCTGAGGCAGGGTTCATGATGTTCTGCTGCTGCACAGGCACTGGGCTGGCCGGGGCTGCCTGGTTAATCTGAAGCAGGGCCTTACGTGGATCCTGCCAGGTGGTCGTCTGGTCATTATGGCTATGAGGAGACAGAGACATACATAAGCAGGACTATTAAACAGAAATATTGTGGTTGTGACCCAAATTCGAATGAGCCGCCTCTTTGGCTTGACATATGTATGCATGTATTATTCAGACACCTTTAACATTTCTCACAGTTGCTATAAAAAAACTTAAGAAAAACATGGTCAGGTCAAAGTCTCTGAATAATCTTTATTCCACATTTTTAGTAATCTTACTGGTAGTTACTGGTAAAATGATATTATGTATATTCTGGTTTGACTGTATTGTAAAAAAGTGACTACATTTATTCTTGTACCAGGATGAATAATATATAATATTTCCAGGGCAGTGTACTACCATATAAACCAGTGTTATATATCCCATTGGTTTACTTGATTCAAACAGAGTGCTCAGATAAAACTCCCAGCAAGTGGACCTTTTACAAGATCTTTGTAAACACCTGAGAGCAGACACATTTGGACAGCATCACAGTCCTTTAATCTGCATAAGCAAAAGCGAGCAGGAACCAAACATCTCCGAAGCCTCCCGCAAGCAAGCGTAAATGATGGTCTGTCCTGTAAGCAATGAAACTCCCATTCATTTCGCTTGCCCTGGCGGCTAAAAATAGGTTCTTATAAAAGTCCATTTCATAAACTTTACAATTGCCACCCACTCTTGTGTCAGATCTGCTGATGCATTGCTGTGGAGGAGGGAGCGTGGATAACCGTAGGCCGCTGTGTGAACTTTGACCGAGTTTACATGTGATTTGCCTGTGTCCAGTGGACTGAACTGGTGTCATCTGCACATGAAGTCACCGATTACTGTAATGTCAGTGATGAATAACACGGTTACTGGAAAACAAATCAACAAGTCTAAAAGGAGGGACTGAAGCCAGGCTCACACTCTAATGTTTATTCAGATTTTAGACAGCAGGGTGGCAGGGAGAGCAGTGCTGCTTGACGCACTGTTGTTCTCTTCTTCACTGCAGTTTATCACTAAAAGGTTAAAAAGGGGTCTTTTTTGCCTCAATCTCAGCATGAATACCCAACAGACGTACTTTCATTCCACCAACCAAAAGAAACAAGTTAATCCTGAACCTTTAAAAACCAACATTCGTATGTTTACTAGTAAACTACACTTAAAAATAAAGGCGGTGCCACAGAAGAACCATTTTTGGTTACACAAAGAATCATTTTTAGTCAATGGTTCTTTAAAGAACCATCTCTTTCTTACCTTTATATAATCTGAAGAACTTTCTTCGGCCACAAAGAACCTTTTGTGACACAGAATGGTCCTTTAAGGAACCATTTAGACAAAAAGGTTCTTCTATGACACCTTTTCCACTTTCAATAGTGTACCATCATCATATCAAGTCTTCCAAAAAAAAATGTCCTGAAGGCAACTATTTACCTCCAGAAAGCAGCACTCGTAGATTTTCCAGCATACTATCACAACACATTTCATGATCTAATCTCAAAGCTTCCTTAAGATAAAACCTGACATGCCATCTCCTTCCTAAACACTAGCTGCTAATCTTCGCATTTTCTTCGAAACAAAAAGTTTTCCAAGAAAACGGTTTTGGTGTCCTGAAGGCACATGCACGCAATTTACGAGCAGTGTTAGGAGACGGAGTGGGCGGCTCAAAAGCCCTGCGATACGAGGCGCTGCACGTTCAGTCAGGTCTATGAAACTACAGCCAGCGCAGATTAGGTTTTTAATTCAAAATACTGCTGCAAGTAAACACTCCTGAATGAAGCAGATTTATGTAGCTTCAGGGCAAACCGGGCAGTTGTGAAACATGTCTGCAGTGAGAACGGGCTGCAGCGCTCGGTGTAGAGGCATTTCTAATGACGGCTTTGTCGGGGCTTGTTGTTCGATTAAGATGTAGAGTTAACACAGGAAAAGGCCCCTCTCTCTCCCGTTCTCTCGCTCTCTCTCTCAAGCGAGGGCCTGTACATTCAAGCAGGGTCAGTCATGGGTCTCCTCCCAGGAGGTTTCTTTCTCTCGCTGCCTGTTCCAACACACTGAAGTGTCAGGCTCTTTAACAATCTGGCGCCAGTTTTACAAAGCTTTCACCTGCTGGACAAAAGCTCAGACCAAGCTACGACCCAAAACCCTAAATGCTATTCACTTGCTCCTCTTCTCCCCTAGCTCTATTTAAGACAGTTTTTGTCACTGAAAACATAAGATTTGCATACACTAAACTTATGTTTGAGCATCCTGGCTAGTGGCAAACCAATAAATCTATTTCAAGATTTTTGGCATTGACTGATAAACATGTTTGATTGGCTAATAAATAGCTTTCTGTGTGGGTAATCTACCGCTGATTACAGGACCAGCTTTGCTGACGAAACGCGTAAACATATCGGCCGATCAGGGGTGCGTTTCCCAAAAGCAACCATGGTCGCAAGTTCCGTCGTTACCAATAGAGTTCAATGGAACTAACAATGATAGTTAGCTAACGATGCTTTTGGGAAACGTACCCCAGTATAGGTGCATCCCTAGATTTTACGTACACTTGTTGTCCTCCAAGTTTAATTCACAAATAAATTATTTGGTTTATTAAAGGTTTATCATCATACAGAACACAATTTACTGTATATAAGATGTTTTTTTGTTTTTTTTTTGTTAATGTACGTCTTTTAACATTTGAAAGAAATATATTATCCTAAACTGTGAAACATAATTAGTGTACAGATCCTTCAGAAATCCTTTTATTATGCTCTTTGATCAACAAAGTAAAAAAAACTAAACAAATTAAATTAAATGAATTAAAGGTATTCATTTCCAAACCTTTGAAAAGTGGTGAATATTTATACTACACGGGCATCAATGTATACTATCTATCTTTATACAGACCATGAACTATTCTGAACTCTTGATATTGGCATCAGCTATTTAAAAACCCATTCTGTTTGGACACTAGTCTTGATGGATAGACGGCTGACCACTACTCTACTGGAAAAGAAACCACAGGACACAAAAAGAGCCTGGGAGGACGTTTGACCTTGTGGATAAATGATTTCTCCAACTTTCTGACAGGTTTTGTTTGCAATACTGAATTGACAAGGCCCTTTCCCATCATAAAGCCCGGTGACCATTTTTTCCTGCCGTCACTTTCTCTTTGCCACCAATTAGTTGCCATTCCGCCATCGCTGCCTTATGAGAGAGGGAGGGAGCAAGAATAACAAAAAGAGGAGAGAGAGAAAGAGAGCGACTGACTCAGCACTTCACCACCCCCTCTTCTCTAAGCTCCCTCTTGTTTATGCTTTACTGATCAAAGGATCTGCCAAAAACTGCCCCTCTCCCACCCACCTACCAGTAAGCCACCCTACCCCCAACCCACACACACACTCCAGGAAAACAGCCCAGGCCGCAGCAGACGGACAGGAACAGGGGGCCTCTTCAGGAGGGTCACGGGGGAGGGCCGAATGACCGTCAAACAAAAAGAAAAGGCCACAGATGAGGAAAAGGAGGAGGAAAAAACCAGCTCGGAAGCAATCCCTCAGAACTCCATTGGCTGAGTGGATCGCCGTGGTCCTGTTACACTTTATGTCACCCCAATCCTCCCCCTCCTATTGCTGCTGGAAACTCTGACAGAGACATGGGGGGAGAGAGGGAGAGGCAGTGTGAGTTCATTTTAATTGGAGCACAGGATGTCGAGTATGAAGATCTCCTCTTGGGTTTCAGCAAGGGCAGACGCAAGCGTACTCACACAGGTGGGCTTTATTAGCCCGAGCGTTCTACCCACACTGTGCCTTTTCCATGCAAAACACTGATGCTTATGTTTCATTCAGTGTCACACCGTAACCATAACCGTAACCAACACAAGCGACAGCTTACTTGCAACGTGCTGTTTTCTGGCAGCGGTTTGAATGCACAAATCTCTAAAAGATTAGCTTAGTTCTAAAACGGAGTGAGGTGGCATAGGCGACTAAACACAGAACGTCTGCACGCTGATTTGGAGCAACTCTACAAAATAAACATATGACTCTCGGCTTAGTACTGACCTCATGGCGATGCATTATAGGATTGACGCCGTTGTGACGGATCTCTTAAAAGGCAGCTTAATTATGTAGATTTTTGGTCTGTGATGCTACTGTCTTTAGAGGCAGCTCTCTAGCGTTTGGAAGAGAGCAAATGTGTTTTTGTAGTCAAAAGCACACCATCCAGTCTGGGTCAGAGCCCTACCATTGCGTCACTCTTGAGCGTCTGCTCATGCAATGTTCTCTCTGCAGTTCCAGCACACACGAACAAACACACTTCACAAATGAGGCAGACTGGCTTCCCTTTACTCAGTGGGAAAGTACCGGGAAAATAAGAGGATAGTCAAAAAGCAGCCAAGAGTAACAATAATGGTGAAATCCATATGCACATAATACTTATGCATATGACTAATGCCTGTCATTTATTCATGATGCCAACCTGCATTTGATGAAGCCTTAAGATCCTTGCACACCAAGTCCGAAATTTTTGTATGTTTTTTTCTTGTGTTGACAGACGATTTACCGTAATTAATCACATCCAAAATAAAGGTTTCATAATGTGTGTGACTACTGTGTATATTTATTATGTATAAATACACACACACACACACATATGTAATGGCCTATTTTTAATGTTTTTTATGTATTAAATATATTTATCTATAATATAAATAATAAAAATATATACATAAAATGTAAAACAAATATATATATATATAAATATTAAAAAAGTATGTATATA
>JAUCMT010000039.1:879924-895520 GCA_032357475.1 Enteromius thamalakanensis
ATATATATACATATATTATTTTTTTTAATGTATTTATTTATTTATTTCTAAATATATACTGTATGTGTGTTTATATTATGTAAAGAAAAACTTTTATTTCGCGATTAATAATTTTACTTTTTTTTTTCCATATCAAATTGTTCACCACGGATATGAAAATTTAAACTTGATCCAATTTTTTTTAATGACAGACAAAACTAACAGATACAGTGTGTAAATATGAATGTGTTTTTTAATGTGCAAAGACTTTTAAAGATAATAATCTGACATTTGACAACTTTACCAAGCTAAAATATGGAATACAAAGTAAATTTCAATAAGAAACTTTAAGATAAAAAACAATAAAATTTAACAAAATAAAAGTCGTCAAGTAATACACTGAATGAAATGTATTTGAATGTGTTGCTAACAACTTTTTTTTTTACATACAGTGCAGTAATAAGTGACCAGTTAAGTTCACTCATCAATGCAGTTTAACAAGGCTGACTGCTCATTCACACCAACACACACACACACCTATGGCAACGGTATCCCACACTCCCACCGGAAAAACATCATCGCCACTCAAGGCCATTACAGATCACTAGGGGCCACCAGCTGAGAGGCGTTATTGAAGATTATGGGGCCAGAGATGGCGACAAAAGCATAGACAGGACAGACGTCCGCTCAAGAGACCCCCACAAACACCCTCCAGAGCTTCAAACATCATCGGCCAGACGACTGCAACCTTCTTTCCGCAGCCCTTCTTCTATCCCAGACTAAGCAGACTGGGAGAATGACAAACAGACAAAGAAAGGTCTACAACCCTGGTAGCAGGCTTTTGCTTTTATAGCCAATAGACAAGCAGAGCGGAGGTGGGGATTCTGGCACTCAAAATCACATTGAGCCATGACCACACAGGAATCACTCCATGACACTAAAGCAGACAGTGCTCTATAGAAGCTCACTTCCTGATTTCCTCTCCAGCTGTTATCACCGCTCATGAAACCAGAGAGCGCTCGAGGAGGAGGTGGTAGGTAGAGAGGGGAGGTTAGCGAGCTCATGGAACTGGGCTTAGACCCACCCAAGCGCTCGACATGATTGATGGCCCAATTATCAGGGCCCTGTTTATTGTGCTGCAGTTATTTATAACACAGCAGAGCTTGAGGTGCTGCGATGAATGCTTCTCACAGTTGCACTCAACTTCACCAGCTCTGCATGTTTTCCACTTTGCCTAAGAAATAAGAAATATTTGAACTCGAAATATGGGGAATATACTGGAGGAGCTGTATTCAAAATAGCAGAAAGCGCCAAGACAGCATTCCCTATTCTCAGCCTTTGTCCAAAATTAGCATTATACTTACTTTCACCTGCGAATTTAGGCATATTTCAGATAATATACAACTTAAGCTGCATAAACAGCATCTGTTTACCATTTTAAAAATATTTTGTAGATTAATTAATTAACTTTTTTTTTTTAATTGAGGGATGATCATTTTCAGTAATATTGGACAGGATTGCACAGATGTTGCAGGTTAGGATTTTGTTGCATTTCATATGAATATTCAGAAACACTTTATTTTAAAGTGTTCTTGTTACATGTCACAAGGACTATAATAACAATAACTGATGCATAACTCTAAGACAAACTCTAAAAATATTAAGTACATGTATTATGCAAACACTGATCAGTACTTTCATGTATAATTACACTGTAACTATAAAGATTCTTTAAATTAGTGGTCAGTGAATATTTGTTTTGCTTAAAAATAATGAAAATATTATAATTTATTACATATACAATTACCTGTTGGAGATACATAATACAACACGTAAAAGTAATCAGTCCCTCCATTTTTTGATAATGAAAAAACTGTTTTCAACAGTGATAAGTACAAGAAATGTTGAAAAAAATTTTTTTAATGCTTTTCTGATCAATAATGGAATAATGGTTGCTGAAAAATAAATTCAGCATTGCCATCACTTGAATAAATTACAATTTATAACATATTTAATTATAAAACAGTTGTAATACATAATATTATTTTTTTTATTTATTTATTTTTACAAATTTTAATAAGAAACCTTATTGAACTTTTGAACAGTAGTGCATGTCTGTTACTAAAATTATGACCAAAAAAAAAAATGTATTTATTAAAATGATCTGCACTAGAACTGCATCCACAATGATTCTGTATATTAGCTTAGCATAACACACACTGCATCTAATGAGGATAAACAGAGTCCTCCATTATGAATGACTGAACGCTGCTAGTCAGGACAGGAAGAGGACATCAGGCCTCAGTCAGCTCTCCATTTTCCCCTCACGGCCGAGCGAGCGAGCGTGCATCAGGACGGGTGGATGAGTGACTGAGCTTCCGTCAGCAGGACATCATCAGGAGAGATTATTGAGCGACCTGCTGACCTCTGGCCGGATTTAAGTTCCTCTTTGAAGGAGGGCTCATATCACAGGAGTCAGCGGACAAAGCAGCGAATTAACAGAAAAAGCAAGAGAGAGAAAGAGAGAGAAACTTGGGTAAAGGTTATAGAGTTCTCAGAAGGGGTAGGCAAGCTATATTTTAACGCATGAATCTCTTTCTTTTTAATGAAAACGTACCATTAAACTGCTGCAAATGACCAAAAAACAAAACAGCATGAAGCTGAATGTGACATTCAACAAACTCCCTGAGCTATTTGGTAAATGTAAAGAGCGTTTTAAACGAGACCCTGCTCTGAATACATAGGCAGGGGTTCTTCTTGAGGCAGTCTGTTCCGCAGTGACAGTAGGAGCATTGATGTCTGGGGCAAAGGTGTTACATTAGGACTGGGTAAACACAGGTCTGGCTAACTCTGCTTTCTATATGTGCACACACACACACACAGATGACACTCTAACAGGAAAGGGGCTTGTTTGTGCGTGGTCAATAAAGCCCAAGCTTGACAAACACACATTTGCTCAAAGTAAATGCTTCACACTAGATGAGCTGAGAAATGAATCCACCCTGACCTGGGAAACTAAACATTACAAAAACGAGGCCACTGTAATCTAACTAATGACTTTAACCAGGAAATGGGTCAAAATGGGTCTTCAGCTCACGTCGTAAAAGCACGACGTCAATTTAGGCTCAAACGCCAGTTAAACCAAACAAGGAGTGTACGACCAAAATACTGCACGTTATATAAAGAATTGTATTATGCATTCATAATCATAATAACAGTAATATTTTTTTCGGATTTTTAAAATTATTTTAGTGTATTTTATTTAGGCAAAATTTATTAAACATAAAACTTTTTTCCATGTGTGTGTATATATATATCTATATCTATATCTATCGATATCGATATCTATATCTATATATTGGCCATTAAGAGAGAGATATAACCGTTATTTGTTATAACATACAGTACTGTAAAAAAAGAAGGAAAAAATAATATAATGCAACAAATAGGCCTAATATTAATTTGATTAGTATTACTAGCCTGATGATGATGATAATTGCCTTGCTATCATCAAAGGCATCAGCCACAGGTGATATCTCTGAATATCGTTGATGCACGATACTATCATCATTCGTCACAACCCTAGTACTGTTTATCTATAAAGACACACACATACAGTATATATTTTTAAAATATTGACATGTTTTTATTTCTATTCATTTATACATGCTATTAATTGGATACATTTGGATACAAATTCTTTACTTAAAAAATCTTCCGGAGCGCAAAATATAGAAAAGTTGTTTTTAAAAGCTGTTTAGCTACAAAAATACTTTACAATACAGCTACTAAAGCTATATGTTAACAACGGTAGTTCGTTTTCGATTTCTTATAAATAACATTAAACAGACCTGTCCACTGTTTTATTAGTGGAACAACAAAAATCCATATGGATTTACACAGTATTACACCGGCTGACCAACAAAAAGGCCTTGATCATGCATGAAACAAAAGTATGATTGTGGTCTGGGTTTTGTGGGGAGGATAGACGCTCCCTGTGATGTTGATCACATTCGCAATAGCAAACTTTCACTCCCTTCACCCGTCCTCCACACAAATGTGCTACAAATGGAGCTGGGAAGAGAGGCCTGACCCAGATGGCTAAACCGTTAGCCATCAAAGAGACGGCCAAACGCAGTACACAACACGCCTGCTCCAAACTCACACATTCAAGAGTGCAATTCAACACGGCGTGATTCACACCGAGCCTCCCGATGAGCAGATTTAAACACAGACAGGAGTGGCGGAAAATCAAGTTAGAATCACATGAACACAAACCGGTCACATCTACATTCTGCCCGTAAAACCCAGATGAACCGTTTCGAAATTGAGACGGATGTGAATTTAGCCTATACCTCCTTTAAGAAAGGAGGGGGGGGGGCAGAAAAGCAAATATTTTCCCAACTGGCTACAGAAAAATGGAGTTTGAGTGTGTGAGGAAAATCCAAAAGAAAACAGGCCACCCCAGAAGACTGCAGCACTCAATAACAAAGACTGTCTGAGCTGGCAGTGTGTGTCTGGACATGCAAGGCTTCCAGGAGCAGCACCATTGCACTACAATACTACTACTGCTAAGACAAAAGCCTGCATTTATGTCGCTTGCTCCTAATACACATGCTTTCTACTGAGGAAAAAAAAATTATTTTCCTGTTTGTTTACAGTGCAGCACCAACAGTAAAGGAGTATTAAAATATCAAACTGGCAAAAATAACTAAATCGGAGTACTAATATGCTTTTCTACAGTGATACATCTGTATAGATTCAATATACATATACAATAAGTTATTAATTCATTCATAATAGAGGATTTTACACACTAGTTAAGCACAAAAGGCTTCCTTAATAACTCAGCCAGTATTAACAATCAATCAATAAATACATTTTAATTGTGTGCACCAGTGTGAAATGTGTGCATGTGTGTGTGTGTGTGTGTGTGTAAAATCTACGAAAATATGTTTTAGGGTTTCATTTAACATTTTGGAACCCTATAATATGTTGCAAGCAATATGTTAGCAAAATATCATGCATATCTAACTTGCTGAAACAGTCGACTTAATGAAAGATATACATTCAAGGGAAGCCCTGCCATCATGTGTCAGTGATTCATCCAATCATGCTCATCTCCCACCCAAACCAAGAAAATCCCATGGTGAGGCCAGACAGCAGGAAGGAAACACGTGGCCACACCGTTCTAGTGGTCCAGTAAGTTGCGAAAACCAAACAGTGTTCATTAAATCACTTAACACCATGATTTAACATTACCACCGGGTCATGTCCGTTAACTCCTCACCCAAATGGTAGTAATTTTAAAAATTATATATATATAATTACATACACATATATATATACATACACACACACACATATTTAAAATGACCTTATTCACCATTTCTAAACAACACAGACATTTATGACAAACAATAAATGCAAGTTTTGCCTTCAGGAAAGACTCTGAGACACACCTTTTGTGTAGTAATTAAAAGCAGCATGTTTTAAAAGCGGGTGGAGGGGTAAAAGTGGTTCCCATCACAGAGTCTAATCCCTGTGAGGGTTGGGGTCCACATCCCTGAGGGCCCTTCTCGGCTAGGGCCGCCCTCCCATGGGCTAAATCCCCCCCACTGAGTCCTGGCTTTAATAAGACAACGGAAACACTGATTAGCCCCTCTATTTGGCCACATTCTCCAAATTAGAATCCTTCATTAGTTTATGACCCTGGTCTCAGTGTTAGTGCCCTGTGAACTTAACCCCCCCCTCTTCTGGAGGTCCCAAAAAACAGGCAGGCGAGAACTAAACAAGATGACCCTCAACCGCCCTGAGCCCCCCTTTCCCTCGGTCCCAGTCTATTATAAATCAAAGCTCACAGTAAACTGTTGGAAAAAAAGGGAAAGAGGAGGTCAACACATCATGTTGACCTTTCCCACTTCTGTCTTCCACAGGGTTAATAATGAAAGCAGGAAGACAAGGGGGAAAACAGGAGACAGAGACCTAGGAAGTTTAAAAAAAGACTAGGCAACAGCTCATTTTACCCCCTGTAATTATAGATTCAATCTATGCACTCAATGTTCAAAGGGAATTGTAAAGAACATTGTAAACACAAATTTCTCTTGCTTTAAAAAACAACTGCTTAGATATACCATTCATAATCACTATAAGGTAAGTTTCATCTGTTCTAAATTCAAATGATTTGTTTTGTTGTGGAGTAATTTACTTTAGTTCTTATATGTAATAATAAAACAGAACTTATACACTAATGCAAATGATCCGTAATTAGTAGTGTAATTTTGACTCAACATATAGTCAACTTGAAGTCAAATTACAGTCAACTTATTTTCCAACTTCTCAGGAAGATCTACAACTAGCATCTGGAAGCGCCACGGAACGAGTTCCCTATAATCCTGGGCTTTTGAGGCGGCGTTGAAACAGTCTTCAAATGACTGGGTGTTGCAGGTTGATTACGACTTCTGATAGCTTTGTGTTTCCTGTCATTTTCTTCCCGCTATCAAAGTGTCACGGGACACCACTGAGGCCTGAGCAAAGGCTGAACTAAATATAGGACAAAAAGGTTACAGTGTAACCATTCAAAGCTAAAATCTAACTAGATTTAACGCAATAGATCTTTCACTGTGTGTTCAGAGTCTTGTTTGTTTGTCTATATCTGACCAGGTCACATGAGTGTCACTGGATAAATAAAGCAACCCGCTCAAGCTCTCTCTCTCTCTCTCTACTTTATCTCTACGGAGTGGATTCACAAACCAGGCTGCTTGTCAGACTTCCCTTAGCTGTGTGACTTACATGTGGCCAAACGCGAGAGCCACTGGGATGCATCGCAAACCTCCATCTGCTTATCTGCAACCAAAGTGAATGGTAATAGATAAGCTCTCTAATGAAATCTCTGTCCTTGGGAGAAACGATTTGTGTGGTGTACATGAGGAAGAGTAGTGGCCACCTGAAAGCAACGGGAGCTTGTTATAGTTTCAAACAGGTAGGCTCACATCCCTCCCACCATCTGAAGAGGGCCTGATTAAAAATAGGAGTGTGTTTGTTTTCCAGGAAGCCTTCAGTGTTTCTAGGTTTAAAGACACGTTTCATGTGTTGCAAGAAATCTGACTTACTTAACCATTTATGCATCTGGTAAATGATTTTGTATTTATACCTGACTTCTATAGTATAGTCAATCAACTTTAAAATATCTTCTTTGGTTTTCAACCGAATAAAAAAACTCATACAGGTGAAGGGCGAGCAAATGATGACAGAAGTTTCATCTTAGACCAGAATCACAATATATGTACATCTGTCAGCACTTGACAATATAACAGAGAACCGCAAAACTCAACTAGACGGTCTAAAAGAAGCACTGTATAATTAGACTGGTTTCAGATTCATCTGACCTGAATGAGTTATTGAAAGATGTAATGGAACAAAATGTCCCATTTGTTGTTTACCAACAAGTTGACAGTGCCAACTACTGGCCTGGCATACATAGTACAGCACTTTTGTATGATATGTGTGAACACGAATCGTTTATAAAAAAAAGGCTGTTGCATATAACGTGAAACTTTTCAATAAAGGAAAGAGAAAAACTTTCTGTTTTTGACTACAACACTGTAAAACGTAGCCTAAATTAGTCTACCCCCAGCATATGCTGGTTAGGCATGTTTTGATGCTGGGATGCTGGTCCTTTGCCAGCACGTGACCAGCAAAGGACCAGCTTAAACCAGCATCAAAACATATCTAACCAGCATATGCTGTTTTTTAACAGGGTTGTAAGTCTCAAAAACATGTTTCAGGCACGAAATCAGGCACGTTCTTAGACGTTTACATAAGCTGCGTCAAGAAAAGGAGGGGGTTGTACAGACAAGACGAGTCGTTCATTTATGCATTTCAGCAGTGACAGAGACGAGGTGAATATCAAACACAGACCCCTCCAAAAGGTAGCAGTCTCAATGTTTAAACTTCCTTCATTTTTCCGGTCAAGAAGAACAAGAACTACCAGACTAAATTTGGAGCCGAGTCTTAAGGATTAGGCGCCCTCATTGTTGGATGCATTAGCAGTTGCAACATTTCCAAAACATTAGCCTTGGTCTTGTGAGTCGTCTACACAAATGGCATTTTCCCCTTCCTGTCCCTCAGCCCTCTTTTGCACAATTTCTGAAGATCTGGTCCGTATGAAGCAGGAGGCTAATCATGTTTGTCTAGTAGCGACTGGCCAGAGGGTCACGCATCCAGACATCCCAGAACCTTTGCATTCAAAAAATTCAGTCCTGATACAGCAGCTATGAAATAAATAGCGACAACTTGAATAGGACTTATCAAAAAGACCGCTTTTTTAACTCCTCCTGTGCGCAGCCTGTGTCCTGTGGCCAGGCAGATGAGTTTTGCAGACCGGCCCGTCCTGCACTCGTTCTACGCTGCTACACTGGGCCTTTGTTCCCCTCTGAAACCCAATCCACAGAAGTACCCACACACACACACAGAGAAGGAAGCCTTGGCACACGGGCTAACACACTAGCAAAGACTAAGATATATAAACCAGCTGGAAAAAAAAGACTCATTGATGGGAGTTTTGATTAAAAATTAGCTTTCATCTGCACATTTAAAATAAAAACCAGCTATTTTCTTAATGAAACTTTTAGCTTGCAAGTGTGACGTCACACACCACTGATTTTGGTTCCAAACGCCAACAAATGGTGCTAATATACACTCACAACTGTGCTTAAAAAAGGGCTTTCGAAATAGCATTCTCAATTGAAACATGGATTCAGAAACTATTCATTACATCAAGACCTGACTGAAAATCCACCTTTGTTGTAAATCTCTACATATAGCAAATCTTCCAGTTTTAAAATGACTGGAAGCACTGCAAACTTGACCCTAATCTGAAGGTCAACAATGCCTTATCAACTTGAAAGACATCGAACAGCAAAGATCCATGCTGACATCAACGTCATACCAAGCACGACAACGTCAACAACTCACTTTAGGAAGTATCTCTGGCCTGAAGGGGTCTTGGCCATCTCCCAGCCTGGGGGCAGCGGCACATCATCAGGTATTTCGTAAGAAGACTGGCGGAGGTGCTGTGGTGGGGCGTTTGCTGGACCCATGCTGCTCAGTGTGCCAGGAGAAACTGCACCCAGCTGCAGGGAGGCGGGTGAGGAGTGTGCCCTGACGTGCTGGGGCGTGAGGGTACCAGCAGTACCTGCATCCGTGCTGGCCTGTACAGGGATAGAGGATTATCTCAGCATAAAGAAGACATTTAGATTAGGATTAGATTTAAAGCAAAAAGGCTACAAGCAATAAGTCTCTTAAATAACAAAGAGACTTATGTCTAAACCTTAATCATTGAAAACATGGATGAAGTCACATATACACACACAGAGAACAAGCACGCACATATATATGATTCTCAACCAAAAGATGCCTCATTATGAAGGTCATATACTAAATATATGTATTACGTTTTACTCCTGTACATCTGCTGAAACAATGTAATTGTTAATGCATTGTTTCTTACGCTTTTTGTTTTCTTTCCTTTTATATGCATTAGAAGTCACATGTAAAAATTGTTCCTGTAAATCATTCTTTGTATTAATTCGTCTAAACTAGCTTATAGAATTAATCCAGAGCAAGAAACATTATTAAGACATTTTTCAGCTATTTAAATAAAATGCTTACATAATTGTTTACTTTGTTAACTTTGGAGGGTTATCGAAATATGGGAAATGAGTAATTTCTTTTCCAGTTAAGTCAGGGAAAGTCAAAGGATAACAAGATAATAGCAACGTATTTCCAACATGAATAAAACACCATACATGGAAACGTATTTATTTAGTAAATTTAAACAAGGGCACTATTGTCTTTTTGAATCATTGCTGAGTGTTGCTTTGATTAGTTTTATTAGCGTCCATTACAAAAACAAAAACTTAAGAACGGATGTGGCCTAGGTTGCAGACTTTAGGAGGAGCTAAGTAGGAAACAGGCTGTCCTGGGGCAACTATTCAGCAGATCTTAACGTGCGCATGCGCATGATTCCTAACCCAAGAAAACTCGATTACTTTTGTTGACAACTTTTTTCCCTTTTCTTTCTTTTTCTATTTTCTTTAAAATATGACCCTTTTTAATGATCTTCACTCGTGGAACAAGGGCTGAAAACTATAATAGCCTCGTGGTCTATAAACGGTTTTTTCGCTATTCTCATATAAAATGAAAGATAAATTAAAGACAATAAAAGTCAAACGCGGCTGCAATGAACAGCATATTTCAGGAATGAAGTCGTATGCGTTTTCTTTTCGCTGTTTAGAATGAACAACAAGCGCTGCCCCTCATCGCAAAAGAATCACTCTTTTGAGTCGGTTCTTTTGAATAAACTGTATCAGCGGGTTTGCAAAAAGTCTGAATCATTTTGAGTGATTCAGATTGAATCGCGTATAGCGCACTCATGAACTGCATCGTTTAGAGAGGTTTCACTCCGTGAAACAGTAACAGAATGTTTTATGTAACACAGAGTAAAAAAAAAGCTCTGTGTGAAGTGTAATGTTTACCTATCATCAGCTGAAATCAAACCTGGAAATAAATCATTTTGTGAGAGTTCTTGCAACTGGTGAATGACTTTGTACTGTCGGTCAAGACATTTGAACCCACTAAAAGTATCAAAATACAAAGAGTACAGAATGACACGACAAGTACACTTTAAACCGGTGCAGCCCCAGTAAGTCACCCCCTTTTCAACTTCATCTTGAGCTAGGGGTGAATAAAAGAGACGACTCTTTTTTTCTGCATTAGGTTAATACAAAACTAGCTACTTACTAGTTACCGAATGGTAACTTTCAGTTATGACTATTCTGATTTATATATTTTTATTTCTTTTCTGTTTGTTATAAAGTATGATTGACATGTTCTTATTATTTTACTGTCATATGAGAACATACGTCCTCTCGTGCACTACTATTTATTTAGCATCATTCACTATTTTTTCCTGCTCTAATGCAGTGCTTATTGTTCTTTGCTCATGCAATAACAAGTTACACACTAAACATTATAACCAGCAGAGACTGAAAAGGCTTCAATGTCGTGCCCCCTAGCCCCAGTTGCAGTGTCAGGCGCAGGAAAAGTTTGTGGAAATAGTTTGTGGTTTCTGTGGGGGTGGTCTCTTACTTGTCTGGAGTGGGACTTTGGCTCTGGCGGCTTGAAGAATGAGGCTGGCAGCTTTCTCTGTCTCATCGGCACGGAGGGGGGGATGTTGTTTTTCGGGTTCATCACAGCATTAAAAAGAGCCTCCAGATCGGTCTCGGAGTCTCCCCGAACATGGACGATCTGATGGCCGACAGGAGGGTTGTGCTGGCTCGGATCCATGACTCCAGATAAAACGTAGCTCTTCTTTCTATCCGACTGAAATGCTGGAAACTTTCAAATTGGCTGCAACCATAAATTGGCAGAAAATTTAATCCAAACAGCTCAAAGCTGCTTTCTGTCCGTCCGCTTTATTAATGATCCAAGCCTTGCGGGAAAAGTTGGCAGCGGTGTGTTTTTCTGATTCTCGAGAACACCCCAATAAATGTAAAAACGCGCATATCTACTAAACTATGTCGATTAAACTTCTTCTGTCTGAACTCTTTCAAAGCGCCGTCCGTGTGACTTTCCCAGGAGTTCACAGCTCCTCAAGCGCAGACATTGGTAACTACTGTACTGCGCATTGAAAAATCACAGCCCTCTCACTAACCTAACTAACTTTTTTCTTCTCTCAACTTCTGAAAGTTTGGGCAGGACATCAAACTTTATGAGTCATGTGACCGCCGACTCAGAGAGGCGGGGCTTAGGCAAGAGTCTTTAAAGCTACACGATTTGGTTCTGTTCGGGGGTCCATGAATAGAGACCATAAATATTTATATTTTAAGCATTAGTGTTTTAAGCGTTTATTAATACGGTGTTTAAATATCTGTTAGGGTCGTATATATCCACATACCAAATTATTATAAGCTAATACATTTGTCTGTATATTTATTTACTTTTAATGTATCATCAAATAATGATAATAAAACAATCATCATGACACAGCACCTTTAATTTCTAGAACATAAAAAAAGTTGTCTTTCAAAGCTGATCTGTGTCACAATTTTCATTCATATTTATGCCATGAGGTGTCACTCACCAATCTCATTATCCAAAAATACACCAGTGAAGTTCAAGCACTGGCTTCTTTATGAATAAAGAAATAAATTGTCTTTCATTATGTAGAAAGCTGCAGAAAAGTAGTTCCATGCAGTTCCCATAATTGTTATGTAAATGAGGCTTCCCGGACCATTGAGAAATCATTTTGTCAAGACTGAGCCCAGCTCTTTTCCCATACATTTAACATTGAGTGACTGATTATGAACCCCTTTTAATCCCCTGCGGGAACTGTAAGGGCATGATGAATGGATTAAAAAAGTTACTTTGTACTTTTTCCCTTTTAACCAGCCAACCAATATCCAGCCCTGTCTCTGCAAGCCATATATAATTAACCACATTATGTGTGTGTGTTTAGTGAGTGCCTTGTCATTTAGATTCTGTTCTGAATTATCTCTGTATTAAACTCTAGTGAATGCTCGGGAGACCTGGGAGTTGTTCATTGTAACACCATCATTTGTGAATGGTGTGAAATCATTACTGGACCACCACCTTCCTAATGTGACCTTTAAAGACCCCTTTTTGCCATTTTGAATGAAAATGCCGCTGTGAGAGTGAAACGAGAAAGGTGTTAGATGATGATAGGCCTATAACTACAGTTATTTTTGTGAATTTGTTCAAGCTTTTTTTTACAGTAGTGTTAAAGGGGTAGGCTGTTTTTGCACTCATTGTATTTGACATTCATTGATACTTTCCTAATCAGCTTTATTTTGTAGCAGACAGATATGGAAACAAATATCAAGCAAAAATCCACAGAGTAACTGACATGATTTCCCCCGATGTAGATTTTCAATCAAATTTTCAGTGCAAAATCTAGTTTATTTCTTTTAGCACAGTATTTGAAGGTTCGCAACAGTATTGTAACTTGGCGTGATACTTCAAATACCTTTGTCTGTGAAAGTATTCCTTCATTTGAGTGTGTGAGAGTGGTAAATATCCTGAAATGATTGAGGCAGTATTTGAGGTTTGTTCTGGGGGTTACCCTGCCCAACCCTGGGTGGGGGGGGAGACCACCCACTTAGCTGTCCTAAGGGTAACTCCATCATTTAGTCAACATGTCCCAACATCTTTGAGCCCGTGACAATTAACTTTGAGCCTGCGACAGTTATTGACATCGGTATTACACAGGAAACGGAAGTGTTATTGAACAAAATTATTGTCAGGGATTTAGAAACAGCAAGAACCTACAATAAAATATATGTTAAAATCGTAAATGTTTTTAAAAATTTCCTCATTTCTTCTGTTAGATCGCCTGTCATAAACAAGGCTCTTCCCCATCTTTTATCTTTTAAGAGGAGACATCTTAATTGTTGTGTTATGATTCCCGTGATAATGCGGATAATGAAGACAGCAGTGGAAATGCTTCCACAATCCTCATCTGAATGGAAATGGGAGCGTTTGTGCGCCCTCTATAGGTCAATGACAAATGACATGATCTCCTCATTAGACGTTTTATTGTAGTATTTTTTTAATAATCATAATAATAAGACTATTAATTAATTTTGGGCATTTTTTTAAAACATATTGAATTAACAATAAAAGCAGATAATATGTTCTCCCTCATACTCCTTTACAAACATTAAAGTAATAGTAAAATTTAACTAAAATGTAGTCACCCTCAGGTCATCCACGATTTAAATGAATATGTTTAATTGCAACATTTACGAAGCAATTTAGCACTAGGCTACACCACCTGCTCGCCAATGAAGACTCACTCTTCAGTGAATGGGTGCCGTCAGAATGAGAGTCTAAACCACTGATAAAAACATCACAATAATCCACAAGTAATCCAAATGACTCGACCAGTTAACGTCTTATTTTAGTGAAAAGTTAAATGCTTGTAAGAAACAAATCATTAAAGCATTTTAACTTTAATTACTTTAATATTTTATAATATATTGACTTTAATATTTTTGGTTTCACTGCACTGACACGTCAATTATCTAAATGATTTAACTACTGTCATCGACAGAGCTTCTTTAAAAGATTTCATCATCATTGTTTTAATTAAAAAAAAAAATTATATTAAATTCTATTTATATTTTTAATGTTTTGCCACATCAACAGATTTGCTTCACTGCAGAATATGAATGCGTCTTGTATTTGCTTAAGTTTGCATCATTGATTTCTGTTCATTTCCTGTTTATTATTGTGAAGCTGCATGGAGAGAATCTGTATTGTATAAAGGTGGTTTGACTTGAAAAGGTTACAAAACATTGTCTTGGGGTTTCAGCCTATAGCTTTAGGAAGTGGAAGCTTCATGGAGCCACCCAAAGAAACGTTAAAACGGTTGGCCGTCAAAGAATGAATGATGATTTCATGACTTAGATAAAAAAAAAAACCACAGTAAGTAAACAGTATAATGTTCTCCACAAAACTGGCTGCACAGGAAGCACACCTGAACGTTTAAAAAGCTAAAATATGAATAAAAATGTGCATTTTGTGTTCAGATGAAGAGATAGTTGGAGCTTGTCATTCTGTGGCACTCAAACCAGGTCTCTCTGCTAAGGAGGGGGTCTGAGACTCTTTATATAAACAGGTAGGAATGCGTGGTGCATAATATGAGGAAATGCTACAAGACAATCTCTGTCTGTCAGCAAAAAAAACCTGAAGCTTGGTTGCAAATTGTCTAAAATATGTTCATGTCTTCGCTCAGTCACTTTGACCTGAATATTATAGTGAACAAATGCTAGCCTACTAATCTGAATAATCTGCCTGCAAAGTTATTGTAAAAGACTGAACCTCCTATCAAAAGAAAAGGGGACTGAAATTATTTATTAAGCCTATTAATAAGTATTTTTAAAAAATGTGTTTAAGAAAATTTAGCAAGCAAATTTTGCTGTTGTTTGCAAGCAACTTTAAAAAAAAAAAAAATCTACCCATCAGGCACTTTTAGACCAATTTAAGGTAATAACTGTGTCTTTATCAAAATAAAAAAGCAATTCTACTCAAGCACAGTTATTTGGTAACAAACGTGACCTTTTTTTTTGTAAAGAAACCCTAACTTTTGGTTTTCCTCGACCGAACACTGGTTGATGTGTTATGCTAATCACAATCAATTTCCAATTCAGTTGCATGACAGGCTTGCACGATACCAATGCTTACTTAACCGCTCATGCAAAAGAGAAAGAAAAACACCCTGATAGCTATATGCTCGGTGTGGTTTAAGATTCGCCGGTGTTCATTCTGGGAAGGGTGCAGTCTCTTCTCCGGTCAGCTTGCCTTGGCTTGTTGCAGCGGGTGGAGGAGGTCCCTGCACCTTTGAAGAATTTGGCAGAGGTTTTCTTCCCTCTTTGAAATGTGACAAATTGAAATGCATTGCAAGAACACACTTGCTGAACAGGTTTTCGACTCATTGTGTGTCTGTACTGTACTGTCTACACTGTAAAATCCAACAGTGTACCTTACTTATATATACTTAGTTATCTTTACTTAAATAAGTCTAAGTCGTTATA
>JAUCMT010000039.1:905829-919321 GCA_032357475.1 Enteromius thamalakanensis
TTCTGATGCAAAGATATAGGTCTTACAAAACGGTTGCTAGGGTACAGTGTTTGGTTACTAGGGAGTGGCTTGGCTGCAGCCAGTAATTGAATTATAAAGTAAATATAATATGGTCTTGCAGAATAAGGCATTAATATGTGCCTTATAAGTACTATGTATTATGTTACCGTTTTTACTGGCGAGAACACTCCGGACTCCATGCCACAGCATTGAAATCTCCTCATCTGTTGGAGTCCGGTCCAAACATATTCCGTTTTCTCCACACCTGTGCCTGGTCTTGTTTGCAAGCGCATCTGGAGGGGAGAGGGAGCAGATGCCTGCCTCATGAGTGTAGGTACAGTCGGGTGGCACTGGAGCACAGATAGCATCTGTTCTGAGAATAGGCCTACAAACTACTGCCTGGCTATCTGGAGTATCTTTGCAAAGGGCCAGATCCTGCAGATCTGGTCTGCTCTGTACACCATCTTTATGGCAGGATTCCTTTAAGATGTACATGGGACACTCAGCTAAGTTACACTCTACAGCATCAGGTTTTGGAGGGGGTCGAGGCACCAAAATCTTCCCCTGGGCCTTGGCCACATGTTGCGCTTCCCTGGCAGATTGCGGTCTGATGATAGTGCCCTTCCTGGCCCGGGAAGTAACGGGACACGAGCCGACTCTGGCTGAGCGTGTTCTCCGGGGAGTCCGTGGGCCCCCAGTGCAGTGGGCTCTTCTTTGAGAGGTGTGCTCCTGTTTTCGGCTTTCTTGGGGCCCTACATCTGTCCAGGCCTGTCTGGTGAATTGGGGCCCAGCGGGGACAGCAGAGGTCTTATTGGAGATGTTCTTTGATACCCCTGTGAGTAAATTCACTTGGTCCGAGTGATCTGCCGAGAGCTGTTTATGGGTTTGTTGAGGCAGGTTAGCATGCCTGCTGGGGTCTCTAAACACTCGGTCCACCCCCTCAACCCCATCTACCTCATCAAACCAGCGTAGTTTCTTCTTAAGGGTTCTATTCTGGTCTGGCTCATTGAGTTTTGTCCTGGCCAGCTCTACGCTGTCCCGGATTAATATGGCCACTTCTTTGGTGAAAAGCAAATGGCCAGGAGTGTAAGTGAATTTGACAGTTCCTGATTTGGATTTTAAATGGTTTTTAAGAATCCCTTTAAGGAATCTGACATTGTTTTTAGGGGCGGAATGGGTCACGGGGTCTGCAGATGTTTTGTTTGGTTCCTCCATGCTTTTAGAAGACTTCAGCATTCCAGCTTTTGCCAGTTTTGTGACATCCGTTTCATTTTTAGGATCTATGCTTATACTCTCCTCCATGCTCAGTGGTTTGGATTCTATCTTAAGCCCTGTAGCAACATATACATCTGGTTTGCGTTTATGTGACTGTGAAGAACTCAGTTCTTCTATTTGTTTAATGTTTGGGGAGCTTGCGTCAGTTCGATACATTATGCTAAGATGGGCAGAGGAGCTGGAAAAGGCTTCGAATGAACTGTTGCTGTGTTTGCATCTGCTTGCTGGAAGAGCCGTATGTGTTTCTGATAAATGTTTAGCATATTTCTCCTCCAGGGCTCTTGTCTGCTGCTTGGATTCTGACTTGAAGACTTTAGTTAGGCTTGAGAATTCCAGGGGTGTGGTATCTGGCACGGCTTGTGTTTTGCAGTGGGCAACCACAAATCCTTTGTCTTTCAAAATGTTCCCTTGAGCGTTCCTGTCATTATTGTGAGTCATATGTTCTGAATTAGTTGCTAAGTCCTGCTGAGTCAACTCTTTTTGGCAACCATGGGTGTTGAAGGTCTGCAACTGGTCTTTTGAGTTATCAAATCTTTCTTGTGTGCAAGACCGGAGACTCCTGTTTTCTTCTGTTGACTCACGATCCTTTGGTGAGGGTGAGTTGAGACTGAGCTTGCTGTCCTGATTTAGGAACTCCTCCAGGGAGCTCTTTGCTACGGAAGAGGAGGGGTAAGATGGTGAATATGGGTTGCTGGACTGTCTGAATGGTGATGGAGGATTTTTGGGTTCTTGGAGCTTAGGGGGATCCACGGGGAGGTAGAAAGACTGGGTACAGGTGGCGCTCTGGTGGGAGCAACAAACCAGTGCAGTGTCATGGGTCTTCTGAGTGTCTCCATTCTCTAAGCTGTCCAGGCTAGACAGACTCTCTGTCTCGCTTTGTGGGGTATCAAGATAATCCTGAAAATCAATATATTAAAAAAAAAACATTAGAGCACTTATACTGACAGACTGGGTGCTTTTTGGAGATCATGTTGCATGCATGCTGCAGAGGGATGGAAAATAAATAGAAGATGAAAATGAATAGAAGGACAGATCAATATACTTTACATATACACTACCGTTCAAAAATTTGGGGTCAGTAAGATATTTTATGGTTTTTTAAGATGTTTCTAATGCTCATCAAGACTGCGTTTATTAGATTAAAAATCCAGAATTTATTTTTAATATTGTGAAACATTATTTCAATTTAAAATAAACTGTTTATTTACTCCTGTGATACAAAGCATCCTTACTCCAGTCTTCAGTGTCACTTCAGACCTTTCAGAAATCATTCTAATGCTGATTTTTATTAATAGTGTTGAAAACAGTTGAGCTGCTTAATATTTTTTTTTCTTTGATCATTAAAATATTAAAAAGAGAAGCATTTATTTAAAATGGATAATAATGTTCAAAACTATGTTACAGTAGTTTACTGTTACACTACTGTTCAAAAGTACATTTTTATTCTTTTTTTTTTTAAAGGAAAAGGAATTAATACTTTAATTAACCAAGGATCTATTAAGATCTATTATAAATGAACAAAAACGTCATAGCATTGATTTACATTTTAGAAATATTTGATAAAAAAATGTTTTTTTTTACTTGTTATTCATCAAAGAATCCTGAGAAGAAAAAAAAATCACAGATTCCAGAAAATATATTTGGCTGCACAACTGTTTCCAACATTGATCATTTTAGTAATAAATCAGCATATTAGAATGATTTCTGAAAGGTCTGAAAGTGCCACTGAAGACTGGAGTAGTGATGCTTTGTATCACAGGAATAAATTACATTTTAAAATATATTCACACAGAAAACAGTTATTTTAAATCGAAATAGTATTTTACAATATTACAGTTTTTTCAGGCTTTTTACTCTAATAAAAGCAGCCTTGATGGCCATAAGAAAAATCTTTAAAAACTATTAAATATGTATTTGGAAAGAGTCTCTTATGCTTAGCAAGGCTGCATTTATTTAATTAGCTAAAACATCATTACTATTAAAAAAAACTTTTTAATAATTTTTAGTAGTCATTTCTTTAGTCTTGAATTCACATGATCCTTTAGAAATTATTCTGTTATATGATGACTTTATAAAACAGCCTTTTCTTTTAACATTTCTTTCTTTTTTATTATTCTTTGTAATAAAGATAAATATAATTTATTTAAATGGAAATCTTTTGTAATATTTTAAAATTCTTTTACAATTACTAACACAATAAAAAATCCAGAGTTATCGTTTTTTTTTGGCAAATAAATATGTATATATTCCTATCTACAGTTATGTAAGACAATTGAGTTCTTAAGAATCTTCATTTATGTATATGTTAAAAAAACATAAGTATCACAAATATTAAAAAATCATGTTAGCCCCCCAAAAAAGGCAAGTAAAATCATAAAATATAATAGTGTACTAAATATCCAGGTGGAACACTATAGGCAGATAGAGCATGATGGTTACAGACATTTCTATGAAGGGCATTCTATAAATCTGACTACATTTGTGCACTGAATGGAACACTTTTCCAAGAATACCTAAGCTTAAATCTGATCCTATAAATAGGGTTATTACCTTCTGTGTCCTGCTCTGTTCACAGTTCACTGTATTAAATTATGTGTTGGCTACAAGCCAGTGCAGGTAACATTCCAGCTGGTGTGTGTAAGAGGACATAACTAAGTGTGCAAGAGTGAAAGAATGTTTGTTTGAGGTATAGAGAAAAGGGAATGTGTATCTGTGGTTTTAATATGCGTTTGTGTGATTAAAGCCTCAGGATGAGTTCATCTCTTTAAAAAACCCCTGTTTGTTCAGAAGATGCTGCAGCGTGTTGTGGCAGGAGGAGCCCTGGGCTAAAACTACAATGTCGTTCTGTTTTCCCAATAGTTGGAATTGGATTTAAAACCCTCACACACTCCTTAAGCAAATTTGCTAACAGGACTTTTAACACACACAATCACGGCCGAAGTGAATCACAGTGAACTTGTACAAGGAAGTTGGTCACAAGTACAATCTTGTAAATGTAAACAAAAAACTTCCAGATGATGGACTAAACTCATTTGCAACAATTTAGTATGAAAAGTTATTTAAATAAATACTACTACACTAATTATGGTACTAAAGTGTATTAACCTGTAGATCAGCCTGCTCTTTTTCCTTCTGATCAGTCTCGCTGAGGAAGAGCAGCTGGTTGTTCTTGAAGTTGCTCAGGCTCTTCTCCTGCAGGAGTTTGGCGTAGGCCTCAGCTGCAGATAAGGCAAGTAGGTGACGGGCGCCCCCTGATGGCTTTGGGGAGGGAGTGCAGCTCCTGAAATTATATCATAATGAATTTATATTTTTATAGCATCTTTTATACAAGAAATGCTGCCCGAAGTGTGTACAGTACTAAAATTATTACAACAAGCATAGAGACTAAATTAACCTAATAATACAACATACAACTAAACATTAAAATTATTATCAACACAATGCATTAAAAAAGGGAATAAAAGAAAAAGATAATACATGGAAAGAAACGTTTTTTGTTTTGTCTTAAAATTATTCATCTGGCTTCCCAAATAAAACTGTATATATCTCTGCTTTTAAAAGTAACGTTTTTCGAAATGTTATTTAAAATAAAAAAGACAATAAAAAAGTAGCTATTATTACTTTATATTATTACAATACTATATAATGCTTGACATATTAAATTATATTCAAACATTTCAAATACACACAAACACACACACACACACATATATATTAGTGCTGTCAATCTATAAATCACATCCAAAATAATTTTTTTTCTGTACATAATATATCTGTACTGTGTATATTTATGATGTAAAAATACACACACATACACTACAATAATATTTATTATATTATAATTTTTTTCTTAAATATATACATGCATGTGTGATTGTATTAATATATACATAAAATACACATATATTGAACAAACTTTTATTTTGGATGTGAGTAATGAATTTAACTTTTTGACAGCGCTTCAAACTTGATTGAGTTTTTGTGTTTAAATATTTATTATGAAATATTATTTAGAGGGACTTCATTAATTATAGTTCTAAAAAATTATTACAAAATGTTGTGTATACTCAACCAATAATATATTTCCATGCTAATAATGTCGTACCTACTAATGGTGGAGCCACTTGCCAAAAATGGAGATTGTTGAGTGTATAAGTGCAGGTTGCCCTGAATATCATGAAGTGCTTCATCAAGGTTGAGTGTTCTTCTCCTAAAGGCTGCTGAAGGACACAAATTACTTTATTTAAATGGAGGATGAGTTGTTTACATCACATACTGACCTTATAATAAGCACTAACAGACAGTTTAAGAGATAAAGAGAGCATGCAGACGTGTGGATTAGTCTGTTTGCTGAACTTACCTGCTCCTTTTCTCTGAGAAGGAGGGAGATGAGCTCTTTGAAAATTCTCTGTGGCATCCTGGACCCTCTGATGGCGCTGCTGTAGAATATTCTCCCTCAGTCTCTGCTCCTGAACGTCCCACTGTTTCCTTCTCTCCTCTAGAGCCCTTGAGAGACAATCAGACAGTAGTAAATTTCTGACCTTTGACAGTTAGGCAATGCTTTGCACACACTCCATCCTCTTAAAGATATAATTAATTATTTTTAAGATGGATGAATGAGAATTTGGTAACCGGCAACCGTGTGGAGCATATCAAATAAACCACTTGACTTGAAATGGAAATGAGACTTTAATCTAATTTGCGATATCAGCTCATTGCGCAAGCTGCCGTTATCTCAGATGTTTACTTTCCAGGGTCAACAGAAACCTGAGACTTCTGTAACAGATGCATTTCAGCTAAATTAATTTGTTAATGGCACAGAAACCAGTGCATGCCTGTGCTGGGCACCAACTGAGCCTTCAGTCAGAATTCATATACCTTTGTAGCATCTTGAACTAACACTGCTTAGTTTTATTTAATTAAATATTTTTTAAAAATATATTTTTGTATAACATATCTTTATTGAGTTTTTCAAGGTTTTCAGAAACAAAAAAAACTTACATCATAAAAAAAAAAAAAAAAAATATATATATATATATATATATATATATATTGTATATTTATACTTTGACACATAGTCACAGATCTTGCCTATAATGTAAGTCTTTTTTTTAAATAATATATAATAAAAGATAACTACTTGATAAGGTTTTGATGCTGCTTTTGTTCCATTATGACAGTTTTATCGCCCTGATATTTTTAACTTAAATATTTACATTTATTTTAATACATAAATTAAAGCATGCACATCATAGAAGTGTTTTCATATGCATGGATTTAGCATTTCTAATTTATTTATGAATAAACACAAAAATGAATGCCCGCTCTTGCACATGGTCATGAAAGTCCTGTGATATACTCAATATGTTTCAGGAATTATTTAATCACCACAAAAACAGCTCCGGATCTGTGTCCAAGCTTTCTCTGAACCCAGTGGGGGGACGCACTCGTCTTCCTCCCCATCAATGCCTTCTATAAAGTAATGCTTGCTGATTAGAGCTTCTATTTCAAGCTGGTAAATCTGGGCTGACAAATAAAGGATTGTATAACAGTATCTGTGCCCTGTAGGGTAGATTCACTTTCAATGTGCACAGTGACTGACCAGGTCAAAAACCCAGACTGAGTCATTAACAGCATGGAGACAGTTCTTAGTATATCTGGCACTCACTGTCAACACTAGATTCAGCAGCTGTGCATTGCTTCTGATCTCTGGGACACTCACCCAGCAGTCTTTTAGCAGAGTTGCCTCCTTGGTGAATACGCTGATGCTATTTTTTTTTCTTGTTATTGCCAGCTCATCTAATAACAAGTCCCCAGAGACTGAAGGCCTAGAGCTGTGTAGTTCAATATCCACGTTGCAATGTATTAAATGTTTAAGGAAATAGACGTTGACATGCTTATAAATGAATCATTTGGATGGACAGCAAAGAACAAAGTTGTTCACTCTATTAAACTATATATTCAATTTGTGCTTTTATTGTCGTTAGGTTTAGAATTAACATTTGCCTGAAATGCAAGAAAACATATATTATTAATTGACTTAATGTTAAGTGATTTACAAATGTTTCCATATCTTTAAATTGAGAGTAGTGAGAGATTATACATTCATACCTAAAAAGGAATTAGAATTTTTCTGATAGGAACAAGTGAAACAAAAAAGTTGATTTAAAATGGATAAAACCTAAATAAGGAAGGAAATAAACAAAAATGATACAGAATCTAAATACTTGCATCTCAAAATAAAGATGTTCTACGCAGTAATGAAATAAATATAAAATCTGGTTTATTTTTGACAAACTTACTTTCGCCGTCGATTTGTTTCCAGGGAAAGCTTGTGAGCCCGAGTACGACAGTATCTCTGTTCTTGTATCAATGCTTCTCTTTCATCTTCATTCTCTTCATGTACATCTGATCTTATGTTTCTAATGTGATACAACATCAAGGAAGGTATTATTATTATAGGATAAAACATTCTCTCATGAAATACACAGCACAAAGATACAACAACAAAGAAGACACAATGAAAATAAGTAATAGTACCTAAACATAGAGGACATTATAAAACATGTATAAATATATATCTTATGCTCACCAGGGCTGCATTTATTTTATCACATACAGTAAAAATTAATGAGAGATTCTATTGCAATTTAAAATAATTGTTTAAATGTTATGTATTCCTGTGATTGCAAAGCTGAATTTTTAAGCAGCCAATACTTCAGTGTCGCATAATCTTTCAGAAATCGTTTTAATATGTTGATTTGCTCAAGTAATATTTCTTGTTTAAAAAAAAACAAGCTTAGTACTGTTTTATGCAAAACTCAATTCAAAAAGTGTATTAAAAAATAAGAACGGAAATTAATAAATTTATTCAGCAAGTATAAGCACAGAAAAAGTAATTATAATGTAATTAAAAACAAATCATTTTTTAAATAAATGCTGTTCAATTAACTTTCTATTCAATTATATATAATATAAGATATTAATAAGATAGATAATAATAAGGACTATTATTACTAATTAAGCACCAGTTACTGGGACCATTACATTTTACAATGCATTCTTTTCTTCTTTTCTTTGCAATACCATTTTACAGTACAGGACCACCCTTATATTTAATCATTAGCCAATAATAATAAATAAAGCCTATTATGTTTTTCTAAAGTACAGTAGCCCAGTTTATGAGCCACTAGTAAAACTATGAGGACGAAATATAAATATAAATAGACGCTGGTAATTCAGACAAGGAAAAGGATACGAGTAGCAAAGTGTGTCCTCCAGGACTGGCATCCCGAAGATCAGGATGACAAGCTGATGACAGGTCTCCACACAGCACACTTCTCATCCGAACAAGAAAAGTTGCATCTTATTGATGTCGGAACGGCCGCGTAATAACAAAGCTTGGCACGACCAGAATGTATCTGCTCAAGTAAAAATATTGCGGCAGTGAATAATGAGAGCAAAATAAAGACTGGCCAGCCAATTAGGCTACTAAACAAATACAAACAGCGCAGAACACTTCCTACCTATAACCTTATATCTTCCTGTAGTTTGAGACGAAATACACCTAAATTAAAGCAGGCAAGGGGAAACCTTTATCGTCATTCACTACAGCTGAAACAGTTGCGCCATGACATTGTAACCATCGACGCGCTTCCTTGACAACAGACACAAACTCGCGGTGGAGGCGTGGTCACGTCTTTTAGACGCGTTTGACGTTCATCAATCTTAAGGGACGTACTTCTTGCTGCCATCTGCTGGATAAAATACGCAACAGGTTGCATGAAAATGCTACGTGAGTGGATGTCCCAGGCAATTCCAAGAAACAACTCTTTTATACAGCAAGTTTCAAAGAACCGGATAAATAATGTGATTATTTGCGTTTTGACGCAATTACGTAATTGCGCGGTCGTGGCATTCTAAAAGCAAACAGGCTACAGTTTATTACTTTTTATTAATACGATGTTTGTGAATTTGTAAATTGTGTCCTAATTCAGTTTTCTATAGCCATTTGTGTAATCACTTACAAAAGTAATTTTGGTTTTGTAATAATGGTTATTGCAGTAAATATATATTAACCATAGTTTTTGGCGTATTGATTATTATTTATATAACCACATTGAGGCAATACTACAAATACCATGGTTAAACGTTTTCGTAAGGGGTAAAAATGTTATTTAGAAACTAAGTTTCTAAAGTAAATAATACTAATATTTATGTAACCTCTGAAAGTTTCCATAGGCTTTATAACATAGCACAATCAAATAATAAATTTTCAGTTTATTTGTAACATTTCAGCTCTTCAAGTAACTCACTCCATTATTCCAAATGTTCACAAAGAATCCCATATGAAAGAGTCAGAGAGTCAGTTATTGACTGGAGTGAACAGGTGTAACTGATTCTTTGAACATTGACTCGCTTACCAAAGGGACGTCACTATAATTCCAGCAGTCTTGTTTGCTTGGGTTCTCCATCCGTTTACCTGTATAGTCAGTTCAGTTTTTCTTTATTTGAAGATTTTTCACACATTAACTGCTTTAAGTCACTTAAGTGAAGTTGTGAATCGCGGGTCCTCCCAGGATTGATCCTATCTGTCAGAGCCGCTGCAGAGTGTGAATTGAAGCGAAACAGCTGGGTTAGAGATGTTAGACTGTGAATGTAAGTAGCTGACAAGCCGTGTCGACCCGTTCAGGCACGGCTCTTCCAACATGACATAGCCTCTTTTGAAATAGCGCTTTCAATATTGAATAAATATAAAAAATAAAGTTATGTACAAATAATGTAGAGTTATATTACACATTTTTAAAGTAGCTAAATCTTTAACTAAGTAGGCCATATTAGTTTTGTAAATGACATTTCTACACTATTAATATGTTTTAACTTCTATAATAAATGATTAATTTCAGGTTTTAGTTTAAACATTTAGGCCCGGTTTCACAAACAAGGCTTAGCTTAATATGGCAAGACTAGGCATTAATTTAATTAAGATATTTAAGCAACTTTTACAAAAATGCCTTATAAGAAAATATTACAGGTGTGCATCTTAACGCAGAACAATGACACTGACATGTTTTAAGATTTATCAGAGCAAGATATTTTCATTTTGAGACACCTCAAACATGCAATTTAGTCTGGGACTAGCTTAACCCTTGTCTGTGAAACTGGGGGTTAATGTGTTAACTGCTCATGTATGCATTATTCATTTATTCATCAATTCATTTATCAAGTTTTTTTCTTTTATACAATTCACACTCAGAATCAAAACTGTTTTATACAGTTAAAACTTGCCATCAGATGATGAGATTTTCTACACTACAAGCCTATCTTCAAATAAAGTAGATTAGTTTTGATTTGAAAATAGCAGAGAGCGAAACTAGAGTTCCCTGGTAATGTCTGACTTCACGCACGCAATCTTTTATCAACTACACTGGCTTGTTGCCACAGTTAAGCTGGTGTTTACAAGGGATCTGAAATGAATTAATATGACTTACACTGGCTCCCAGGTTCTTGTTGCTTCTATTTCCCTCTTGAACCCCCGTTTGTACTAAGCAAATAATAAAGCCAGGCTAAGCATGTGGAGGACAAATGTAATCCAGATCTCTGTAATCCAGTTACTGTGAGACATCCTCTCTGATCCGGATTTACAGTCACAATGAAACACTGAGGGTGTTAAATGTATGCAGCCACAGAAGTGCTCTTCCACACCGCATAGGGATTAAAGCTGTTTATACAATCCTGATATTAACACACATTAGCACATTACAAAACTGGCAAAACCTCTTGAGATACTGGCCCCTTTTCATCTTAAGCGACTGAAGATTCATCTGAGAAAGTAGTAGTGTTGTGTCTCTGCAGGCACAGTATATAATTTCCTCCAGCAGGAGACGATGATGCACAATTAATGGCTGTTAACTGATTTCTACGTCTTCCTCTGTGCTCTAGAGGGCGCTGTTGTCCCTTTTATTTGGCTATTAATCGTGGGTGGGTAAATGTGTGTGTATGTGTGGGAAAGACAGTCTGTCTGGAGAGATGGGGGTCAGATAAATTTTGCTAGTACAATTGTGTCGAACTGTCATCTGAGGAGGAAAGTGCTTCAATAGCGCAGAGGTGTCTGAGAGTGAAACCCAGCTTTCCACCCTTTTATTGTGGCCCTCAGGGTAACATGAGTGATCATTTCTCCCAGACTGGTGGCTGACGTGTCACAAAAAGTGTCTCACAAACTGCATCGTCTGGGATTGATTGGCCCTTCCTTTGTTCAGTAAAACACGAGGTAACCGGATTTCGATTGGACTGTGTTTATCCTTTCGTATAAAGGATGAATTTGTCCCCATGTTCTAAGAAAGAATAATCAGGAAGTAAATAGTCGAGACTGGGGCTAGCTGTCACGCTATATTTTTTGATTATACAGACTCCTACCTTGAAGTCTTAGCTACAAAAGAAGCTTTTCAACACTTCTGCCTTTGTTGTCCAGAAAGAATACATACAGCTGAAAACATGTTGAATTTTCTGACAACATACCCCCAATAGTTGGGCATATTGTTAGACTGAGTTATCAAGATGGATCCTGCTTTTAAGCAGCCTGTTATAGACTGTTGAACAGTAATGAAATGCAAATGGCAACGTACAAAATGAGTAGCAAATGAATAGCACAATTAGTCTCCCCAATATGGTTATTAAACAAAATAGATACACAAAATACACATAGTAACTCATTTAAGGGGTAATTATCCCAAAAACGAAACTTATGTGATTATTTAATTACCTCCATTGTGATTTAAACCTGTGACCTGTTAACCTTCTTACAGGTAAACGCAAACACACAAGCTATTTAAAAAAAAAATGTTTTGTCCACATAAAGAAAATCAATGAAGTTTAAAACCACTTCCAAAGTATATTTTATGTGTGTGTGTGTTTCACAAAAGGATGAAATGCATGCAGGTTTTGAATGACATGAGTACATGAAGAACCTTTGTTTAGTTTTGTGTAAAATCAATAGTACTCGTACTAAAGAATAGTTATCGTAGTTTCATGCAAAAATGCATGCAGAAATTCTATTCACTGCCTCAAAATGAACATTTCCTGTTATAGGTTTGATATTTAAAGTCTAATCAAAGTCTAATCTGATTGTGGGTTCTTGAAGATAATACCATTACAAAACCTCATCTTTTAATTAGCCAATTACAGAAATGCTTAAGGTGAATAACTGCGTGGCTGGTACACACTGTTTCATGGCTGAAAGTAGAGTTGCCTTCTGGGCTTCTGCATATGATAATCTGATGAGGTAAAATAATGAGTCTCCTAGTGAAATTTCCCTCGATGATATTGGTCAAAGCTTCAAAACTTCAAAAACTTTCTGCATTTTGTACAGAGAGTAATGGTCTTATCTTTGAAAGCTTTCATTTATTATCATTACAAAGTCACCAACCCAAGAAGCCCAGAGAGGCAGAATAATTACTGCAGAACCTGAAGGCCAGGTATACCTGTCTGCTTGCTGTTGCATCACAGATTTGTCTGGACTCTAGTTTATTTTGTGATGTTGAGGTATGTGGTAAATGCAGAAGGTTATAAGGTTTGTGAGGATTCGTATGAATAGTCAGTCTGAATCACTTACCTCAGTTCTTTTTGTAAAGCTAGCAGAGTCACTTTTTTTGTACAGGCAAGGTAAAACATACTATTGATTGTAACATTCTTTTATGACACTGTGTATGGGCTGAATCACTCCGCCCAAGCAAAACACAACAGGCTTAACACACTGACCCCAACAAAACCCCAAAACGATTGGAATTTGTTGGTATCAGTGTAGTGGTGTGCTGTTAAAGGTATGATGGAGAACCCATACCACCTACCTACCTGAAGGTTTTAGCTACAAAAAAGCTATATTGAACACTTTACCTTTATTTCACAGGAAAGAAAGATACAGTGGAACGTGATTAACCTTTTGTGACAACATGACCCAAAAGTGACATATTTTTAGATTATGGGCCAGTTTTACCATTTTTTGGTATTAGAATAGTTCTGTCAGGCTTTACTAAAGATATGCTTTGACGAATTAGTGCTGAAAGCTATGGACAGTTATTTTTGTGCTTGACCGTGTATTAGTAGGAGTTTCCTTTATTTAACACCCAAAAAAGTATGCCTTAAACTACACTCAACAAAAATATAAATGCAACACCTTTGTTTCTGCTCCGATTTTTCATGAGATGGACTTAAAGATCTA
>JAUCMT010000039.1:946479-959712 GCA_032357475.1 Enteromius thamalakanensis
CAAGAATAAAGCATGTATAGCTGTATTTATAAACTGCTTACTAATGTCTATTAATGCAGGAACAATGCTTTATAAATTGTTAATTAACTATTTACCAATGCTTAACTAATCATTCATAGTGTGTAGTTATTATGAAGTGTTACCACAAGATAAACAGTTCAACAAGACTGCGCTGTCTAATGCAAGTCTTTTTCTTGTTAAAAATTTGTCTTAAATCAAAGCAACAGGCCCAGGCTGTAAGACTCAATTAAATCAAGTGCTCAGGTGAAATCACCTTTTCAAGGTGGGCTGAAGCTCCTGTTTATACCTGCAAGGGTACAATCATAAAGCATGCTTTTGCTCGGTGCTTACCCTCAAAATTAATTCTGTTTCTTCACCATTCCACAGACCTATCATCTGAGCCTGAATTTCTTGGACTGCAAAGCTGAGATAAGAAAACGCGTTCAGGCTTATTCAAATGGGGAAATTGGTTTTGATCACATTGCTGAGGTTTTTGAGCTGTGGTGAAAAGAACTCCTTAGTGAGTGCTCGCCAGGCACGGCTCCAACTCGATGAAGACATCTTGACTGAGCAAGGATACAAAAATCTTCCATTCAGTGAGCTGCAGCTCCTATTCAATGACTAACACAATTATACCAACACACACACCTCCATCCGCTTTCATAAGGTCTGGGTTATACACACACACACACACACACATACAAACACACACACATGAACCCACACAGACAGAGTCTTGTACTGTTTGTTTTTCATTGATTATACAGGCATTCGTTTCCAAACAGCTCTACACCTAGGCTCCACACTGCTGCATACAAGAAACACAATGCACTCTAAACAGAGCAGATGCTTGGAGACTTGAGTGTGTGCAGCATGATAATGTGCTAAACCTTTGTACACCTCTTTGTTGGGAAAAAAATCTCAATTACACATACACAAATAGAAGCATGGACGTACAAGCAAATACACTTCTGTAAGGCTCCATCTGTGGCAACAAAGATCATTGTAAACCGAAGTAAAATTATTTGATACCTAGTAGGTAATTAACCTAGTAGTTACGCTAGTAATCATGTCCTTAAAAGTGCAATATCTGTATATGTGACCCTAGACCACAAAACCAGTCTTAAAGGAACATGCCATTTTTTTTTAATTTTTTTAAATAGGCTTTTTCCAACTCTCCTAAAAAGTTGAGTCTTACCATTCTAGATAACAATAGAAAACTGTTTTCATTGTCATCATGCAGACCAATTGGAGGTGTGCATCTATTTTATTCTCAGTATGACCTTTAATGAAGACAGCAACAGGGTTTTATGAATAATGTTACAGCAATGTGCCACAGTGTCATGATACGGGGGTAAGACAAGGAGAAGCAGATCCATGTGCAGCTATTTATTAGGAAACTTAAAGTACATGCAAGAAGGGTGTCATGCCACTGGGTGGCACTGTTCCCTGTGCAACCTGTTACACACGATCTCAGTTACCTGAGTATTGATTGTTACCACCTGTCTCTAATTAGAACAGCGTGGTTAAAAGCTCCAGCTCAACAATCACTCTTCGGCAGTGATCAAGGTAACATCTCATCAGTTTACCCTTCTGCCTTACCTCTATGTTATGCCTTTGCATTGTTATGTTTCTCACGTTCAAGATCTCTGTGTGATTCAACGAATGCACACTTTATCCACTTCAAAGAACGATCTCACAAATAGGAGATTTCAGAAGCTGCTTACCTACCTGCACATCTGTGATCAGCTTCCTGCAACGATCTCACAAAACCTTAAGTCTCACAAGCGGCTCTCCAATCAACCTACCCACTAAGACGGCCTCAAGGTACGTTCACCCTAGAAGCGACAAAGTGACACGATCCCATTCATTTCAATGGAGAGCTGGCGATACAAGAGCGACAGCGGGCGACAGCAGTAGCGACCATTGGCGACCGGATGTGGGCATGTCCAGCGACGCGTCAAAGTTCAGATCTCTCAACTTTATGCAAATGAAGAAGGACATTCGGGAGCGACAGCCAATAGGAAAGAAGACGCTCACGTGCTCATTCTTCTTTCAGCTCCAGCAATGATGACGGCATTTGCGTTTTTGCCATAGATAAACGCACACAATGAAAAAAAGAACTCTCTGTTTCTCATTTATTTTTGTTTGTATGTATGGACTCTGTATATTTATATTATATTCAGTCATTTCCCTCCAAAATGTTTGTATTTGGCGGCAAGAAACCTACTTTGCAGACTTACTTCTGCTGTCTGTCTCCTTGTACTTTGTGTTACAAAGGGTCAATAAATAGCAAACATAAGGCGAAGCAGGGGTTGGGTGAACGGCAAACAGTAACAGTAAGGGCCGAGGCAAGAGCAAAGGTCCGGGGCAGGCAAGGTCGAGAACAGGAAATACAGGGAACAAAGACACAGGGAGCAAGGCTTACTGTATAAAGGGGGAAAACACCACAATGATCGGCAAAGGTAAGGAACAAACAGCTACTCAAATACACCAGATAGTGAGACAAAGGGGAGAAGGAACTAATGGGGAACCATGGTGACAGACAAGCTGGGAGAAGACAAATGTTCATAATAAGAGTCCTTGACTGGGAATGGAGAGACAGACAAATAAACATACAGTAGTCCGGGCTGAAGTGCTCTCTTCTTCTTAGGTATACAGAAAGCAACACTTCATCGAAACAAACAGCAAATCTTGCACAACGTTCCATTCAGCATCAAGAGGATAGTTTGCCCCAAAATGAAAATTACTCCATGATTTTCTCATCTTCAATCCATTAGAGTTCTATAAAAATCCTGCCTTTTTTTAATGGCAGTGAAGCTGCTGAAGGCCAATAAAGTGCATTTATCAATCATAAAAAGTCATCATAAATCATAAAAAGTGCTCCTCACAGCTCTGGGGAGTTAATAAAGGCCTTCTTACGCAAATCAGTGTTTGTGTAAGAATAATATCCATATTTAAAACTTAATAAACCATAATTTTTAGCTTTACTGTTGTACGTGTGCACAACATTCCAGCTAAAAATGCTTTTACATTAAATATAGGTGTTCATTAGGCCGATTTTGTCCTCTCAGTTCTGAGTCTCCTCTGGCGGACAGCAAAAAATGAATGAAAAAATAAATTGCTGTTGGAAATAAATAACAGGCAATTCAAATACTTTTTACCACAAGCAGACTTTGTATGGTTATGTCAATGAGACCTAAATTTGGTGAGTGCACACCCATATTGTAACGAGAAGGGTTTCTGACAGGTTATCCAGGTGTTAAGGGAATTTTATTCCTTTCTGTTCTCCCTCAACTACGATAAGCATGGGTTGAGTGCTTCTTTTGTCCTTCTCATGCGATGGCAGCCAATGGGAATTAGCTGCATGTGATTACTCCGCCCCTCTTGATAACCATGTGCTTCTGTTTTGTTGGCAGGCCAGGGTGATGGCAAAACACGCTCGGAGGGCTAACTCTCACACGCTTGCATGCGCATCCAGTCTTGCCAGCATAGCAGAATTATTATGCAGTATGAATCAATGTAGTGCAGTTGGCTGTAAATTCAAAGATGTGTGCTCCCACCATTTCATGGGCCAGCTCAGAGTAATGGCAGCTACCATTAAAAGTGACATGTGGCCATACCATTACATGGTGCAGCTACATTGTGATTCATTCAAACCTGTAGGGCCGAGCACTCTGGCCACGGCTGCACATTATGAGACAAGTTAATATAGCCAGACATGTAAAAAATAACGGAATAATTCACATAAAAATGAAACTTTGCTGACTATTTACCCAACCTTGAGCCTTCCAAGGTGTAGATGAGTTTGTTTCTTCATCAGGACAGATTTGGAGAAAATAACCATTAGATCACTTGCTCACCAATGGATCCTGTGCAGTAAATGGGTTCCATCACAGGAAGAGTACAAACAACTGATGAAAATATCACAGAAGTTTATGTTCAGAAGTATTTCACACAACAGTCCACCAGTTCGTGTTTTTTGAATTAAAAAAGATTGATTCAATGGTTCACAGTAACTTAAAACTGTTGCTTCTGGTTGAAATACAAGTCCTCTTTACATTCTTGTAAAATGTCGTATCTGAATCAGGAGATAAATATGTGTAGTTCATGCAAAAACAGTCCAAAACATTTATAAACTGTGGGTGGATTTTGATGTGAGATTTGTTGCAAGAGTTATTGTCGATTAAGGACCTAAATTTTACTATAATTGGCTAATTAAAGTTTAAATGTCTTGATGGATTCATTTCTTACAAACATGCTGCTTTCACTTCACATGATGTTAACTGATGGACTGCATTTTCTTGTGTATTTATTGGAAAGTTTTCATCAGCTGTTTGGACTCTTGTTTTGATGGCACACATTCAAAATAGAAGATTCATTGCTGAGCAAGTTATGCAATGCTAAATTTCTCTAAATCTGTTACAATAAAGAATCCTCCACATTCTGGATGGTCTGTCTCACAGTCTCAGTGTAGATACAATCCAATCCAAATGAAGAGCTTTTGTAATGCCAATAAACAAGCACCCTAAAATTACATTTAATTTAAGACACAGACATAACAGACTGAAATTACAGGTCTTTAAACTGAAAAACAAACACATAATCCCAAGGTTTATTAGACCCAATAATAAGTCTTGGCTGGTTTTATAAGTAAGGTGCAATAATTATAGGAAAGAGTGCTTTTGTTATTGTGTAGGTACTAGCATTTCCTTCCCACACTTAATGACATAATGACACCTCACAGACTGCAGGATACAAACAAGCATTTAAGTTCATTACAGTTTTTCCTATAAGTATATATTTGATTTTTCCTCACAATGCACAGTTTACATAACCAAGAGATTTGAAACAAACAGACCACAGCAAATTTAAACCAAAACATAACTAGTACCAATTATGAGCCACGTAAACAAATTATCATAAAAAAAAACTTTTCAAACTTTTCATAAGTTGTATTAGTTTATTAATTAAATACAGGGTCCTGCATGCATCTCTCTAAACGCAATGCTGTAGCTAAACGATTGCTAGAAGCATCTGTATTTTATAAATACGCCCTTTATAAAACTGTTGTTGTATGGCTGTAATTCAGTAATTAAACCATGAATTTCTATCAACAGTCTCTATTCTGTTTACAGTCCATAGGAGAGGTGCAACACAAGTGAAGGCTTGTTTTAGAGCAGAGGCTGTTGTATTGACTTCACCTCACACTGTCTGAAATGTCAAACCACTTCAAGTTACACCATGCTTCATGCTTCCCTGCTCCCAGCCCTATCTTACATGAGAAACATGCATCTAATTACTAAGCAAATAGGAAGATCTTTTTGAATATTTCAGGATTAAATACGAGTTCATTGAGGTGGAAGCCACTTTAAACCTATACTATATTTAATACTTGGGGACCTTCTTGCACTAAAATCATTTGAGATGGTTTTACACTTTGCTTGATTCTGAATATTTAAAATGGCACTCACATATCCATTATCACTTTCTGCATCTTAAAAAAAAACATTTTATAAATTGTATAATTGCAATTATAATAATTTTACTAGCCCGGAACAGATCAGAAAGATATTTATGTGTACAGTATATACAAGTATCAGTCTAACCTGCTTCATGTTTGAGCATGAAGTCATTGACTGGAATCTGAAGTAGGTGTTACAGTGTAAAGCAATCTCTGTGGTTTGCCTCTGGCCTCTGGAGCCCTTCCATGCTTCCAGGAACAACGTGATCTGCAGTGAAGAGCACACAGATAATAAATGAGATGCTCAGGCTGGCCTCTACATGAACATTTTATATACCCAACAAGAATGTCACCCTTTGTGGTTTACGTCTGAAAGGGAAATCAATCTACTGTTTGATAGTTGTAAAGCTGTTGGGTTGTGCTTAACATTTCATAAAAGTTTAATGTGTGCACACTATTACTTCCTCTGGGATAGTTCCTATACTGGACAGCAGTAGTCGAAGTTCTGGGCGAACTGATGGAAATGTATTGGTCCTGCAGGTGATGGTCATTGGGAAGAATGTCTCTGTATTAAGTGTAGAAAGCTTTTTGTTAGTATTTCCTCATATTGTCATATCTTTGCTTTTGGAAACTTATCTTAATTTCAAGCATACTTTTATACCAAAATCGAAAATTCTCAAAGAAGAAAAAAAACAACCTTTTCTGATCTAGAATGTCTGGTTTGCATCTAATGAAATGTGTAAATCACAAATGGTTTTTGAGACAAGTAAAAATTATTGTCTTATTTAAAAAAACAAAACAAAAAAATACAATTAAGCGACTTTTTGCTTAGAACAAGCAAAGTAATCTGCCAATGGGGTAAGCAAAATGATCTTGCTTCAAACAGAAAATAAGATGAATTACCCCACTGACAGATTATTTTGCTTGTTTCAAGTAAAAAATAAAAGTAGCAAAGTATTTTTTGCAGTGTCCAATGAGTTGTATGTCCTAATATTTCATAAAACAATATGACAACATATGAATACAGTCTTCTCATTCGGCAGGCTCTGGTCTTACTAAGTCGTATCTCATCTGCTACGTCGTCAAGCCCCATTGAAAGATGTCTCGATTTGAAGGGTTCTTGGAAGGCAACCTTTGTTTCCGCAAAAATACTGTTTATAACAAATGTTGATAACTTCATGTTTGGTACACTTGGAATAAAATTTTCTACAAGAAGAAGAATAATGAAGAAAAAAGTTACTTGAATCATCAAGCTGACTATTTAAAAATCGTAAAAGAACAAAAATTGGTCAAACTGTAGAAATACATATTCTATCTGAATATTAGATTCTATTTTTTATTCTATTTTTTTTTACTTGCTAAATGAGTTCTGATTGCACTCAATTTTCCCAAAGCACTGAAATACGAAAATATGAAAAATTATAATTAGCTCTTGCATAATATTTTAACAATAATTAAATTGTTTGCAAAAAAATTAAAAAATATAATAAAATAGAGGCTAGTTTTAAATGGCTGCCCATGGAAAGATATACTTCTTCCTCCCATAATGGTGTTGTTATGGCATCCACCAAAATTAAACCATGCTAGCCAGCCAAAACTTGATGGTCATTAGAGCTTAGAATGCAGATGAAAAAGGGTAATGGAGTGTGGAAAACCAAGCCTCAGAAAAAGACCGCAATAACATACCCACTCACACACAGAAAACACTATTGTGTACTACTCGCACATTACAAACTTCAAAAACACATTTTCATTGTTGCAATCAAGCTGTGCCAAAGGAGCCTTTACTACATTAGAGGCTTTTGTTGAACATAAGGTTACAAAATTTTCTGCCCACACTTTAACCTGGAGTGTGACTGGACCACTCTAGGTGAGAGGTTTGCTCACGAAACCATTACGGTGACGGATGGTGACACTTGCCACGGATAGCAAGCTCATCAGACCACACATACACCAGAGGGACTGGAAAATCTGACTGACTCCGACAGGGTAGACAGGGTACAATATGTATGCACACAATGAGAGAGAACAGCTGTGTATAATTCATGGTTCTAACAATGTGACCTTTTCTAGATATGCACTATTACACTAAGCCGTCTCATACTGAGTGGGCTGTGTCATTTTACAATAGGGCTTTTTTGGTGGATATATAATCCCTGCAGCTTTGAGTGGTCTCTCTGGAGGCTTCACATCTACTGAATGCATTACTGATACCTTCTTTCAAGATCAAACCCCAAGTCTCCAATCACACCACTACATGCCACTGAAGCGGCTTACATCTCAGCATCGAAAGCCGTGGGGTTGCATATCTGATAGCTTGGCAGCAACACACACGTGCACACACGATTTAATGGAAGCCGAGACATTTCACCTCAGTTACAATGGATCCGGCAAAAGGCAGTTAAATAAAACAAAAGTATCCTCTCACTGCTGAGAGCAGGTGGTTTTTATTTTTAGTAATGCAAAGGTCATATGATTGCGCTATTTAAAATGTTGGATGGATATATAATGATTAAATATGGATGAATTCCAAAATATTAAGTTTTACAAAGGGGTCAAGGTTTGGATGATTAGCATGACTCTGTTAGCTCTTGCTGGTAAATGCCCAAAAGCGTTTTCTTATTCTTTTTTGATGGCGATTCAAAATTAGCTGTGTCTTTTTTCCAGGTATTGAATATCTTCTTGAGTTTTACTTAAGTTTATGTCAGCTGAATGCTTAATAATGCTAATAAATTATACTACAGCATCAGTGCTACTATTGATTCAGCTATGTGACTTAACATTTTCCCATGTGTCAGAAGACAAAATAAAAGTAGTATGTAGAGTGTTAATATATATTATATAACAAATCAGATTCCAGGTGCAGGACCCCTTGTAATTAATTGATTCAAAATTGCCAAGAAAAAATGAAATATGCATAAGCAAACTAAACCTTTTCAGTACAAACATCCCTAGTCAATAACAAAATATACACCCTGAGACAATACTGCATCATTTTAAAGTAATAAAAATCATTAAAACTACAGAAGTCCAGCGCATTTTATGGTTAACTGACATTTCTTTCACCCCCAAAATACAGCATAATTCAAAATATTGGAAAACCCTGTAAAAATCAATATAGAAACTTCCTTCAAATTAATACTATACATTGGGCCGTATTTTTCCAGACTTTTCTTAGAATGTGGGAATTAGGCTACTCTGTGTGATTTAGTGGTGAGTAAAATGTAAACCGAATGTTTGTTTATCTAAGCACCTTGTGGAGATTACACTTCAGCACCTGAAGCGTCTGACAGACTGCACTAAGAAGTGGAGGGTGGAGGTTAAAGATTCCCCGCTGTCATGCTGAGAGATGCTTCAGACTGGAGTGTGATGATTCTGGGCTGGATGAGAGCCCTGCTCATGACAGTTATATTGATGCTCAGTAACTGAGCTCTGAATTAACAGTTCTTTAAGAGCTTTTCACTGAGTACGTGTAAAATGTGGTAGGGAACGAGAGCGTGCTTTTCATTTTTTTTTCACTGACTACAAATGTAAAACAAGCTAAAACTCTGAAATGTACCTAATAAATTTTTTTAAATGCACAGGAATCTTGCTGAAAATTGCTGTACAGTATTACTGGTAAATGACTAAATGTAAATATAAATCCTGTCGTCATCCTCTCAGCATCATTTTCTGCCACTGCTACACTATCTGATCCCTTTTAAGGCACAAAACCCATAAAATTCTTTTTAAATAGAAAGTCTGACACATCAAACCAATGTATAATGTATCACGAATTTGGGATTTTGAAGCAATAATCCCCACACTAATCCCTACACTGCCTAAAGAAAGGGCAGTTATCAAATTCCCATCCAAAATTACCACTGCTCGCAGCTAAAAGTAGAGCATGCTGAAATCTCGTCACAAGTCATAAGTAGTCGAACCCAATAAGTAGTCTGACAGAATGCATTATGCAGTTCTTTCCAGTTCATTGCTTGGGTGTACTTCTCAACTTGCGAAACAACACAATTCATCACAAGATATGATTTCAGAGGTAAATGTCTCATAGTAGCCCAAGGCCCCTAGAATTAGTCTTACTAAAATGAACTTACTCAGGGTCACATGGAACAGAAGCGGATAAATGTTACAATTTTACCTGCATTTTCAGTCACAATGAAAGTGTAAATGAGGGTTAGTCCACTGTACCGAGGAAGGCCTCCAGGATGACGCTAATGATCCTCCAGGCAGAAGCACATTAATTCAATTGAGATATGTGAAATGAAAGTCCTGGGCCATAATTCATTCACTGAATATTTGCTGCTGCAGAATGTGATGGGGAATCTGTGCACTACCTGTAATGAGCCTTTTACAGTGAATAAAATAAGAGGATGTGGATGAAGATCTGTGTGTGTGATGCCTCTCGATAACATCGTGTACCACATTCTTGATGTTAAGTTGTAACTGTGGTGATATATTTGCATATTTCCTCAACCTACCTCAATGTGTTTGTGTATTTTGGATGTTTTTTTGCTTTTTTGTTTTAAATCTGGACCCCCATTTCTCAGGCATCGTTGCCAAATTGGATGGATATTTCACCCATACAATCAAATTCAAAACCGCCCAATCTGGCAACACTGTTCCCAGGAGTTGATTTTAGTGAAAACCACTTTTTTAACATCCTTTGAGGAACAGAAATTTGAGTAATAATAAAAAGCAAATATATAAATATTGAAATCTTCTGTAACATTATACGTATATTGTCACTTGTCATTAATTTAATTTAACCATGCTGAATAAAAGCATTGATTTCTAACACATCTAACTGACTCCCAAACTTTCGAACAGTACTGTATTTATCATAGTGTGTAATATATATGATGTCTCATGCTTTGCTATTATTTTCACCACAGAAATGTAATTCTCCTCCTAGCACAATGATGCCACCATGCATGACTCCCTTGATGATAGTATGCTGAAGGAGAGAGCAGCATATATTACACGTGTTCAGAAGTTCATGACCCCATGGATGCATGTGGTATGATGTAATGTAGAAAAACAGATAGACCATTATATCATTCTCTGCGTTTTCCCACTCTGTATTCTACTGTGTAGGTAGTTCTGTGCCAGCACATGTTCGATTAGCATTGGTTCAGGCATGTGACAAATGTTTGTCTCTGCTTTGAGGTCTCTCAGGCCTGACTGCGCCTTGAGAGTCCCACATAGATTCAGTGCAGGTGGGTGTTTCCTTTCTGAGTTACACTCCTGATTTCCCTCCCTCCAGCACAATACATCAAAATATGGCCAAACTAGGCTGTTAACCTGTCTGTCTCCAAGGGAAATGTATTTTTTTTCATATTTGTAGCCTACCTCCTATATTCTCTTATCTTTCAGGGTTCATCAAGTGAGAGCAAGATGGCGCCGACCAATGCAGTGGCTTGCCGTCGCTCCTCTTTGTTGTTTAGTTTGTTGGTGTTTTATGTCTTTTTCTGCGTTTTAATTCATCCATCCCAGTCACTGAGGATTTATGACTCCACCACCCTGCTGCAGATTCGAACTCACATTGTATATTCGGCGATCAGCAATGTCAACAAGTGCACTTTTCCATACAACACACTGCCGCCGTATTTACGGCGCTCTCCAACTGGATGTGTGTGCCGCAAGCGTAAGCGGCGTCGGCGACGAAGAGGGAGACGTGCAGGCGCTCACGTGAGGCAGAGATTCCGGCGGGGATCTTCTGTCGTGGTGCAGTTTGCTGATGATGCTGTCAACATGGATCGGGCTGTGGATCTTCCGGGTTGGCGATGTTCTGTCTTGCTGCCTGTGTATCCAGATGGAGGTTCGTCAGTGTTGCGGTTTCTCCAGGATACGAAGATTTCATCACACCGAAGAGGTGTCTGCCTGAGCAACTTGAGCTGTCCTAAAACGGTAAAATTGGGCGCTACCACAGCAGCCCCCACGGTCTCGCAAACGCTACAGATGGCGCTCATAAATGCGCGCTCAATCCTAAATAAGACCTTTATATTAAATGACTTTATACTGCACAATGTTTTGGATTTCCTTTTTATCACTGAGACTTGGATAAATGGGGATGAGTGGAGTCCCTGTGTGGATGTCTGTCCACCTGACTATATTTTAACTAATACCCCAAGACAAACAGGTCGTGGCGGGGGTTTAGCTGCTGTTAGTAAGCAGCAGTATAAATGTCATCGCTTATCGACCCCATTTTACTCCAGTTTTGAGGTCCAGCTCTTAAGACTTGAGTTTTACAAGCCTGTTTTGGCAATAGTTGTTTATCGACCCCCAAAGTACTCCTCAGTGTTCATTCAGGAATTTTCTGAGTTTTTATCCACCATGTTATTAATATCTGATTATATCTTACTCGTTGGGGATTTTAATATTCATATATGCTGCCCGGGGAAGCCTTTGGTAAACGCTTTTTCTGACCTAATGGACTCTTTTAATTTCACACAACATGTACTCGGTCCCACTCATGAGAAAGGGCATACATTGGACCTAGTTTTCTCCATAGGTCTATCTGTCTGTGATGTTGTTATAATGGATGCCTGCATTTCTGATCATATGCCTGTCACTTTTAAGTTAAATATGCTAATTGAACGGGTGGAGCATCAGCCTTCAGGTTTACGCTCCCGTATTATAACTCAGTCTACACCACAGGCGTTTGGTAACATGTTTAGCTCTCCTTTTGATGTATCCTGGCTGGAGTCTGCATCTACTAAGGCTGACCCTGACGAATTACTTTTTGCTTTTAATTCAGCGTGTTCTGAAATATTAGATTCTGTTGCCCCATACAAGATCAGGTCTAGTAAAGTCAATCACCAGCCCTGGTTAAATGATCATACACGCACGCTTAGACAGCAGTGTAGGCGAGCAGAACGGGCCTGGAAAAAGGACAAACTTACGATCTCTAAGCAGATCTTAATAGAGTCACGCAAGGGATATCAGAAGGCTGTGAGGGACGCGAAATCAGCCTTCTTTTCAAAAATTATATCACAGCACTCAAATTCACCAAAAACCTTGTTTCAATCTATTAATAGGTTTTTGAATTCACAAACTGCCTCTACATTACCACCATCTACAGAATGTTGCGAAAAGTTTTTAAATATATTCTCAGAAAAAGTTAATACAATCAGAGCTAGTTTTAATGTTTCGAAGGGCTCAACAGGAGTTATTTTTAAAAGTGTGAATAACTTTGATCAATTTGATTTGGTTACTCCTCAGGATATTAAACTGATAATTGATAAATTGAAACGACCCGCTGCAAGTTGGGATGTTCTGCCTTCGGATTTGTTGTCTGCGACATTTGACTACACTCGGCCCTGTATTACTGCTATTGTCAATTGCAGTCTTTATACAGGCATTTTTCCTCATAGTTTTAAGCAGGCGGTTATTCAGCCCCTTCTTAAAAAGCCTAATCTTGATCCTCTCGATTTTAACAATTATCGGCCAATTTCTAAGCTGCCTTGTATTTCCAAAGTATTGGAAAAAGTAGTTTTAACTCAGTTAAGTTCATTTTTGGCCAGTCATGAGTTGTTAGACGTCTTTCAGTCTGGTTTCAGAGTAGGACACAGCACTGAATCTGCTTTATTGCGAGTTTCAAACGACTTATTACTCATTGCAGACTCGGGGACTAGAGGAGCTTTAATTATGTTAGACTTGAGTGCAGCTTTTGATTTAATTGATCACAATATTCTCATTGATCGTCTGGAACATGTAGTGGGGCTGAGAGGGACGGTTTTAAAATGGTTCTCCTCATATTTACAGGGGCGCTC